>JAYRBT010000114.1:72565453-72576684 GCA_036023395.1 Myiotriccus ornatus | reverse complement strand
GCTGCTTCTGTGTGGGCAACGAGGGCAGCATCATCAGCGTAAAGCAGCTCACGGACAAGATGATTTAAGGTCTTAGTCGATCAAAAATAAACCATAAGTATGTCCTGCTTTATAAATCAAAAGTTAGAAAGTATCGCTAGAAGAAAATGGCTAATCATAGAATATTGCTGCATGTTTTGTGGGCTTGTGAAGAATATTAGACAACATTTTCAGTATGTTTCCTATGTTACTAACATTTCCCTCCCATCACAAATACTGACCTTCCTGTTCTATAGTGGTATTTTCAGCAGGAGGCTGGAAATCAGTCTGTCATCAGTCGACTAAAACCGTTTCTCATAATTCTAAATACTGGCCTGCCTTCTGTGCCTTATTATTGCTTTATCCCTTTTTTTAGTAGAACTCAGATGCACATGCTTTAGAACTCATATTTGCCTACTAGCCAAAACTGTTCTATTAAGTTTTGTCTCATCTTTAAGAATGTCTGCTCAGTGCTGGTTTTTTTCACAGCCTAATATAAACTGAACTGAAAAAAAAAAAAAAGTGTCATATTACTTACAGGCTTTCATTATTTATGCCAAAGGTGCATTAGTTGTTCTCTGAAGAAAGTATTAATAGGCCCCTATTCTTCATATTTTTCAGATACGTTGACAGTGTTTACAGATTAGTCCTACATCTTTGTTTCAAAGCTAATTAGTTGTGGTGAACACTAAAGACTGCAGTAAATTCTTCCCCAAATCCACCAGAGTCTTATAATTAATATTCATATTTTTCAACAGAGTGGGGGTGGACAAGTCTTATCAAAAAGAACAAACAATCCACCTCAAAAGGCATGCATGATTTATATGTAGTGAATGTCCTTGCATCTTAAGCGAGTACCCATTAACAAGCTGTGGAATGCCAAGAGGCAGTGGATAGCCTTTGGGTGCTGCCAACTGGAGCTCATTCCAAGAACTGCCATTGCAGACATATCCACCACCTGATATCTTTTCTAGTGTGTCAGGCTGCTAGGGTAAGTAGGGTGTTCAGGAGTTGTGTGATAATACTGTGCAGATAGAAAGAGGTGGGACTTGGGATCAAAACAGATACAATTCTTGATTAAAGAAACTAAATTTCTTCAAGGTTTTAGCCTGTTCTTACAAAGCTATGTCACAGCACACCCGTCAGCATTTACTTACTAACCAACAAGCAATTAAAAAAAATGAACATTTGTATCACTGACAGGAAAATCATATGACATTCCAGGTTTGCTCTTTTCAATAAAGAACAACAATGAAAGGATTCCTCATAATTAAAGAAACTGCAGTATAATTTAGAACAAACAAGCCTTAAAAAGTACTGCAATTGTGAAAAAATGTGTTACCGAATAGTATTTGTTTACAAAAGTTAGTGATTGGTAGCCTGTTGTACTGAAAATGCACAAAATCAATATAGATATAAAACTCCAGAGCTGGCTGTCTCAAAATTCTTCGATTAATCTGAAATAACTAAGGATTGCTTAGTATTATTATATGTGTGCCACTATCCCCAAAACGCCAATGAAAAGTCTCAGAATGCCAGGCAAGGAGTTATGAGGGACAAAAAAAATACACATCAAGTCCAAATATAGCTGACGATGGAGGTGGAAAACTTCAAAGCTATCTCATAACATTTTTATCACTAAAACCACTTGCAATTCAGAAAAGATATTCAAAGCATAAACCTAGTATAAACAAATACAAACAATAGGAAAGTTAAATCCAGAATGCTAAAATACTTCTTTTAAACTAAGTGTGACTATATGTTAAGAATGCAGGAGTGATAGGTAGAAAAGTTACTGACAAGGGAAAAAAAAAACCCAAGCAAAAGAAAACCACACATCTCAAGCCTAGACACCATTCAGCCCAAATCAGTGTTCAGAAAACTAGTCAAAATGTATGTTGCTTTGTAGCTACCAAACTGAAGGCATTGGAGTGGTGTCCGCAAATGAGTTTCTGTTAATAGTGTTGGCTCTTCTGTTCAATGAGAAAACAGCTGAAAATTATTCTGGATATCTAAATAATTTTCAGATAATGATTTCCCCTACTGAATACCTGAGAAGAAAGCTGAATGTGAATTTTCCACTTAACTAACCTCTTATCTAGTCTATGAGTTATTTCTATTTCACCCTTACTTGCTTTTCTAGAAAATACCATGATGATTTGATCAGTTGGAACACGTTTTACATCACAAAAATATTACAGAGTGAAAAATATATACCAAATCTGCACACAATCATAAATGAACCTATTCTATCTAAAATAATGCAATTCAACTTGCCCAGAGTGCTGGACATTCTCAAAATGTTTTCAGTTTTTGGTCTTTTCTCCCTTGCTGTGGTGGTGACAGGCAAAAAACTTCTTCATATGTACTGTTATTTGCAGATTCCCAGTATGGGATATTCATGGATCTTCTGAACACATATGGAAACTAGTAACTGCTCTAAAGATGCTAGGAAAATGGAATGATTTTATAAGTTCAGCATGGGAGACATATCAGTAGCCACAGTTCTCCTTTTGTGTGAAAGGAGAACCAACAGGTCATACATTCCTCAGGATTTCGTTTTAGAGATAAGATACATTTCACTGTAAAAGGATAGTTCAGACTGGAGGGCACCTCATGAGATCATCTTCTCCACTGTCTGCTCAAACCAGTGTCAGCTATGAGGCTCCGTGATGTCTCATGCCAGCTCAGTGCCTGACAAAAACCCCTGCGCCTTTTTTTTTTGGCAGAGCCACCCTACAGCTAGGCAGTCAGTCCTCAGCCTATATACTCTCAGGTGCTGGATTTGGCATTTGCTCTTCTTGATTTTCATGAAGTTTCTTTAGGCCCATTCCTTCAGACTGTCCATGTCCCTTCAGTAGGCAATTTGCCTTTGAGCCTATCAACTATTCCCTTCACTTTGATGTCGTCCACAAGGTTAGTGAGTGTCCTTTGTTGCCACTTCCAGATTATTGATGAAATCATTAAGTAGGAGAGGTCTCAGGATACGGTCCTGCAGGACTCCACTACATTCCAAGCTCCAGGTAGAGTACAAAACATTACCCAAAACTCTCTAATCCAAGTGTTAACATGTAAACTGCTTCTTACTCACCCAGATCACATATACAAACTATAGTATTCTAACTTTGCTGCAAAAATGTTGTGGTACATAGTGTCTAAACCTTGCTACAGTAAAGGTAAGCAACACCCACTGCTCTGCTGTAACCATAGAAGTTTATTATAGAAGGCAATTAGATTGGGTAGTTATTAATTGCCTCTGATAAAGCCATGCTGCCTTCTTCCAGTCACCAGTATCTCCTTTGTGTGCCCAAATATGTTTTGCAAGAGGACTTGTCTCGTGATTTTCTCAGGCAGTGAAGTGAAGCTGTACTTTCTCAGATTACCCACCTGGCCCTTTTTGAGGACAAGTATCATGCCCACTTTTCAACAATTTCCTGGGATCTACCCCAGCCTCCAGAAGCTTTCAAAGACGATCGAGGTTAGCCTTGTAGGGACACTGGCCAGCTCTATCATGACCGTTGAATACAATCCATTTGGTCTCACAAACATATATGGCTGCAGTTCTTGCAAATAATCCCTCAATTAATTCTCATGTGCTGCAGGTAGACCTTTCAGCCCTCTTCCTCTAAACACAGAGATCTGGGAGACTTCTGATGAAGCCTCAGGCAAAGAAGGTATTAAGTACCTCAGCTATGTCTGTTGTCGCTACTTCTTCCAATCTACAATAAACAAACATTTTCCTTGTTCAGCCTTTTAATGTAGCAATAAAAATCTTGTTTCCCTCAATGTCCCTGGTAAGTCTTAGCTTTAGATGAGCTTTCACTTTCTTAACGCCAGCCCTACATTCCCCAGGCAACATTCCTTAATTCCTCCTAAACACAAGTTAACCTAACAGATATCAAACAGGATTTTTTACCATTTGAAAGTATGTTAGTTCTAAGTTCCTAAGGTCCAGGATGTTAATTCAATTTTCATTCTTCTAAAAATCTCACTCCTCTAAAAAGACACTTTGGGGAAAAAAGTCGTCTTGGAGTATTCCATTTTGAAACAAGTCTGACAGTCAAAATTGTCATCTGCCTCAGATTTGATTACTTACTGTCCAAACACTGAAGAGAAATTTCTCTCTAAATATATAATCAACTTACCATCTTGGCATTCCATCTAGTTTTTTCATGAAAAAAAAAAATTTATATTATAATGTAATTCTAACTCTTGGGTGCTCAAAGAAACTGGAAGAACAAGCGTTCTTCCACAGTATAAGGAAATCCAAGGAAAACAGATATATTTAAAATTCCTTTTACACTTGAAGAACAATGGAAAACAAGAACAGTGTAAAATAATATTCAAATAAAACAAATGTAAGCACTTAATCTAGTTTAATCATATAATTTCAGTACAAGTCCAGTCCATGAGTGTGTTAAAAGAATTGTAAAGTTTAAGGAAGGTTGTCTTGATTTTTAACAAATACTTTGGATTTTATTGCTTTGAATACTTACATGTTTGCTCATCATTTCACTTTGCAATCTTAAATTTATTCTGCCATGTGTTTCTAAGTGTAATCATAAGACATTAACTGACAGCAGATATTACCAACCTGAATTAAAAATATTTGAAATACCTATATAAAATCACAGCAAATACATTAGAGGATTCAAAGCTGGAGCAAAACCACAGAGAGGAATCAAGAATGGAGAAACACATGTTCGCAGTATGTGGAAATTGTATAATTTAATATAGAATTCTCAAGACATATTTCTCTTTCAAGAAGCTAGCTACAATCAAAACTACATTTTCCTCCAACACGAGACATTTCAATTGCATACTCGTTCCTGTTCTGTGCCTATATTTACATGCAAATCTGAATATAAGAAATTGCTAAATGCAGTGATGAGTAAGTTTAGTTTAACACAATCTCTGAACAGCTGTAGAAGATGTGTAAGTGAAGATAAATTGTGAGCATTTTTGTGCCGTTTCTGATATTTCAACAAGAGAGTGAAAAAACTCTAAGGAAAATCAAGAAGATTGAATCCTGTCTTCTACACAGAAAAAGAAAACACAGGACATGGCAACCCTGGTTGTGTATGTAGACCAGTTGTGTCCTGCAGTGCATTAAGCACAGCATTGCCAGCCAATCAAAGAAGGTGATTGTCCCACTCTGCTCTGCACTGGTGCAGCCTCACTTCAAGTCTTGTGTGCAGTTTTGGGTACTTCAACATAAAAGACATTAAGTTATCACCGTGTCCAAAGGAAGGAACACAAGGATAGTGAAGGGTCTGGAGGAGTCACTTGGTTTGTTCAGCCTAGAGGAGACTGAGGGGAGACCTCATTGCAGTCTTCAACATCCTCATGAGGGGAAGCAGAGGGTAAACCACTTCACTGCACACGTTACTGTCTTTCATGTACTCCTTTTTAGTTGTTAATTAAAATGTTGTTTTCTTGATAATTTTTTTTTTGGGGGGGGGAAGTACACATTTGATTCTTCACTATGACATTCAGTATACTGTCCATTTAATCTTTTCCTTCTTTGGCCAGGTAGTAGACATAGATTTAACAGAGCAAAAGATGAAAAGATGGGAGGAATCTCAGTTGTTTGCATTGGCTGTTGTAACATACTCTTTCCTGCTCCGTGAAGTCAGTGACTGCACTGTAACAGGACTGTGTCTGGCTCTCATTTGTAGTTACAGTGAATTCTGCTTAAAGAGTTATGGTCATTCATTTCCTGCCAGAATGATTTGTTCTAACAAATACTGACCTTTAATCTGTCTTCTCCAAGACATGTAGTCTACAGAAATGCAGATCACGTATATAAGACCTTTTCAAGCAGAGCTACGCATACAGCTCTTGAAAAACTGAAGCTTTGTTTGAAAAAGGTTCAGTGACACAGGCAGGAAACTCTTCCTCACAAGGAAACGGGTCCCTTGAGGATAAAAGTGTCATAGACTTTATGCTTTGAGGTAATCTTACATATCCTCTAGAAATATTGGAATTGGGGTGTTTTTCTGGGGTTTTTAGGGTAGTTTTGTGGGGGTTTGAAAAAATTTTATGCTAAAACTCATGACCTTTCCGTGTCACTACTCTACTCAGAAACTTACTTCTGTCTGTCTGATACTTTCAGATTAATTTTTCCCCTAAACACAACAGATTAAGACTTCCTCTTAGGCTCAATATTGGACCAACTGTATTTTTTATTCTTTTTTTCTTTTGTATTATGCTGAGGGGCACTTCAGGCTGTCTGAAACTAACAGCATGGGTTTGTGATTGGAGCAGCTGATGGCACAAAGTACAGACTGTTCCTATATGTCCTTTATTATTTCCTCATGAAAACATGGCAGATTTTAGATTGGATGTTCCCTTCATATTTGAAACTGTTTATGTGTATTTTAAAGCATATTGAAATCTCATTTCAGATATTGAAGATGTTATGAAACTCACCACTGCTTTTCCCCCATTTTATCTAGGAGATATAAATAATGGACAAAAAGAATTTCAGATTTTTTTTGAGTATGCCATGGATTCTAAGCTCTAGTTCATGAACAGTGTTAGCTTAACATTTCTTTATATTCAAGTGAGAGACGAGAGACCTCCTGAGGCTGAATCAGTGCACACTGTAGCTCAGACAAGGGTCATGGCAAACAGGTCCCCTGGGAAGGTGAAGGAGACAGACTGTAGAGTCCACTGGCTCATTCAGGGTTCTGTCAGTATCAAAGGAAATGCACTATAATTTGGCTTTACCATATACAATATCTTAAGAAAATACAGTAGGCTAGGAAAGATGAATCTCTAAATGAAACGTCAGCCTGCTTCTTAGGATATCTTGAGATTTGAGAGGACAAAGGAAACAATTAAACTTTGTGAGACAAAGAAGTGAAATAGGATTGGGTTTTGTGAGTGAGTTTACTTAAAATGCTCCCTCTCCAAAAAAAACCCCAAAAAACAAAAACCCCAAAACAACAATAACAAACACCTCTCCCCAAAAAAAAACCCCAAGCCAAACAAAAGTACCAAGACCCAAGACAAAACAAAACAAAATCCAGAAAACAGAAAGATAAAAATTTATGAATCTCAGAACCAAAGAGAATAAAAAGATGACAGGTTATCAAGAGATTGCTAGTTATTTGGTGGCAATTTTTGTCAGATTACATTCTATTTGCAAATTATTCTTTGTGTTGCAGCTCTGATTAGAAAGTCTTAAGGCACTGAAATGCTCAATGATCTACACAGAAATTTAGTGCTCTTTGCATCAGAAGGCAGCAGAATATAAACATGTTAAAATACATTTGTCTACACGGTACTGATATATATGTGAGATGTGAATAGAATGTGTACTGTTCTCATTAATGTATAGACAGATTCAAAGTAAAAGCAGTGGTTATTAAAGTTTGCTATACTAAGCCACTGGAAAAAACATTGTCAGAAGCTGAATGTCAGTTGACTGAAAACTGTCCTTCCATCTGATATTAGACAGAAATGAGCACATAGTACATCAGGTCAAAGATATTTCACATTAATGTTGAAACATTAATTTTCAATGTTAAAAAAATGTAAAAAGATAAAAATTAAATGGTTGGTTAAAAGTAGATAAAAATGAAAGTGCTTGTTTGTGTAAGGTTGAACAGAACACTATCAATGCAGGGAATACCGGCATCAGATTAGCTAAATGTGTGTATAGATCTCAAACAGAATCTTTTCTACAAGGCTTTTTTAGTTACTGGGGCTTTTCACTGGAAAACACTCTTTGAATGGATTAAAATATTTTCAACAGTAAAAGTTATTATGTTGACAAGAAACTATGGCTAGGACTCTATTTCCTACCTTCTACTTCATAGTTAGAGATTTCCAATTAGGATTCCTCTCTACTTATCTACATGTTAGAAGTCAGAATACATCTTTCAAATAAATTTAATATAGAATTACAACTTTTTGTTTTACACAAGAGACACAGTGTACTCAAGGACAGGTAGAAGGCAAAAGTCCCCTCTGTTTTCTTCCTTTGAGGGAAAAAGCAGGAGAGCATTAAAAGATTTGAAAAAAATATTAGAGAATAATCTGGATCTATATTCACCATAATTAATAAAAAGTAAATGTATGGGAATGGAAATTGCAGTTCCTTTAAGATACAGCAACAGTTAAGTATGCCAAAACAACCTAAGTAAATGATATTGGCTGTTTTACGCTTTAAGGTGTTGCAGACATCCTATTGAAGCATCTGTTGTGAGACATGAGTTAGAACAACTCCTTTACTTCAGAAAGACAAGTATTGCTCAGGACATGCAGTGGATAACTGGAAGAGGAAAACTAAGAATCGAAATCAACTTCTGCAATGACTTATCTAAATTAGAAGGGAAAATGGTCTATTTAGAGCATGATATAGATAAATTATCAGTACTAGCATCAATCCCTGTGTTTACATAACTGTCATGGTTTTGTTTGTTCTGGGAAACTAAGCTGGAATTTTTCCCTTCCCCACCTACAGTATGAAAGGGATGGTGAAGAGGCAGGTTGGCTGTGGTTTGGGCCATCAACTAACACAAAAGAAGTGACTGGTAAAATCACATTCCAAACTGATGGCCCTCAAGATCTTGTCTCCTGGGAAATGGGGGAGGGGTTTGTTGCTGGCTGAGCTGGGAGGAGGTTCTCATGGCAGGAGCTGGGAAGTGGCTTTGTTCTCAGCCTGGCTGCCAGCTGGGAATTCTGCTTGGATTTTCATTGGAGAGCAACTGTTTCGGGAGGTTTTCCCCTCCTCCGTTCCCATTTTTCTCCTTGGCAGCAGTTCTTGTGCTCATCAAAAGGAGAAGGAGAACTATATCACACGACTCAGCCATTAGGACAGAGTGAGTTCCCATTGGGAATGACCTATTTTTCTTTTCTTTTTTTTTTTTCCCTCTCCCTCCTCTCTCTCCCCTTTCCCAGTGTTGGGGGGGAGGGAAGACCCACGTGGCAACAAACAGTGATCCAACAGTGCCCCCTGCTGACTGTGGTTAGAATTGCACCAACGGAAGCAAACTGAACTGTTTACCCTTTTTTTTTTCATTGTTTCTGCCAATACACGTATATATATGAATAAAGGGCTGTTATTCTTCCGATTTCCACGTTTTTTCTCAATTGGAGCCTTCTAATTCTGGATTTACAATTGCTTGGAGGGAGGAGTTTGGGTCTTCCTCATAACTCATCCTCAGCAAAACGCTTGTGTCTCATTTAGACTGAGACAATAACTTACTTTATCAGGATCAAAAGATAAATCAGAGGTAGGAATTCCACAGTTAGAATTTTTAACACTAAGATCTGTGGAGAAATACTACCACTTACAAAAAACTCACTAATCTTTTTTTTTTTTCCTTAAAGAACTGTTACCAACTGAATACTTCTGATGCAGAATTTCCCTTTTTATGTATCATAATATACTCTTATAATATCAGGTATCAAAAGTAATCACATTACCCAGAGCTTCTAGAATATTTTGAAAAGTATCAGATAAATCTTCAGGCAGAATTGCAAGTAATGCATCTTAAAGTTCTTCCAATTTGTTTTTCTTCTAAGTCTCTTATGTTAGTACTTGAAATAACTGATAAGGTCCTCTGGTTTGAATACAACTGATATTCTTGTCTGCTTTACCTTATGCTGTTAATGCAGAATGAAGCAAAGAGGAGGAAAGAAACTCTAATTATTGTTGTATACTATGTTTCCTTTGCAGTTTTCAAGTTACTTATGAAAGATCTGTATTTCTTGGATTATGTGTGACTGGGGAGCTATGATAGCATACAAAAATCCCTCTACTTCAGCTATATAGGCTTAGAGTGAACATAAATAAGTTTGAGGAGAGTTTTCAACGGCCTCTTTTATTGATAATACCAAATGATGAAGGATAATTAAAAATTAAAATTGTAGGAAGTAGGTAGATTTGCACAAGAAGGAACTTTAAAGATTCAAGGCTAAAATAAGTCATGCGTGTTTACTTACACAAGAGCAAAAAAATATAAAATTGAACCTTAGAAGGTCTATATCAATAATGTCTTACTCTATGAAATGGACTTTATTTTCCTGGAGATGGCACATGGGCTAGATATAACCTGAACATGAATTTTCACTGACACAACAACTTAGAAACTTAGTTTGGGTAAGTTAAGGCAATTTCAAGAGACAAGTAGTAGGGCATAGAAGAATAAAAGAACTGAGAAAGAAAGGTATAAGAGTATTAATGCCTTTCTCTTAATGATATATTCCTTATGACCTGGAAGGTATAGCTATAATATTGCATTTAACTTAGATCTCTAATTTGCAGCCGCATTGCCATCATTAACTGCATTTCACATAAATGTTATATTTCTGTTTGCTAGACTAAAATTGTATATTTAAATGCCTTCAGAAAAAGTGAGGTAGAACAAGAGTGCCTTGAGGAGGCAAGCTGTGCTTGCTCACGATTAGCAGCCCCTTCTTGGAATAATTTGGTTTCAGGACTGAAATAAATTATTTATGTCTTCATGACAGTGGAGTAATTAAATCTCTATTTGCTTATCATTTATGTTTATTCTTAGATAATAGCTTACACTTGTTTTCAGTTTGCATCTTTTTTCCTATGTTAACAGTTCTTACCCCAAGGGAAGCAATGTGTAGGAAAAAGAATATTTCTAAGTTAAATTATGTGTTTACTTAGCTGCTTTTCTTTTCATACATTTTTTGCTTGTCCACTGCAGAACAACAATGTAGGTCTACCACAAAAGAGGACATATGAATAAGTGCAGCAACTATCTTTCATAAGGTTCATATATTTAGCTCAGTGTTTATCCTCAACCATAAAGCTTTTCTCTAACAGGCTAACAAAATATCAAAGTTGAATGTATAAAAATGTGTGTTTTAACCCTTAAACAAGGTGATTTTTATTGAACATGAGGAAATAATATTTTAGGAACCTGGAGCCATATCTAGGGTTCTACCTCTACTGTTCTTACCTCTATAGAACTGTGATCCTAAGGAAAAGTAATTATTTTTTCACCTACACATATCTTCCTGCCCAAGGAAGCTTTCATGTGTGGGGGAGCCCAGCTGGCCCTGGGCTCTCTGTAAGCTAGGATACTGAAGATGGAACTTTACACCCCATATATTGCCGTCGGTCGAGGCGGGAGGACGGCACGGTGACCTGGGATACCAGCCCCCTTATTACAACAGTGCTTCTACTTATACACTTCTGGGTGTCACACATGTACATGCACTATTGG
>JAYRBT010000114.1:72541763-72561688 GCA_036023395.1 Myiotriccus ornatus | reverse complement strand
TGCTAGACCAATGGTGTGTGTACATGTGTGACACCCAGAAGTGTATAAAAGTAGGAGCACTGTTGCAATAAAGGGGGCTGGTATCCCTGAACACCGTGTCGTCTTCCCGCCTCAACCGATGACACTGATTCTGTGATCTAAATAGCCTCCTTTGCATGACTCTGTGACTGAGATCATAATCATAGCTAAACTTGAAGAGATCTGCAAAGAGATAGTTTGTTTATGCCTATTTCAAGTCCTCAGTTCTCTACCTGCAAAACTGGGTAAATTTCAACAAGGACTTACATAAACATCAGACCAGCTAAATTCTTGCTATGTAAATAGCAAATGGTACTTCATACCTTAAAATAGCCTTTATCATATCTGAAGGGACTCATTGTCATTCAGATAGTGTTGAAGAATTGCTGGGGAAAACATATGTTCGAATAAGACTACAAAGGAAAACTTGATGAAGAAATGATCCTTTTATAAGAAGTGTGTTGCTAATCTCGAACATAATTTATTAATGAAACAAGCTACAAGAAGATAAATGTGAAGACTATCACACTTAGACAGAAATGCAAAGAGGGGTTGTTATTAATGGTGGGTGTAACAAATCTTCTGACCAGATAGAAATTAGCTTTGCATAACAAGATTCATGAAGAGTGAAGTCGGGATAGAAGAGCATACAAGAAAAAATAAAGGAAAAGGTTATATTTTAATATCACTAACAAATAGCAATGCTACCTGAGAAAAAATATGAGACAACGGATTCCCCTGAAACTACATGTGAAATCTTATTATTTTTCTTGGTTTTAACTTTGCTATATGTTGTAGTGACAGAAATAACTTGACCTGTTCTGTGGCTGTTGACAGTAAAGTTACACTTCAAATGATGTAGGATGTCACTATATCACAGAATAAGAGAATGGTTGAGGTTGGAAAAGTTCTCTGAGTCCAATCCCCCAGTAAAGCAGACTCACCTACAACTGGTTGCCCAATATCATGTCCACACAGTTTTTGAGTATCTCCAAAGTGAGAGACTCCACTCCATTCTCTATACAACTTGTGCCCAGAAATCAGTCACCCTCTCAGTGAAAAGTGCTTCCTGATGTTCAGAGGAACCCTCCCTGCATTTCAGTTTATGATCACTGACTCTTATTCTATCCTTGTCCACCACTGGAAAGAACCTGTCTCTGAGCCTTTTCCTCTCCAGGCTAAATGGTCCTGTATCTCTCAGAGTTTGCCCATATGAGAGATGTTCCAATTCTTTAATCATTTCAGTGGAATTTCACTGGACTGTCTCCAGTATCTCCATATATCTCCTGTGCAGGGGGGCTCAGAACTGGACACAGCGCTCCTGGTATGGCCTCAGTAGTACTGAGTAGAAGAGAAGGATCACGTCCCTTGACATATCAGCAATACAAATTTTCTAATGAAGGAAGGGCACACTGCTGCCTTGTGTTCAGCCTGGTGTCCAGTAGCATTCCCCGGGGATCAGTACTGGGTCCAGTCTTACCCAGTTTGTTTATCAATGACCTGAACGAAGGGACAGAATGCACCCTCAGCAAGTTCGCTTATGATACAAAACTGAGGTGTGTGGCTGATACACCTGAAGGCTGTTCTGCCATTCAGAAGGACCTTGATGGGCCAGGGAGTTGGGCAGAGAGAAATCCAATGAGGGTCAACAAGGAAAAGCACAGGATACTGCACCTGGGAAGAAATAACATGAAGTACCAGTATAGGTTATGGGCTGACCTACTAGAGAGCAGTTCTGCAGAGAAGGACCTGGAAGTCTTGGTGGATGACAAGTGGACTGTGAGCCGGCAGTGTGCCCTTGCAGCCAGGAGGGCCAATGGTATCCTAGGGTGCACTGGGAAGAGTGTGGCCATCAGGCTGAGGGAGCTGATTCTGACCCTCTACTTGGCCCTAATGAGGCCATATCTGGAGTATTGTGTCCAATTCTGGGCTCCTCAGTACAAGAAAGACAAGGAACTACTGAAAGGGTCCAGCACAGGGGCTACAAAGATGATTAGGGGTGTGAAGCATCTCTCATATGAGAGATTGCAAGACCTGAGTCTGTTTAGTCTAGAGAAGAGATGAGTGACAGGGGTTCTCAACAAAACATAGATATCTCAAAGGTGGGCGTCAAGAGGGTGGTGCCAGACCCTTTTTAGTGGTGCCCAGTGACAGAATGAGGAGAAATGGAAGTAAGTTAAAACACAATAAGTTTCACTGCAACATGAGGAAGAACTTGTTTATACTGAGGGTGGCAGAGCACTGAAACAAGCTCTCAAGAAATTCAAAACCCACTTGAATATGTTCATGTCCCCTGCTGTAGGTGACCCTACTTTGGCAGGGGGATTGGACTAGATGATCTCCAGAGGTCCATTCCAACCCTAACTATTCTGTGATTCTGTGAACTCTCAGATCCATTTCTGTCAAGCTGCTTTCCAGCTGGTCAGTCCCCAGCATATATTTGTTTTTATACACACACCCACATATGTGTGTATATGTACAAACATACTCCCACACCTTTTATTGGGTTTATCATTCCCCAGGGGCAGTTTTCTATTATCCCAGTTCTTCAGGTTGTCAAGGTTGTTCTGGATGCCAGCACAACTCTTTGGTGTATCAGCCACTCCTCCCAGTGTGTACTCCCAAGTTCATCCCATCAGGGTCCACAAACTTACATCTGTTTGGTTTTCTTAAGTATTTCCTGACATGATTATATTTTACCAAGAGTAGAGCTTTTTTGCTCCAGCCTTTCCTCCTGGTCTCAAGGGTCTGTTTTCTGAGGGACAATCTTTCTAATAAAGACTGAAGCAAAGGAGTCATTCAGTTTCTCAGACTTTTCCATGTTCTGTGTAAGCAGGTCTCCCACCTCATTCATCAGCAAGCCTACATTTTCCCTAGGCCTACATTTTTCCTAGTATTCCTTTCATCACTTACATACTTGCAGAAGTCCTTCTTGTTGTCTTTGATATCTCTGTCCAGATTCAATTCCATATGGGCTTTGTATTTCTTAACCTCATGACTGGATGCTCAGACAGTGCCTCTGTATTCCTCCTCAGTTACCTATTCTTTCTTTCACCCTCTCTATGAGTCCTTTTGTTTCTCGAGCTTTGCTAGAATGTCCTTGCCCAATGATGCAGGCATCCTGGCATTTTGCCTGAGTTCATATTCATTTGGATGGAACCCTCTTGAACTTGGAGGTGAACTTTGAATATTAACCAGCTCTCTTGAGCCCCCCTTCCCTCCAGGGCCTTATGATCATGGAACTCTTCAAGTGATATTTGAGGAATCTAACGTCTGTTCTCCTGTATTTGGTTTTGAAATTTAAATGTAAATTAGAATAACTACCTGCCATTACTGCAGGAATTCCCCTGCCTGCTTCCTGTGTGCCATCTTATGAGCAAACTGAAAGTGTTTCTCCAACTGGTGGGCATGGAGAGTGGCAACAATGAGGTATTTATAAATGCTCACACATAGACATTACTGTACGGATCTATGTGTTTGACCAGTTCAGATCTAAAAGAGTGAAAATTAACTCTGTTAACCAATAAGATCAAGGTCACTATTATCAATTAAATCAATTTCAAACAATGAAATGTACACAAATTTCTCTCATAACCATGACCTAAGCACATAGAAACAAGATGAATTGTGGGCATCCATGTATGGAAAAAAAACCTTTCTAAAAAGAACATTCTTTAACACCTCTTTCTAAATCTCAACACCCAATTTAAATGTTTAAAATATTTTGTGTGAACCTCACAAATCATTTTCATATCTATTGGCTCAACATATTTTGTCAGCACATACACCCCAATATTACTAAGATCTGCAGTTTTAGGATTACTGAACTGTACTGGTATAAATTAAACATTTAAATTGGACCTAGGACTTGAAATTTTTTTAAAATAATTTAAAAAATTGTACATCTTTCCTTTCATAAATAAAAGAAAATTGTCTTAAAGAGACTTTGTAATCATGTTTGTGAAAATGAGTTTACATTGCATTCTGTTTGTCACTGTATGGTGACTTACAGCAAAGCTAGGTTGTTCAGATACGACAGAACACTGCCACATTAGACAATGACCCAGAGGTATACTAAAGTGTTCAGCAAGAAACAGTTGCTGTAAGAAAAACACTTGTTAAATCTATTTGCACTGTAAAGTCTGGATTATATCTGTGTCTTTATGAAACAAATGCTTCAGCCATATCAACTTTCCTGCATATTCAACTCTATTCATGTTTGACTGCTTCCTTTAAAGGTAGTTTAGCCATGCTTCTACTTCATATCTGCCTCATTTTCTAATACTGTATCTCATACCTACCTAGACTATTTTTATTTTTCCATCTCAAACCTTTTTCTTTCAAGTGAACTCTTGTTATTTTTATACCTTTTGACAATCTTCATATCCAGCTCCCACTTTGACCCTCTTCACTTACCCACATTCTTCCTGCTGGTTTGATTTCTCTCCTTTTCCTCCCCTGCTGGGTCATTGCTCATTATCCAAGCTTAATGCACTCTTTCAAACCTCTCTACCTCACAATCTGAATTTTTTCCTCTTTTCTCTGTCCTAGATCCTGGCTATGTATCATTCCACTTTGACACATGTAATCTCCTAATGGATTTGTTTTATTCCATTATAGAGTCATGCCTATGAGCTGCCTTTGGCAGCTTCAGTCTTCCTACAGGTACTGACATTCCATATACATAGACTCATTCTGAAATCTTCTTAAAATTTTATTCCTTCCTCCTCTCATTACTATCTTACTTCCTCTTTCTCCAAATTCAAATGGTCTCAATTAATTCCAGACTCATTCTGTTCTACTGAAATATTTTTCTTACAAAATGAGAAAACAAACTGGTATTCAGAGCAACTCTTCTTTAGGTTTGTATAACTTGAAAAAATATACAGAGATCTGTGTTAATAATATATTTTTAAGGGCATCCCTTTACTACCTACAAATAGTTTGTATAATCCATAGAAAACAGATTAATATCTTATTCTTCAAGACACTGTATCTATTTTTCTCAATTTATTTCAAAAGATTCAGTTAATATATAACATGAAAGAAATTTCACTTCAGCTGAAGATATTTCTGAGGTATTTCTAAGTATTTCTAAGCCTATATATTTTAAACTGCAAAATGCATGTTTATATACTTCATCCTCAATGTGAAGAAAAGATAAAGTGCCTTTAAAAAACCAGAGAGATATGAAATGGCTGGGCAGCATACCATGTAGACTTAAATTGAATGGTTATAGTTTCGTATATTTTCAATAACATTTTTGTATGGATGAGTGGTTTCTGCATCCTTTTTCTATGCAAATTATTCATTTATTTCCAATCACTGGGCCAGTAAAAAAAAATGTGTAGAAAACAGAATTATTTTTTATCCATTTGGTGCTAATATCTATTTTGAACATCCTAGGAAAACTTGCACACCACTAAAATTTAACTAAAGATAATTTTTAAAAGAGATGCTTGACTCACAGAAGAAAATTTGATACTCGCTTTTTGCATTATTCTCTGAGAAAAAATATTGAATAGACTTTTTTTGCTAGTTTATAACATCAAAGACAATGAGAAGTAACAAAATTGCCAAGAATTAAAAAAGAAATAAATAAGAATATCACAAAGTATTTGCTGTTTTTTGTAACAGAGTATTTTTTCCTAGATTGTAAACTTTTCAGATGAGGATGTATAATATTTTTTATTTTATTCAAAACTGATTTTCAGATGCTACATACATTAGTGACCAATTGGATATAGATGATACCCATTGGGCTTAAACATTCCTATTTTATGCTCTTTATTCTCGAAACAACTCCAGGTACACACCCACTAAAAAGTAATCTTTCTGTATTTCTTATTCATTGTTCAGAAGTAAACTCCTTTCTCTTATTATTTGTTTCCTCACTAGATTGCACATTTTCAGATTTTACATTTAGGTACTCACTGAGCTCTGCAAAACTGGTGTTAACAGATACACTGATTTCCTGTTATACTGGAGGAGACACATTGTTAGGTTTCTCTCTGTAACTCCAATACAAAGTAGAATTGCACAGTATGTACTTCATTCATGGACTGGGTTCTTAAAAATGCAAGTATTCATGTTTTAAGCAATCTTGATGCAGCTTCTGGATTTAGCACTACATCAGCTCAGATGTCAAGAAGGTAACAAAAGGCCTTTTGGCACATATACAAATCCCACTTTGAATTGAGTTTGACTGCCTAATGTTTGAGAGAATTTCTTCTGGTCTGATGACTTTTCTATAATGGAGGTGCTAAAAATAGGAAATAATGCAAAGGCAGTGCACATACCTCAGAAACTGCGTGTTTCTGGCATTTTCTGAACAAAGGGAAGTATTTTGACCAACAAGTCATTGCAACAATTTACACAAATGTATATCTCAAAATTTGCATCTGGTACTTGTCATAGAAAATGTGTCTATGATAACTTTATATAACTCCCTAGATAACGAAAGTCTGCACAATTCAGGCAATTTGAAAGAAAAAGATTGTGACAGACCTTCAGTAATGGTGTACAAAAACTTCAGTCACTAGGAGTTAAAGGTTCTATGATAAAATATATCTAATCCACTGATGGGTTCATGTTTTCTGTAGGAACCAAAGATATACCTTTTATTGTTTAATTGCAGATGTTAAAGTTATTGTCCCAGTTTAAATGAGACACAGGTCTTTTGCTGAGGATGAGTTATGAGAAAAGACCCAAACTCCTCCCACAAAGCAATTATAAATCCAAAATTAAGAGGCTCCAATTGAAGGAAAAACAAATTATGGAAGAGGAAAAATAACAGCCCTTTATTAAAAGGTATGTGTGTATTAACAGAAACACGAAAAAAAACCCAAGTAAAACAACCAAACAATACTCCTATACCCACAAATAATCCCCTTCAAAAACAAACCGATAAACAGGCAAAGGGAAAGGTAAACAGTTCAGTTTTTGGGCCCTTTGGTGCAATTCCAACCACAGTCAACAGGGGGCTCAGTTGGGTCACTGGAGACGCAGAGCTTGTAATGTCCTGTGCCAGTCACCAGGTGGCACTGTTGGATCACTGGAGACGCAGAGCTTGTAATGTCCTGTGCCAGTCACCAGGTGGCACTGTTGGATCACTGGAGACGCAGGAGTTGTAATGTCTTGTGTCAGCCACCAGGGTATGCCTGAGAAACTAATCCAACCAAAAAAATCCGGGCTTTCTTTCCCTTCCCACACTGGGAAAAGGGGGGAGGGAGAGGGGGAAGGAAAAACCCAACAACAACAAAAATCCTTCACTTACTCTGGCTGGTCAAAACTGCTCTGCACAGTCCTCTCTCTCCCTGCTGCTGTTGTGCCTGGACTGGTGCCAAGGAAAGAAAACAAGCGGGAATGGTGAAAGGGAAAAGGGAAAGAAAAAAAAAACCTCCAGGAAAAAAAAAATACACAACAGCTCCTCTCTGATGAAAAAGAAATCCGAGCAGGATCTGCAACTAGTAAACAGGTCGTGGAGCCACACACACCAGCCTCCACCACGACCATGTGTTCCAGCCACAGCCCAGCCCACCAAACTCCTCCTCCCCCGCTGCCCAGGAGACAAGAGAAAAAAGTAAACAATAGCCCTTCATCTGCCCCGTTTCCTAGGAGACTAAATTTTCAGCCATTATTGAGGGAGCCAAGCCTTTTGTTCACCTAAGTACTCATCTAATAGCTCTGCACACAGTGGGCAGGGGGGAAGGGAAAAAATTCTTGCGAGGTTTCCTAGAACTAGCTAAACCATGACAGTTATCAATTAGAAAAGGCAAAGGTACTGATGCTGACAACGGCAGTCAGGAACTCATAAGAAACAATCCTAGCTTATACTAAATACTGTTGCTGTTAATATCTTTGGTAGCGTTTGTTTGGTTTGGATTTTATTAAATCACAGCAGCCTTCATAAGGTTTAGCAAAGAACTTAAAATTAATTTAGAGTAAATTAGAGTAACCCAAGTTTGAGAGTATGTGAATATGATAACTATAACAATTGTTACCACTATCATGCAGTTTCCATGACCATCACAAAGAATGCCTCTCTAATCCAAAGGAAGATGACATTTTGTAGACTTTGTTGGTATTGACTGAGAATCCTTTTTCCATCCCATCAATATCTTACATGGGAATATGATTTTAAGACCATTTTACTAAGTTATTTTCATGTTTCCTGAGCCCAAAACATGTTGTTCAAATTGTAACACTTGAGAGTTCTATGCCCTTAGAATTTAGCTGAACTGTAACAGTTTTTCTGCTAGTAAAAAATGACTTCTGCTAATAGTAAATTCAACTGTCAGTAAAAACTTGAAAGATTTCCAGCACCAAAATTTTCTTTTAGTTACAGCAGGCTTTCTCCACTTAGCTTTCTTTAAATGATTGTGATAGGCTGTGCAAACGTAAAAACATATGTTTTGGTAAATTTTATTAATGTCAGCTCAGAATTTAGCCCATTCTTCAAAACTTCAACATGTTATTCAACACATGAATGAACAAATTAAAAAAAAATCTATTTATCAGAAAATGGATAAATTTTCAGAAACTATGTATCATTATTAAAAAATAGCTTACAGCTACTTTTATGTCTCGAACAGAGACATCTTATTATAAGGTACCTTTTGTGATATGGATTAGGCACTTTAAATACAGGCCATGGTAAACAAACATTATAAAAAAGGAAGAGGTTGGTTTCCTGTTCCCCGCCTTTAGGATTCATTACAGTGCACCTAGTACCTCTAGTAAGAATTAATTAACAAAACAAATGGTATGGAAAAGAAATTACTCTGCCCATTCATAATGAACAGGCTTTGACGAGGCTTGGAAAGTACTCTCTACAGGAATACTACTCTAGAGTTATTTAGCACTCTAGTAACAAGCAAGAACTATTCTTAGTCATTTGAAAAACAGATGTATTAAAAGATTTACTACAAGCTTATGGGAAGTCCTAACACAAATTCCTTTCAAGATACACAAAGTTGAGGACAAATAGAGTTTGTTCTTGAACAAATGCATGTGAATTCATCTAATAGTAAAATCTATTTATTTTATAATGATGTTATTTATAGATATTGCTTAAATATCTCCTCCACAATTTTTTTCAGTCTTTCTGTGCTACTCTGCTCTAGTAATTGCTTCCTGGCCATGTCTTCTGGTTTCTAACTCAGATGTTCTCATCTTATCATTATACTGACATAATGATAATTTGCCTTTCTAATTTAGCCCTAAACAAGGTCATTCCTTTAACATATCTTCTGGGGATACTTATTGTCCCATTCAACTTCTTTTTCACAATAACTCTTCATAGCTTACATACTGTCTACTCTTCTGTTTTCTTTCCTTAAGTAATACTGTTCTTTGTTATGATGTAATTTGTCTAATCCTTCATGATCTCTACTCCTTTCCTTTTCATCTAACATCTTTGTTTTCTTTGACATCTACTGAAGTTTAATGTAACCTGAGATAACAGGTTTTTTCCCCAGTTCTTCTCAATCCCCCACCTTTTCATTATGATACACAAACTCCTTTATTTTTATTTTAGGAACGTATGTTTAGTATCCATTATATCCTTTGTGTGTCTTCAATCAGAAACAAGAACAGCAAGTACACCCACTGTTTTAGGAAATATTGGTCAAATGATGCTCCTGAATGGCATCATGTAGCTGTCTTGCAAGCCTGACCAGTCTGGTGTTACACCAAGCTTTTCAGCTTGAAAACTGATCGTCTTGATACAGATACATTTATTATGTCCTGAAAGAGGTTCTGAATATTTTTCTTCTTAGTCCCTTCGTTCACACATCCAAGTTTTGATGGTGGTCATTCACAGCAATTGATCTTTACATAATTAAAATTCATGTTCATTACTAAATGTGCAAAGTGCTGGGTTCTTTTAGCTCTGAAATTATTCCACCCATGCCATGTAACCATGCACAAAAAACCCATACACTAATGGTGCCAATATTTCCATTCCTTTTTCTGTAATAATATCAAATTATTTTTTTTCCCAGTAAAAACTCCCAATCTCTGCAAAAAAAATCTCAGTTTCTTTTTCTTAGTTTAAACATCTTCAGAAATCTTTCTTTGTTATTTGTTTACTGGTAGAGTTTACAAGAATATCTGCAGCTGTCATTCTCTTCCTATGTTATGGCAAGACCCATTTCTGTAACAATTCTGTGTTCACTTATCTACTTCATCCTCTAATGAAGTTATTTACTGTATTTCATTTACACAACACTGTCTTCTACCAATTTCAGGAAAAATCTCTCTCTACAGGTTTTTAAGTATCCTCTTCATTACGGTATTTTTAGAAAACCAACATGCAATTTCGAATAAATAGGTACTTAGTAGAAAGAATTATTTATAATGAATAATCTCTGATCATGTGTAAATGTCAAGTTTCAGTCAGACAATCCAAGTAATAACATACTTACGGATGTTCCCCACCTGCCATCCTTTTATTATTCATTATAGGTATTGACTTAAGACTTGGAATTAGATATCCTCTTAAGTGTTTGGATACTATTGATTTAATCTGCAGTTTCAAGGCACTGAGACTGTGTTCATCGTAATTTTATAGTCTCTTTCTGATTTTTTGTTGGAGTGGAGGAAATGTGATTCTTCAAAGGAATTTAAAACAAACCACCAATCCAAACCAAAGAAAAAAAAGCTGAACCAAGCTATGACAGGCTGTTTTCCTGTATTTCCATGAAATTTAAACTTTGAGTGCTGAGAAGAGCTCAACACTGTTTACGTATCACTGGACAATTCAGATCAGAGAAGTTAACCAGCTCTAGCATAGTTCTGAAATTCTGCAAATACCTCAAACAACAGCTGAAGTTTATACTATGAAATCACAAGTTAAAAACTGATTTTGCTTAATTTAACGTTTTCTAGAAATAAGCTAGAAATATGCAAGAACTGTAAAAAGTAAATTAAAATTATGGTTTTTTATAATTTTATAGTATTATTTTACCTTTTACATGAGATCTTATAAAATTCATTGGAAATTATTTACATTATTTAAATGCTAATTCTTATTAGAAGTACGGTCCTAATCAAGCTTGAGGTTTTATAAACTCTAAAAGTATTAAGAATTAAAAATAAAATTTTACAATCTGATAGGAAAAAAATCACAGTGTGATAAAGACTAGTCACACTAATTTACTACCACATCAGACTGTAACTTCATATCTGATTATAAGTAAAGGTTCTCAATAAAACACAGTGTTATTCTTTTTTATTTTATGGGTTTGCCTGAACTATAGCTATTGGCAGAAACATGGTCATAAAAAATACAAGTTCTAGTATGTGTAGCCATTATTGAAATTTAAATCTATACTACAGGAAGAAAAGTACTGTTTTCTTCACAGTGGATTAAAAAGTTTTCTTGTAAGTACTGATGCTGAAACATACCCAGTATCAATATCTGTCATAGTTGCAGGAGTCTCAGAAGATCAAATGACCAGTGAAAAGGAGCAGGAATTAAAGCTCTTGTTGATACTTTAAAAGCTCAGGTGAAAACACGTGTATCATCCAAAGAAGGGGATGGCTCTACACATGTTGATACTAGTGAAATTTGCTTTCTCAACAAAGAATTATTTTTGAATGATAGAGTACCCATTAAAAAGGGTTAAAACATTTACATATATTGAATGATAAATTTGAGTGAAGACTTTTAAGTCTGAGAGGTGAAAAAATATAAATGTTTTAAAAAATATTCTATTATACAGAAGGAGAAAAGACAGCCCAGAGCAAGGAACAGAAAAGAGATACATTCACATAACACGAAATTACTACGATCCAATGAGTTTTGTGCAAAATCACTTAAACAGTGCTCAGTTAAATTTTAGGACCTACTACTGGCTATGTTTGAGAGATCACATGTGGCAGGTTCGTGGGGATTTTGGATGATTTGAGGAGAATAAATTCAGTGTTTATACATCTATGAGGAGGAAAAAAGTAGTAGGAATACACCAGCAACAAGGATTTGACATCCATACATTTAATGCCCTTTTACAGAAGAACTGAGCAGCAGAAACTGGAGAAATGAATGAAAATTAGAATGAAATCCAACAGTGACAGGTAACCAAATCTGTATTTCAAGTGGAAAAATTAATGGAAGATGTCACTGCCTATGGCAGGGAGATTGGAGGTAGATGATCTTTAAGGTCCTTTCCAACCAAAATCATTTCTGTGATTCTATGATAATCTGCAAACACATGGCATACACAGTAATAACTAAGCAGGTAGAAGATTAGCAGGAAAGTATCTAGGGGAAAAATTCTTGAAATACTGTTCTAAAATTACCTCTGCTCAGTACCAGCAAGGCTGCATCTAAATGTCTTTTAGACCCTGAAGTTCACAAAAATTGTGAACAGTGTGAAGAGTGCTTTTCTAAAAATGAAGAAACTTGAATCTGTAAATTTCAGAAAAAAGATTAGGTCTGTTCTGTCTTCTGGGCCAAAAGAAAAAAAAAAAACAATTAGAAGGTTTCATCAACAGAAGATCCTTTCCTTTAGAAGCACCTTGATATGTAGGTTAGGAAGGAAACTAGAAATCCCACACAAGAATTCTGTATGTTGTCGAAAAGGCTTGTAAGGCAAGTTCAGTGATCCTGAGAGGAAAAGGATTGTACCTCAAAGAATTGTTGATCTACACGTCAGTTGACTGTTGTAGGCCCAGGTCTGTGCTATCCTGCATATCCAGAGCAGCCTTCAGGCTGTGTTGAGCTGCACAACTTCTCTGGCTGTATGATAAGCTCTGTGACCTCACCGTAGCAGAGGAACCTGCAGGAATCTCCCACTCAGTACCAGTGATTATGTCACCTACACGGCCTCAACCTTGACTAAAAGTGTAGGAATAAATTCTTATGCAAACATTATTGCTGCTTGACTATAGAAATGGTGGATAAAGTTGTTTCCTTGTAAGAAAATCCTACAGCAGCTCAGATGACTGAAACTGGAGAATGACTTCTGTGGATAGGGTCTACCCAGCATGCTAGACATGGATCAGAGGTTCACTCAATGCTATGTCACTCAGAGTTTCCACCATCCAAAGGGATAATATTATCCATATTTTCTTGCTATAGTGCTAGCTCTAATAAATATAATTTTTAAGGCACCTTAAAGAGTGTTTTTCTTGCTGGCATCAGAAGGGATCAGCACCTCCTGGTGCAAAACAGCAAGTAATCAACAAAAAAGCAGAAACAGAAAGCATAAAAATAACACTTTTCAGATCCCGTCTTGGATTAAGCAGACATGGTTTGGTTTGGTTTATTTTCGTTATGTTTTGGTTGGTTGATTGGTTGGTTGGTGTCTTTTTCTGTTACTGCTTTTCTGTCACCTGTGTCTTTTCTAGCACTCTCTTTGTTTTCTCTAAATGATGAAAACATAAATGAGTATTTGCATTTATCATAACTTGATTTAGGCTAAGAGTGTTTTCAAAAGAGTTGTGTTTTACCCTCAAGGTCATAATAAATTCATGAAGTGGAGAACTAGGACCCTTTTAAAGGTTCTTCAGTGCCCCAACGCTTTCCCTAGAACATCCAGCAAAACGTCATCCCACAAATACTGTTACATACACAGGTTTGATAAGCAGTAAAATCAGGCATCAGGGGAGGGAATGCCAACTAGTGAATACGAATTATCCAGTGGAATCTTTGTCAGAATGCAAGGTATCAAGGAGCTCACCAGAACGGAATGCATAGCTGGGGTGTTTGTCACACCCTCTACTGTGGATATGCTTAGTCTTGACACACAGTAATCTGAGAGTACAGAAGAAAAGAGTACATGGTATGACCTTGTAGACAAAAATGGATTGAAGATTTTCTAAAGCCCATTTCCAGCCTCAGGATTGACTGATACTCTCATGTATCTTATTTAAAAAATAGGTAGAAAAAAAAATGTAACCAATTTTTTTTTCTCTGTTTCTCTGTAGTAAGTCTGTGTCTACTTTAATTGCATTGACTGTGACTGGATTGTCAAAAATCCATTCTTTATATTTATTTTTATATTTTTAATTCTTTATATTTTCTCTGGTGTTAAGAGAAAGTAAGTAGGTCAGAGTGACAGCTGAAAAAACAAGCTGTGCTATTTTTTTGTATATTCTGATAATTCTAGGCAATCAGAATGTATATTCTGATAATTTCAGGCAATCTTAGGAGTAACTAGTAATCCAAAATAATTTTCATGGGCACCTGAAGAGCAGCAGGGTGTTTCTCTACCAAACTCCAAAAACAATATGATCTTGTAATTCTCACAACAGGATCAGTGAGAGAAAAATATCTTCTAATGGCTAACACTAACAATAAATACCTCATAAAACAGAAAAATAGGGGATGAAACATCTGAGAAGTTTCTCCTGTTGTGTTTTTTTATCATGTGTTATAAATATTAATTACAATGCCATCATTAGTATGTATAGAAAACCTGTTTTATTTTCTTTCTTCTACTTGGATTATATGAGGGATTATTACAGTTTTTCTTTTGTAAAACATTCTTTCTCCTTCTATGGGAAATCTAATAGAATTTAGTTAAGGAGATATTCTTCCTTTGGATGTTCTCAATTTGTTTTTGATGGGGCAGGGAGAGTTGTTTCCCTATTGTTATATGTTAACAAGAATTTGACTCTTTACATACACTGACGTTGTTATCATTTTGCCTTTAAAATTACTGTTGTTTGGAGAACACTTACAGTCTACAAATGCCCCACGTCTGCTGTGCCCAAATATAAAAAGCTTTTATGACCATGTTCTTCCCTCTATCTTCTCTATACCTTCTGTTTCTGCAGTAGAACTTACTGTACTAAGTGAAGTTGTCTCTCAATTCCTTAGTTTACCATGTCTTAAAATGGTAATGTATTTTCATATCATGAAACTGTGGAGATCTTACTGTGGAAGCACAGAGTGTTTCCACTTTAAACAATTTCTACTGTATTTATACACATTTCTGCCAAAGCTTCCAGGAAGACAATTTTTTTTTTTTTTTTAGATTTTTTTATCTCTAGTATCATTTCAATATTTGAGAAGGTGTTTGTCTGATGACTTGACTGTATACTGAAATATTAGCCTTGATCTGTAGCTTCTCTCTTTTATGTCTTGTATATTTAATTTTATTTCCTTTGATCCCTCTTTCTTTCTCTTTGCCGATATTTTCTTTGTTCTTTTCCTCCCCCCCTACCCCCATCTCTTTACTTTGCTCTTCTAAGATTCAATCACCTCCATTTTCATTTAATCCCTTACTAAGCCACCTCCTATATCTTTGTTGTCATAGTTCTGATGTCTCTCTACTCGTTATCTTTTTATCTGGTTATCTGATTTTATTTAGCTTCTGGTCTTTTAAATTCTTTCCATTGCTTGAGTCTCTTTTAATCTTCCCTTGGTAATGCTTCTTGTTATAGCTCTCATAGAGAAGTGATAAAGCTGGCAGGGACTATTGCTTATTAAATTTAAATTTAAATTTAAAACAATAATAAGTAGTTGCTCTTTGCTGCTATGTAAACTATATGATCAGAATCAAAGATGTTCAGCCCAGTAAAGCCTCATTTTTGCACCTGAGGCATTCAGAGATTGCAATGGAGGCTTGTAACTATTCAGAATCAGTGAGGGGTAAACTTTTTGACTGTGCATGACATCATTTCTGCCTGTCAATTAATCCAAGATTTTTTATGCATATTTGAGTTATTCATAGGTTTCTGATGGAGAATTTAATTTGAGTACAGGGGCACTAGCTTAGAAGATTTGATACATCATTAATGCCCATTGCCCCTTGGAAAAGAGAGGCTTCAAATTGAGCTGCAGCTTTCCTAAATCACTTCATAAATACTGTCTTCTCCAAGTAGATGAGCCAAACATAAAGGCAAATGTCATACCTGAAGAAATGATAAAGAAGTTAAACATGTATTAGAAATTATGTTTCACATTTTAATGTAGATCCAAGAATAAAAACTAGGAAAAAACCATGAAACTGGACTTTAGAACATCTGAAATCCTACTTAGACTTCCTCAGTGTTTTTGTTTATGTTTATGTATCAGTGTTAAATTGCTTCTTGTTGTAGGGATGCAAAAAAAATTACATTAGAAATCTTGTCTGCTCAATTTTTTTTGACATTTTTACATGTGTGTGTGTATATGTATAAAAATAAATTTATATTTCCATAATCTAATCAGGACCACAAATAACATTCATGCACATAGAGATGCCAAGAGATATTTGTTTAAGTTGAAGTTACTCTTTGAATTTTCCTTTTAAATTTCAAAAGGGTAAGAGAGACAACTTATTCAGCAGACTGATTAAGGTCAAGTTACTTTTGGCATTGTACAATTCATTTCTCATCCTTTTGTCAGACAGCATCCACACCTATCCAAGCAATTTCTGAAGTTAAAAACATGAATGTATTTTTTAGGTTTGGAAGTTCAAGAGTTTGCAAGTGCATGGAACTAATGTGCAAGTACATGAAATTAGAAGATGGATGGAAAAAAATTGTGTGGCTTTAGCTTCCATTTTCCAGAAAACAGGATTTTTATTTTTAAATTGCTTTTAAAGTTTATTAGATATGATGTGAGAAAATTTCTGACAGTATAATTTTTTGCTAACAAAATTTTGTGTTGATATTGATATTTGGTGTCTCTTCTGCTCTTTACTACTCATATTCTTCAGAAAGAAAAGAATTATAATTTACTTTCAGGCTATATCATATTTTCAATTATATCAGACATAAATTCATCTCATAGAGAAATACGTGCCAGTCTTCAGTCTTTTCTAAAGGACAGAGTTCATCAACAGAAGTCTCTGAACTCAGAAAATGGTGTAAAGTTGAATAAAAAAATATTCCTGCTTTAAATTAAAGCGGTTAGCTACACCCATCCTTTATCTAAAGTTCTCATGAACCTCTATTCACAGATCATTTCATCACTTTATGGTTCCATCCTGGATAATCGAGAAAATAAACTAATTTTAAAATCGAATATGCTTTTACTTTGGTCCTTCTTTGTTGTTGGTATCTAAGTAGTTCAAGAACATCTTAAAACATTTTTCCATGTTTTGTTCCAACTGGATCTTCCTTGGTTGAAAGAGAGATTTTTTTTTTTTTTAATTGTGCATAATTCTGTTTTGCTAAGAAGGTTTTATAAAATTCTGATAAAATCCAGCTATTCACAGTTATCAGTGATCTGCTTTGATTCCTGGGGCACTTCCTCCCTTGTTCTGAGCCTTTCTTCACAGGGATCCTGAGCCAATCCAGTCTAATTGCTGTTCCTCTGCACACCTAATGATAGCGCTGCAGGAAAACAGTGGGTGGACAGCTCAGCACTGACTCATCGTCTTAGTGAAGGTGATTGCTTGACAGATTAAAGCATTACTGTGTGTGACACACTGAGAGACAGAAAGAGAGAGATGAGTGTGAGAAAAGTCCTCATCTACTTCCTCGGATTCTGAAATCTGCCTCGTATGAAGGCTGGGTAGGTATACGACCTCAACTCCCCTCTTTTTCTGGCATTTATAAAGTTTGTGGAAATTAACCTGCTTTGAAATTATAACTTTTAATTCATAAGCAAGTGTACTTTTGAGAAAATCTGAAACATTAAACATTTAGGTCAAAACTACAATTTCTTTTCTCATAATAACAAATAATCTAATAATAACCTAAATATATAATAATGAATGTACAATGTAAATATAAATCTGAATAAATGATAATAAATAATCTAATAATAATCAATTACAATAGCTTGTCATTGAAGTAACTGTATATTTTCCTCACCTAACTATTTCAAGACAAGTCTTACACTTAATCAAATAACATTCTGTGGGTTTTAGACTTAAACATAGGTTTGTACCTCACTCTACTTTTACTTGAGTAAGTACTCTGCCATTTGCAGCTACAGTACTACAGTTGTGCTGCCAGTATCTGCATTAAAAAAGCATTCACAGGCACTTCACAGAGTTATTAAAAAGTAAATGAAGTTGATATCTCAAAAACAAATTTAAACACCAGTTGTATAAAACCAAGCCTTTGGGAAAAATGGCCAAAGGAAGAAAAAAAAGTTACGTGATGAGGGTATGTGAAACAAAAAGAACATCTGTATGTTTCTGATTATCTATCATTGAGTTATTGTAAGGAAGCCCTAAACTTTGCCTATGCTAAGTCATAGTTGTATTAAGGCTGGAAAACATTTAACATTGCAAGTATTGCAGGGAGGCATCAGGCTGTGACTTAACACATACTTGAGAGGCAATGTAATGCAAAGGTAAGAATTTGGGTTTAATAGTTCACAAGAGTTAGAAGAAATCTGTTTTCAAATACATAGTACTACAGAAGTCTGTTTCTTTTGCTTTTCACGCAGTAGGTGTTCTTGTAATATTATGTGCTACAAACTAAAGCCCTATTCACAACACATCTTTGCAGACAAATTAATTATTATCTGTTTTATAGTTGGCATAATTATGATGAATGTATAGATGATGGGCCTCTTTCTACTCATTCTTGGAAAACAGTAATTAGGATAGTTGAGAATTCCATCTAATTTTAAAAAGAATAGAACACAAATGTAATATACTTAACAGCTAGGATATCTCTGTTACAAAGATAATAAATCTTGGTAACTTAATCATATTCAGAATTAAAAAGCCTTTAAAATATGTAACACATTGGAAAGAGAAGCTAATATTCTCATTAGTGACAGTTGGAAAGGAACTATTTATTACTTGACTATTTCCTTGAGGGCATTCTTACAAGAAGAAAGCATGTTTAATTGAAACTGCCAAAATCAATACAGGAAAAAACAACTATTGTGTTCTTTGTGTTGAAATAAAGCTTGAGAAAACACTTAAAAGTCCAGGTCTAAGCTCTTTACAACAAAAATGGCAGAGCAAAACTAAAATGTTGTATTCCAGAAGTTATGGAGGAAGCTTGCTCAGAATACTAAGCATGGAAAGAAAATGTATAGCAGAATATTTTTCTTTTCTCACTAGACAGAGTAGAAGGAGACCTACAAGGAAATACATGAATTAATTATTTATATGTATATATATATACACACACACATATATTTTAAAAAAGATGCAAAAAATATGTTTTATTTCTATGAATTCCTTGTAGGGACTAAACATATCAATAAATTCAAGAAAATTCAAGAAAAAAAATACTTTAAGGACAGGAATCTAGTCCCTAAACAATGTAGAATTATTTCAGGGTAGTTATGTTGACATATATCACCTGAATAATAGGTGTGTGAGGTTTAAATTGAAGCTCCATAAGTGTCGATAAGGGAAAATCTGCACTCACTACATTGTTATACTTAGTGACACAAAATGTTGCTAACCCCACATTTAGGGTTCTTAAGATGTGGAGTTTTATGGGATTCAAAACTTTGAGCTTGTTCCTGGCAAATCTTTCCTGGAAATGCCTCTATGGAACACTCCACAGTAGTACTCTAGGATCCATATGCTGAGTAGGAAAGAAGAAATGAGAACAACATTTTGTCACGTTAGATCATTCAGATGCGTTTGTTCTAGAAATAGGGACTGAGATCTTCAAAAATTGGTTTGCTTTGTAGGTATGAACATTGTTCTGACGTAGGATGGATCAGAGGGAAGGCTTTAGAAGACTCAGACACATGGCTGAGGTAACAGAAAACAGCTCAACCTAATTTGAGAGACTCTGTCACCTCAGCACCACAGATTTACACCCCTGGCTATATGAACAAGTGGTTTCAGCATGTCAGAGGAATCTCAAGAGTTGTATCTCTACTTGTAGGCAGTGTTGAGGCCAGTTTCAGGAGATACAGACAGTAATAGGCTAAGACCAAACCCATTGCATCTAATTCTTGTCCAAGTAAATTTAGAGTTAAAAAGTGGTCTATCTGTGAAATATCTGTGAAATCTGCCAGCACTAGGGAAGTGGGACCTTTGAGG
>JAYRBT010000114.1:72514123-72525806 GCA_036023395.1 Myiotriccus ornatus | reverse complement strand
ATGGAATACTGGGTACTTGGCCACTTCCTTGGTTACAAACTGGTCACCAGGAAGGCCTAGACTAAAACCATCACAGCTTTCCAAAACAGGGGTTGGACTCATCAGGCCTCATACCTCGCACTTCATTTGTACACTTAAGAAAATGTGTTCATTCCTAGAATCCTAAAACCAGGAGCTAACCAAAATCTGTCTGTGAAGGGCCCAAAGGAATCCAGGGTATCTAGCAGTTATGAGTTCAATTTTGTCAAACATCAAAGACACCAAGCTGCTGTTGGCTTGGTAAACACAAGCCCACCAAATATAGGTTTTATATAAATATAGCTCTGAAGGACTCAGGTAAGGCATATGATACGCACAACCATGGAGAGGGGTTGGGAGAGCAGAACTACCTACTGTGAGCTGGAGACAAATTACAGAGCAATGACAGGATTAGATAAGTTTGAAAAATTAGGGGAAAAGAGTTCCTCCTGAAGTGATCCGAACTTCTGTGTCCTTAGGTTCAAGCATGTATGTTAGGTGCTTCAGTGTCTTGTTGGATTTTTAAAGAAGTTTTCGAAGTAACATATGTTCACCACTAGAAGCTAGAACTATGCTGGGTTCTGTGTCATCACTTTTTTTAAATAACAGTCTGTTTCTACAGACATTTTATCTGATATAGGCAAATACCATACTTCTTCCATCACTATTCTTTTTTTTCTGTGGTTGAAACAGGCTTTTTTTGGTAGAACTGAGAACTTTCCAGCAATGTGTTTTAAGTAGCTATCAATATTAGCTGTTCTTTCATGTTGTTCTTATTTCATGTTGACTTTTAGTTGATCTTGTAATTACTAAAACATATCATGGGGAGCATCAGGCAAAGTGTCCCCAGTCGGTCGAGGGAGGTGATTGTCCAGCTCTGCTCTGCACTGATACAGCCTCACTTTGAATATTGTTTTGGGCACTATGATATAAAAAAGACATTAAGTTATTAGAGAGCATCAAAAGCAGGACCACAAGGATGGTGAGGGGTCTGGAGAGGAAGCCGCATGTGGAGCAGCTAAAGTCACTTGGGTTGTTCAGGCAGGAGAAAAAGAGACTGAGGGGAGACCTCATTGAAGTCTTCAACATCCTCATAAGTGGAAGAAAAGGGCCAAGTCCAGATCTCTGCACTCTCATGACAGGACTCAAGGAAACAGAATGAAGTTGAGTCAGGAGAGATTTAGGCTGGATATCAGGAAAAAGTTTTTCACCCAGAGGTGGCTGGGCACTGGAACAGGCTGCCCAGGGAAGTGGTCACAGCACCAAGCCAGTCTGAGTTCAAGAAGCACTTGAACAATGCTCTCAGGCACATGGTGTGATTCTTGGGGTGTTCTGTGCAGGTCCAGGAGTTAGACTCGATCCTTATTGGTCCCTTGCAACACACCATATTCTGTGATTCTATAATTCTATGATCACAGAATAAATCAAACACTGAGACTGAAGATTATCTTTTGCTGCCATGTAAGGAGAAAGTCCTAATGTTTGACACTTGCTGTTATCACATCATAAAAAAAGATTTGACTATGAATTTTTAGGAAAGACAAAGCATACAATGCCAGTATTTAAAATACTTTGGCAGTAAAATATAAATAAAATGTCACCTCTAGACCCATTAACAATATGATATTGAAAATAAATTTTAAAAAATCAACACTTGAGATTGTATAAAATAGTTTTTGTTAGTCTTTTGAGGAAATAATATTTTTCGCTATTATGCTAATGAGTTATTTTATGTATGTCTGAGTAGGGCTATAAAGAAAATAGTTTGGAGCTGACAAAGCCATCTCTTCTCTATTAACTGGGATAGATTCCAGCTTTTTAGTTACCCATCAGTGATGACAAGTCTCTCCCCAAACATTCAGAATTAAGCTATAATCACAGCTTTCTTGTCTTTAACAACCAGTGTGACCCCATACATATCCAATGCCATTATAACTTATTCATCTTTTGTTTTAAAAAACAAGTCTGGAAAGCTGCACTGCTAGCTCTGAAGTCTGATAACATGATAATTCCCAACCAGTACTTGCAGTGACATTTGAATCCAACTCTGCATTGTGTGTGGACCAATTCCAGGCAGCTATTATGAACTGGAGAATCATTCCAAGAGACTAATGGTAAAAAGCTCACAAGTGCAGATCTAGCTTCATTATAAAGAGTGAGACCATTCATTCGGCTAACCGTTTCCTATCACTGATCATGTTAATTAGAAGAATGAGGCATGAAACATAAATAGGATAGAGATCTTGCCAGTACATTTTATGTCTATGCAAGTGTATGTGCAAGTCTGGGTAGAAGCCTTTTTAATATGGTTATTGGATTATTTTGCTGTACTTTCTCCTGGCTGAAAAGAGAGTCCTGAGCTGGGAAGAGATGAGAGCCATTCACAGTTTCTACTGATCTCTAGCATCCTTCATCTCAGCTCCTAAGAAATATCTTATGTGAAATTATACTTGATTACATTCAAAATCTTGAACCCATTTGCCCGCTAAGAATTGTCTTACCACTGGACTATGCAGTGAATTGATTTGTGGTCTCCGTACAGTTGATAATACACTGTATAGACAGCAGCAATGTACCAATGAACAGAAGAAAGAGTAAGTCACGGCGAAGAATTCTGGACCCTTCTTCTTTTGTAGCTGCAGACATCTCTTCAGATTCTTATGACAAGATGGGTCTTAATTGCAACTCTGTGTAGGCAACTGTTGGCAGGACTCTAGAGTCCACTGCACAGACTCTGAAGTGCCCTGGTCACTCATTTTCTAAATATCACTTCTGGAAGACAAGTGTGCCTAGAAATTAGGTTTTGCCATACTGCCTTTCAACAATCTGTTTGAATTCATACTGAGGTTCTCTGATCCTCAGTACAAGCAAGGACAGTGGCAACCTGATTCTCATGTCTGCTGCTGAGCTGTAACATAAATAAATATAGAAAGCCACAGGGATAGCCCTCAGATCTGCTATCACTTTTCTTTTCCCTACATAGAACAAGCCACAAAGGAAGACATTCTTTTGATGTTTAGGTGTCAGGTAGTAATGGCTTATGTTGGATTTTGGTATAGTCATTTAACTGTCTGGTATAGTCTGAAAAGTGGCAGTGAAGGAAACAGGATCAAACTAGCAACACATAGGTGTCTCTCCAGATCCCTGGAGTAGGTTCTGGTGTTCTAGATTAGAAGGTCTCAAGCAGAAAGTGTTTTGTTGCTGCATTGGCAAGTTAGCAGAAAAGCAGGCCACCAGGGAGACCCTTTAGTACATCTATTACTACCATTCTGCACTACAATGAAGCATTTAGATAGCAAAAAGAAGCTTGAAATGAAAAGACACTCTCATATGTTTTTGAAGATTTAAAATGCTCACAGTAAATCACTCTTTCTAAGACAGTAAAGTCTGTCAGAACTGTAAAAGTGTACTTTCAAAGCATTGTCTAGGGCTTTGACTTTGATTCCATGGCTTTAGAGACAAATGTGAGCAAAAGTTCATTTAAAGACAACTCTCTGGGTTCACTACCAAAAAAAAAATCCCCAAAAAACCTGATGACAGTTTCCACACAGCTGCCAGTCCACATCACCGACATTTTTAAAAGATAGTTAATTCTGTCACTTGCTGTCAGTACTGTGATGTAGCAGCTGCTTTCTGTTGATGAGACTGTGAGTCATGAGAATTAAGATCTATTTTTAACTGCTATTGTAGAGTATCTCATTAAAAACACAATGAATTGTTAATTCCTTGAATTTGGAGTCAGGTCTTTACAAAAGCCACTTTGCTACTTTCAGTGTCACTGTGCTCCAGGGTAAAATGAGGAAATTGAGGGAGATATTTATAAAGTTCTTTGAGACACAGGGTTCAAAAGTGCTACATATTTAATTCATTTCACTATCGTAATTTAAAAAATAATAGTATTTGGGATTAGTATTTTTTGAGGTAGGAAGAAAAGGCATGGCCTTTCTTTGGAACCAGACAATTGTTTTATGTATATGAGAAAACTGTTTAGAAGGAAACTTGAAGAAAACTGAGAATATTTCATACTTGAATAATACTTGCCAGTCTGTTGCCAGATAATCTTGCTGCAAATATTATCCAGGTCAGCAATAACCAAAATTTTCAAAATTATTATTTTTCATGTGAGCAATATTCGTTTACCACCTGATTTTTAACTGAAGTCATGCCAGGAACAATAGGATTTCACAGTCTTGGCTGCTCACCACACCTTTATTTGGAGGCCTGTACTAGATTAGCCTTATACCAATCTGTTGTCTTCAATAGTAGAGCTGTGTCTGTCAGGGATTCAGATAGACTTTCAAACACAATATGTGTTCACAGAATTCACAGGGCCTGAAGCATACTCAGTGTCTGGAAAAATTCATATGCAAAGTATATGTATTTCAGCGTTATCTTTCTAGGAAATCACATGGCAGTGCTTCAAAATGTGTTCTATTGGAAAATTGTATTCATTAGTGCTGTTAATATTCTGGTGACAGGAAAGAAAAATCTGAAAATGACACACAGAGCTGATTATAAACATAGGAAATACATTTATAAATTCTTGAATTGAGAATTGAGAATTTTGTAACCACAAAATTTGATACGACTAGAAATTGTACTAAAACTATAATTGCATATGAAATACTTTGTTGGTTTTTGTTTTTTCTTTTTAATTAAATCAAGTCAGAAGTGTTTTTCTGCAGTAATTTCTTAGTTTTAGATTGGAACATCCATTAACACATCTCAGACTAATTTACTGTAGTAGTATTTAATTTAAATATCTCCAAAAGTTGCTTTCAGACATGCTGTTAAAAAGAAAAAATGTAAATCTAAGGTTTTTATTTTTACTCTGTCTCATTTATATTTTAAAATGTATTTTAAAATAAAATTTAAAAATTTTGTAATGAAAAAATTTTTTTTTAAATACTCGAGCTGAAATATTCCCTTCCATTTTTGTAGGTAAAATCATGGACACTTCAGGATATGCAGGTTGAAACTTCAGTCTCAGAATTTTCTGCTTTACCTTCATAGTTAAGTAAACCATTACTCTCACTTACCCTTTCCTAATCAAAAAGCACATTTTTGAATGCTGGAAAATATTTAATGCAATTAATCAAGCAGGTTACCTGAATTAATATTTTTTTTCTCATTGAGTTCATAGATATTTCTGACTTTTTCTCTTCTCAGAGAACAAATAGATAAACAAGGGATCTTTGACCTTTTTCAGACATTTTAGAGAAATAAAATAATGTTTCAAATATTTGAAATTTTTCATTCAAGCTACCATCAAAATAAATAAAGTCATTAAATTCTGTATAAATATCTACTGCTGGGAATATACCTTTTCAATTAGCCAATAGTCAATAGGTCCATGAAACTGCACTGGCATTTTTAAAGATATCCAAGATTTCTAGGTTAGAGGTAAACGTGGACATACAACTCAGACTGACAAAATAGTAGAGAGGAAATATATCCTGAAGAAAAATCTGTAACTAGCTCCTCAGTCACTATGTCATTCTTGTAATACCTTCTTAAGACTTCTGTTCTCTCCTGTGGTCTGTACAGAAAATCTGAGAGCCTAACTTAGACCTGTAGAGCATTAAGGAGCCTAAGACTTTCAGTATCACTACAAAACTAAATCATATTTGAATATGATATCTGAGATGATGAACCAGGAAATGCTCCTCAGCACCTAAACCCAGCTATACAGCTCTGGCCTTGTCCTCATTCAGTGTCAAGTAAAACCAAAGGTCCCTCAGGGTCTTTTCTCCCCTCTGCTCTACTTCCATCTCCTGCATACTGGGCACATGGACCAGAAATAAGCTGGGGTTGTTCTTCCCCCAGTTATCCAATTTGCTTGTGACATGAAGTCAGCTTTTGACTTAATAAGGCCTGGATCCCTTAAAGCATGATTCTCTGCCTTTGAAGTCGGTAACTAAAATTAGTGACTTTCTCTATTACACAATGAGAAAATCAAGTTCTATACAGTAGCTATGGATGTCTCTGTCTTTGGAACTGGAAATACTGTCAAGCTGACTTTTTAGTATATCTCAAAATAAAGGGTGTGTGTGTTCCTCTGACAAACACGGTTTTCTTCCCAGCCACTAAAATATGTGTTTTAGTACATGCTATGATATTCTGTAGCAGCACAAGCAATGACATTACTGCATGAATAATGCACTAAAATAATCTAAATATTTGTCTATAACTAAGGTTTGCAAATGAGGCATTATTAAAAATCAAGAAGTTATTCTGTGAAACAACTCACAGGCCATTATCTGCCAGAATACCAACATATTTTTTGTATTTATTGCAATGCCTGTATGACAGAGGGCATTGAGACAGGCCTAGCTTATTAAGCTTACATAAGAACTTGTGTTGCTCTGGTTTAAACCCAAAGGAAGTAATGTTCCTACTCCTGCTAATCAAAAAAAACACCAACCTTGTTCTTATGCAATTATAACATCCTGATCTTTTTAAGCTCTGTATTAAGTATTTGAGAGCACATGTGCTAGTGAGTGTTGTGGGGTATTTTTGCCATTAACATCATGCACTCAGATGAATACAAATCAACTATCAGAAACAACTCTAGGAAAATTAAAGTTTGCCCCTCAAATTTTGGGCAAAACAATGTCTTCCGACACTAGACTTTTTGAACTAGTATTTAGTGATGTATGCTGCTATTTAGACTTGTCATGTGCATGCGCATACATATACATCTATACATGTTTTCATACATATGTGTATATATATTAACATATCATAGTTATCACTGAATATGGCAATAATTGTAAATATATGCACAGGCACACACAGACCCTTCATATGTTCAAGTAATATACCTTTATCACAATAACCTTTATGCTGTATGTGAACTTCAGCAGCTTCAGCAAACACTAGCTAACAACACCATTAGAGGCGGCTGACGTGCAACACACATCTCACACAGAAAGGAAATTATATGGATTTTTCAAAAATATGTACCTCTAAGTAGTTCCAAGATTCACAGTTTATGATGTCTGTCTGTAAACAGTTACATTAGGATATCTGAGACTGTTTTTTCCAGTACACTTAAAGCTGAGATGGCACATAAAGTCTAGCATAGCAGTCCACAGTTATGAGGAATTTAAAGGAATTTATTTAGCTGCCAAACAAAAATTCTGCAGTTTGCTGCTACATCAGTTCAGGTGCACACCGCTTTATTTGGATGGATGGTATCATCTCTGCCCCAACAGGACTAAAGCTTAGTTCAGATTCCTAAAATAGCCCAACATACCTGGAAAAAATGTTCTGTCCCCTGTCCCTTTCTTGGTGACATTTGCAAAAGCACCTTTGATATATAGTTCAAGGCAGCTTAATAGAAATTAAAATTCCTAAATCAACATGGCTGCCTTGAAAATTATTTTTGAGAGAACCTGAATTTTTTGGTGCCTGAACACTTTTTAAAATCTGACTTCAGGAGGTTCTCAAAAACACTAAGGTGAGAAATCAGACTGGAACACAACAGTTCTTGTGTTTCAGTACCATGCTTGTAATAGTTGTATCCTTTCAATCTTTTATTTGTTCAAAATGGAGAGATTTATCACAGAATAAAGTCAATAGAAAAAATGTATCTGAATGCTAATTACGTTTGTGCCAGGGTGGTCATGGAAAGGTGTCCTTACTAAATAAATATTCACATTAACTTTGAATAAATTTAAAAATTGCAGTATTGAAACAAAACAAATATTTTAAGTTTAATCATCCTAGCTTTCCAGATTCACCTTTTATCAATCAAATAAAGGTCAAAAAAATTAAAGTAATTGTCAAAGCTGAGAAGTTTCCTATGCTTGGCATAAGTAGTGTAAAAAGGTCAATTTTAAAAATATGACTGATGTTCAGCATAAGATTCAGGAGTGTTGATTCATTTTTATGTACAAGTAACAGATCATTTCAACATGTAATTTAAATCACATATCTCCAACATTTTTTCTTGTTCTTATTCTGGGTCTCACACCTGTACAAGTCAATATTACCTGTCAGTATGCTGATGAGAATTTTTGGATGGTTTTCCATTTGTGAAAATTAATATAGTTAATATAGTATCTCAAGATGTTCAATTAAAGTTATTTGTTCTTTAGAGCTAAAAACGTGTTAAAAAAATGACCTAAAACTAATATACCTACGATCTGAGAGAGATGCAGAAGAATAGACATGAAAAAATAACATTGTCTAAAAGCCTGGAAAATTGAGTGTTATACTTTTACTAATATACTTTGTGACCTGGGATTGTTGTCTTCTTTGCCTTGGGATTCCCCCCACTAATAGCGCAAATAAATACTAACTAGGTCTGGTAGATCTCTTGCAAGGAAAAATTTCTCAAGATTCTCTCCATTTTACTTTGTGTTTGGTGTCCTTTAGTGTAATTTTTGTTCTGTGTTTATGATACTACATATTTTACCCTCTCACTCTGTTTTTCTGTATGTCTGGGTAAGCAGGAAAATCTTTCCTGGAGCTCTAGTCTTGTGTTTTAAATTTGCACCTCCATCCAAAGTACAGTATAAAAAAAGACTCACACTGGGTTAGTCACAATTATAAAAGAGGATCCCTTTCTAATTAAGGTAGTGACCACACACTTGCCCTTTATAAGATAGAAAGCAAACAAACAAAAAAAACCATGAAAAATAACCAAACAGCTTTAAACAAAAGAAAAAAAAAGTGTATGTTTTGGAACAAATGCTCACTAACAGTTAGTGCATCTTCCAGCTTAATTTAATCAGAAAGAAATTGCTTTGCACCCTTCAAGATGGCTTGGCAGCATGAACCAAATTGTAATACATAGGGACAATTAGAAAGGTCACTTCGGAAGTGTGCACCTGATCCAAACATAATCTTCAATACAGGTATAGCTGTAGAGTAAACCAAAGTAGTATAAAATACTGTGATTTTATGTTTATTTCTCACACGTCTTGTAAAGTTCACTTATCTTACAAAAATAATATTACAGTTAAGGAATTTCAGAGAAGTGATCATTTTACCATTACAAATTTCTATATTTCTCATCTGTTTTCTGCATAAACTTTGAAGGACAGTGCTCTCACTTAGTCTCAATGTAATTTTTTTCTTTTTTTTTCTTTTCTTTCCTTTTTTTTTCTCTTCTTTATATTTTTTTTTCTCTGCTGTTAGCCCTTCTGCTAAAAAAATGGAGAAAGTTAGCTTTACCTTGACTTCTTATTGATTCTTTTGAAATGGTTGTCACTCAGGCCAAAAAGTTCTACTCTAGTTCCTCTTATGGAACACACCAGGTCCAGTCTTCACCACATACCTGATGTCTTACAGAGGAGAAAAACTTAGACTTACTGAAAATTCACTGGCTGTAGAAACACAGATTTACCCAAGTGCCCAAAAGAGTGGTGGCTGCTTTCATATCTCAAAACCAACTGAATTTTACTCCTCTAGCAAGCAGATGTCAATCACTTTGTCAAATTCTTGAACAAAATGAAGTAAGACATGAAGAAAGGGATTATCCAAAAAGAATAGAGTTATACATGTCCTCAGTTTGACACTTGGTCATTTAGTGATATATAGATAAAGTGAGAGTCAGCAGGTGCCAGGAAATATGTTTTAGTATGAAGGAAGAGCTGTAGAACAATAAGATAATGTCAAGGAAGACTGCTAGAAATACTGCTAAGATAATGGCAGTTGGTTAGACAGAAAGGACTAAGAAGCAAGGGAAATAATTTTTGACATGTAAGAATCTCATGAATTGCCTAAGAATCACAGGTACCATCAAATTATCTCACAAAAAGATAGAAAATAGGTATAATGTGTTCAGTCATTGCAGCTAAAAGATAGATTTCTTTATACAAGTGTTCTATGTGTTTATACTTCTGTGAGGATGGAACTCTTTGTGTGATGTGTTAAGATATGACTATACCTTACTGGAAATTATGTCATTGCCAGTTTATTGAATTTATTGGATTATTCCCTGCATACCTTTATATACTTATTCTGTGTGTTTTCTATTACTTCCAGGGATATGAAATATACTCATAGGCAATACAGATAATTGAATTTCTATTCTGGAATCAATATAAGCTTTAAGTGTTCAAGCATAATTCCCCAAATAGCATAGATTGTTTAAGTCTCACCTGAATTAGACAGCTTGGTAGCTCATTTGATTCTAGTGGGCAAAGCAGGTAAACTAATATAAATACTTAAATACGTTCCAAAAACACAGAAGATAAAAAAATTATATAAATTCTTCTTAAAACAACAGCAAAATTTCTTTTCCCTTCACCATAATCTGCTGTATTCTCTACTTATAAAATTCACAAAAAAAATTGCTCTAGTGAATTTAATGAGCTTTGCTGAAAGATAGTGACAAGCATTGCTTAGTCAGATAATTATTTAATAAGAGAGAGTTTAGAATATCATGACAGAATTGTATTTTATGTCATTTTCAATTTCCGTAGTCGTCCCTATGTAAAACTTTTCCCACAGAATAGGTGACAGAGATTCTTTATCATGGATCAGCCTGACAGCATCTGAGACAGGTTGAATGCAGAAGCTAACATGAAGATGGCAAAGGCAAATACCAGAGTAACAACCAAGAATGGATGACACTTAAAAATGAATAAATCTAAAAAACTGGAGGAGGAAACAAACATTAAAATAGATCAAAGTCATAGATCAAATAAGAGCACTTCTTATCCTTTCTATACATATAGCTGGTGTGTCTTTGACAAAACCTTACTGCTAATATATATAACTATGTTCTTCAACTGCTGTATATAAATGATGAAGAATATATCGTAGAGCTCAACAGGTCTTATATCTCTATACACGTTTCTTGCTACCTACATTACATTCATCCTGGTTTTCTTATATGTCAAAATTCCATTAAATAAAAAAATTTCTCTAAAATTATGAACTTTTCAAAGTGATCTCATATTAGGGTATGTCGTAAGCATTCTAGGTGTGGTAATACTTGAGAAAGGATCTTCCAGTGCACCACAATCTGAAAAACAACCAACAAAGAAACCCCCACAGCGTCCAACTCCCCGCCCACTCCCCCAAAAGCTCATCTCAAGTTACCATATTGTTTTCATTTTTTAGCATATATCCAGGCTTCAAAATACATACAGACATCCGTCACACTGTCTAAAACGGTTTGACTTGGCTTTTATCAGTTATATGAAAGGCACATATTAACACAAAATCAAACTCCTGAAGAAGCTTCCATCTCAACAAATGCCTGTAGAAGAATAGAAAACACTTTGTCCAACTACCTTAAATTCTAAGACACTAAGTTTATTGTGTATCAAATAAAAAATTAGTAGTTCATTTAAAAAAAAAAAAGATATCTTTCCATTCAGAATTCCTATAGTTTTTTTTCTTATATCTGGCATTGAACCATAGTAGTAGCTAAATTCAAATTATTTCTAGGCAGAGATGAGTGATGAAAAAAATATGGCCATTGATCTTATAAAAAAGCCCATGCAGATAAGTACTTGACAGGCACTTTATTTTCTATGGGTCTATTGGCATCTCATGCCACTGTGACTGGTTTGGGCTTTTTTTAAGTCAGATCATTTACATGATCTAATAATAATCCTAGAGACTTGTGAGAATATTTTTAAAATAACAGCAAAGTTGTACATAAGGCAATTTTCAAAGAAACTGTGAAGGTATATGAAAAATC
>JAYRBT010000114.1:72501287-72514023 GCA_036023395.1 Myiotriccus ornatus | reverse complement strand
TGAGAATATTTTTAAAATAACAGCAAAGTTGTACATAAGGCAATTTTCAAAGAAACTGTGAAGGTATATGAAAAATCAACTCCCAGTCAAACACACATTCAGTAGTTTTAAACAAGGAGAAGGATTCTTATCAGCTTTAGGAGAAGAGATGACATGTAACAGTTTGCCTGAATCCTTTTCAAATACTGAAAAACAGTTTCTCTCTTTTCTGAATATTTTAAATGGCAAAAAAATTGTAAACAGTAAGCCTTTTCTAAAAAAAAAGTCACAAAATTAGGACATGATTTAACATCCCTTATCCATATTCTTTGTTTACATTATTTCTATATGTAGGATACAATATTGTATTTTAACAGATGATCTTACTATAAGCTAAGAAGGATTCTTCAAAGACAGACAGCAGATTCCAGAAATATTAAGTGCATATGAGACAGACATTTGGAAAACATTAGTAATTGTATTTATTTCTATCTTAGCCCCAAAAACCTTTCTTACTTTATTTTTCATATAAATGATTCAAGAAGTTAGTATAATAAATCATCTTAACTTTGTTTTGTAGTGTTCTAGTTATAACTTATGACAGTCCCTAAGATAAGAGGTTAGCAAGTATTATTCAAACAATTTGAATTGTTTTCTTCTTGAACCTTGAAAAATCAAATGGCAGTTATGATCCATCAAAGACGCAACACACAACAAGACTGCACAGAAATTTTTTTGTCCTTTTAGCTAAGCTGCCTGCCAGAGAACTCCGTAATATTTTTCTTACAGAAAGCTGTAACTTTAATCTTGCCTTAATTGTCTATTTTTCTAGGTGTTGAATTAAGTGGTAGTTTTGGAGAAAACGAGAGAAACAACTGCTTCAACACTCTGGTTCAAGAAATCACCAACTACTAAATTCACAAACGTAGGAACCTGGCTTTCACTACTGGAGAAAAACAACTTTCTCTTTTGGAGATGATATTTTGAACTGTTCTTTGGGTTCCCAGAACAGCAAGCACTGGTACTGAGCAGGAGAGAAGATGCTGTCATTTTTGGTTTTTTCCCATTGTGAAGAATCTGTTCATACCTTAAATTCAGAGCATTCATTTTGTTTACTCCCTATAGGAAATTGTGTTTCCGAAAACAAGAGATTTAAGATGAGGTAATTAAAATGCAAAAAAAGAGTGCTGCTTTTTCAGTTTCTTTTTGGTGAACTGTAATATTAATCTACTCAAGAATCATCGTTTGGATTCTGAGTTCCTGATAGTGCTAACAGAACTTCTTTTTAGTCCAAACTTTTTTTTTGCTTTGGGTGTCACAAATATAAACCATCTGGTATACCATCTGCCCATATTTCTTTTTACATATACAGTGAGAGTGGGTGGAAAGACTCCAAAATTGTAGACATTATCTTTTTTATGCTAATCATCATCATCATCATCATCATTATAATCTTCTTAGCATTTTAATATATGACATTGCTACTTTTTGCCTCCCAGATCTGTTGATATGCTGTAGAGTAGAATTTTGTTTTGCTTCCAGTGAGTGCTCTGTGTTATTTAAGGGAGGCAGAAATCTGGAATACATCTTATTATGGTTTTGCTGTTCACCAGTTGCAATAATTTTGTTCCACATGTTTATGCACATTTTATTACTATATTTGTCCACCTGTCTGTTTTCAGAAAAGTTGAATTTCTCAATACAAAGCAATTTTAAATACAGTTGAAGAGTGTCTTAAGTTTAACCTGAGGTTGAGTTTTGTTCTCTGCATTTCATTTCATTGATGAAGTTTTACCAGAGCTTCTCAAAGTTGTGTATTCTGCCTAATTTCTAACACAAATAATTTAATTACACATTAGCTACAGTTTATCATCCTTCTTCCTGAGAAAAGCAAAAAATATAATTAGAATTCAAAGGTGAATATTTTGCTTATATCAGTAAACTGTTCCATGCACAGCTTCATTCAGTTTAAGGGGAATCCGGGGATGCTGGTCCATCATTCTCAATAATCGTCCTGACTGCTATTCAAAGCTATTTCCAGGCAACTCTGGAGAAATTAAGATAGCATAGAGTTGTTATATTCAGCATAACTTCTCGTTTACACTTCAGGGAAAAAAAATACCTATATGGAGACTTAATTTCCACCAGAATCATCACTCCGGGTAGATACAGTCCTTGACTTAAGTGTGGTCTGTGAATTTGGAAGGGCATCAGGGTCTAAAAATCTGATGACTGATTTTACAAGTAGTTACTCCATATTTGGGAGCACAATGTGGATAAAAACTAAATAAGTACCACGGTAGTCCTTCATTCAGGAGATCCACCCTTTTCCTGAAGTAGTCAAGGGAACATTGTATGACTGTACATCAAAATAAAACTACGAGTTAATCATCCTTATTACTAAAAACCAGAGCAACTGTACTCACAAAACAAAACCTGCATTTTGTTCTGTGCTTGGGTACTCACAGTGTTATCCTTCTCTGCCTGGCAGAACCAGACAATGAAATTCTGAAGAATCTTGTAAAAAAAGTTGACCTAAAACAGTTACCTTTGGCATGGCTTATTGTGGAGCTTATCAAGCTGTAGAACAACCTTTCCGAATTAATGGTAGAAAAAGCTCTATAAAGACAGAAATTGCAATAAAAAATGACATATATATTGTAATGGCCTTATTTTGTAAATAGTTGTGAATAGTTGATGGCCTTGTTCTGAGAACACTGCATAGAGTCCATGAGATTGGTGCCTTAGTTTAGAGAAGAAGACCAGGATTTCGGGGAAGTAGAGAAACAAATTTATGGTCTTGAGCCTTTATATGAGATATGGGCTTACTATACAAAAGTCCTGCACCTGGATATCTAAACTAACTATTTATAAATGTAAATAAGAATTTAAATAAATAAATTTAACAAAAGTATCAATTTCTTCTGGGGAGAATTTTTAATTAAATAATAGCAATCATTGGTGAAACGTAATATGGCTTTCTGTATATGATCTGGGGGAAAAAATTGAACATTAAAATTCATAACACAAGTCATAATTTACTCATCTACCTGTTAATGGTTAAAAGAAATAGTATTCAATTCTATTCCTACAGTACAATCAGCGAGTCCATCTCTTTTGGTTATCTACTTTAATTTACATCAGAATTATGTCTGTTGCTATATCACTACTATGAATTAACCCTGGAAGTGCATTATCTGAATATCAAGTATCAAAGCTGTCTTGTTGTAACTATTTACTGGTTTATCCCCTCAATCTTTTTAAACTAATGCTGAATAAATAAGGATAAAGAGAATATATTGTCCTCTGCTGGGACATTAGCAAGGTAATGTAGGTATTGCCTGTCTGTAACCAAGCCCCTTATACGAAATAGACCAAGTAGCAAAGCTCTTAATTAATATAATATCCAATGGCCTAGCTTTGTTTTGCCTTTATTTATGCATTAAATTTTAATATAATTAAAATCCAGCAAGTTACTAATCTCACTGAAGAAAAAAGTCTGGAAAATTTAATATCTTTCAATCATAATACCACAGTAATGACTCTATTATTTGGATTGTCATTAGACATTATATCTTCTATCATATTGATTTAGTTTGTACATTATTTTGTAAAGATATTCACCTATTAGAGACAAAAATTACAGTGAGAAAAATTCTCCAACATAATATTTTGTCTCAAAATATAATCCATCCCCTTGTATCTACATTTAAATTTTCCTTCTGGCATACAATTTCCTTTTTCTCATACAATAAGACAAGGATAACAGTTATTTAGGGACTAGTTAACAGATAACAGATAGTTGTTTAGAGTGTACTGAGTAGACTCAGACAAAAATGCCTTTGCCACTGTTGTTTAATCTGAGGGCTGGTTATTGTTTAATGGTCAAATTGGACTTGAGGACATTAGTTTATTACCACTCAAATCAGGTATATTTGGATAACGAGAAATAAAACCAACTCTTAAAACAACTTCCCACACTCCTCCCTTCCTCATGAGCTCAGCTTTACTACCAAATTCTTTATCTCCCCAACTGAACTGTACAGGGGGACAGGGAATGGGGGCTGAGGTTGGTTCATCACGTCTTGTTTACCTCTGCTTCCTCCTCGAGAGGAGGACTCCTCACACTCTTCCCCTGGTCTAGTGTGGAAGTGTGTGTTGGGTCTGGCTGAGATAAAATTCGTTTTCCCATAGCAAGCCTCACAGTATTGTGCTTTGCATTGTTGGCTGGAAAGATGCTGATAACACACTAGCGTTTTGGCTACTGCTGAGCAGTGCTGGCACAGCATCAGCACTGTCTCTCAATATTCCACGCCCACCGAGGAATGCTGAGGGTGGGTCAGATCCTGGGAAGGAATACAAGTAGGCCAGCTGACCCAAATTAACCAGAGGGATATTGCATATCATATGATGTCAACTCAGATATAAAAGCTAAGGGAAGGAGGAGAAAGGGAGGGCATTTTTTGTACAGGATGTTTGCTTCTGGAGCAAATGCTACATGTGCTGAAGCAGCTACTTCCTGGGAACAGCCGAACACCACTTGGTAAGGGAAAGTAGAGAGTAAACCTTGATGTTTTCCGCTTCACTTGTGCACACGTAAACTTTCTCTTTGCCTTAGTAAACTGCCTTGTCTCATAAGTTATTTTCATTCTTATTCTCTTTTTCCTGTCTGGATGGGAAGCAGAGTGGTAGAACAGCTTGATGGGCACCTGACATCCAGCCAGGGTCAACTCATCACAGTCTCCTATTCTATTTTCTATTCTATTCTATTCTATTCTATTCATGCCTTGCTGTAGGTGCCTGATCCCACTGATGTTTTTTTAGTAAATGCCAGAAATTGCATAGAACAATTCACCACAAATAAGGATTAAAACCCCTGCTTCCAAGGAGGTAAAACATGGTTAACTTTTCTGTTCAACACAGAGCTATCTCCCATTTCTTCTAGAAGCTGAACAGTAACAGTTTGCCCAATAAGGCACCCATACCTATAAGCTCCTGGCAGTCAGGGCTCCTGCTACCATGGGATCAGTTACATAATAACTTGTGCTTGTACAAGCCAGTGACTCTGGTGATCACAAAACTCACCAAATTTCTGTGAGTTGTAAAGATGCAAGATATAACTGAAGCCAATAATTTGCGTTCTGTATATCCTCTCTAAGAAAGGAGTTTTTAACATTTTAGCTATCAATATACGGTGATAAGAGATGAGATGTTTGACAAAAAAAACTCATCTTGATTTTGCTCTCCCATAATTACTCTTTAATTTTTCTACTTGTATATTAGCACTAGCACCAAATTTATATTATGCCTCCCTTAAGGAATAGCAGGATTAGAGAGATGTGGGAATTTTGGAAAGTGATATTTCACAGATGAAATTCACAGAAAATGATAGGTTAAACATTCTGAAATGTCATCATGAAGAATGAATGTGTTACGAAAAAGAAAAAGAAAGCATTATTCGTAACGTGTAACATATAAAACTGATGATGACACATCATTTTGCATGACCAGTTGGGATCTTTCAGATCAGTCATGACATACAAATGGAGAAATGTGAGCTTGTTATGGTTATCTGTTCAAACATATGAGTAACCCAGTTGGTAATGGAATGAAGGTGGATAGAACCCTGCAAGAAAATGATTGTTTAATAAATATTGTATGATTTTGCATAAACTCCACCATTCAGTTATGTACTTTTAATGTCAACAATCAGAGCTTATCTTTTAAAGGTTAAACCTGTGCTGCTATCTTTTCCCTTCAGTGAGTAAAACAGCACCTGCAAGAGTCTAGTTGGATAAACGAGACTCTTGCAAGAGAGAGATGAAAGGGATGGATGCAGATGATGAAAACGTTTGCACACTTCTCACTTACTCAGTGACTCACTATTGAATGTTGCTTACATGCTGTTATTTCTGTAGGCATTTGGGACCAGGATTATGAAGCTGATAGCTTGCTATACCAAAAAGTGTTCTAAGGAGATAATTAGTAGTGATAAAATGACAGCACTTCTGTGTGAGAAAAGGTTTGTAACCAGCTCAAGAATCATTTGTCATTTTATACTATATCTATAAGCTAACCTGCCTTGGGAGACCCTGAAAGTTTATTTTTTTAATGGAAGCATTTTTAAAAAAAATTAATGACAGCAGTTTTCACAATGGCTGCAGAAGCCCTGAAGATAACAGTTAAAAATGCAGTTATGAGTGGGAAAAAAATGGAAAGGTTTGCTAAAATAAGAATTTATCCTCATTTATACTGACAGAAATTGCTAGAATTTGATTTCCAGCACTTCTCCTGTGTCACGTTAATATAAAGTTATTTTTAATGAAAGACCGCTGCTATGATATAATAGATTTCTATTTTTATCAGATGTATGCCCAAAAGCTTTTAGGTTCTCAAATCAATTTACTACTAGAATGGGAAAGTAGTGCCCAAGAAAAAGAGAAAGAGCTTTTGTTCTGGGTCTGATAGACTTGACAAAACCTGTCAAAGTTACAAATACTAAACCATTTAATAGTTCTGAAGTAACCAACACTTACTCTTGTGATGTAATGTTGTTTCTTGAAACCATTTAGCATAGGCAGAGTTGAGAGTAGCATCTGTTTGGTTTTTTAACACCTGATCTTTCTAATGCAAAACACTTTTTCCCATTACCTATAGTTTTAACAAAGATTTTAGTGTTTTTCTTTATTAAGTTGGAGGAAAAAATCTTTAATTATGTTAATGATTCTGAAAGCCTGCTTGCTTCTCAGTATCAGTGGAAATATTTTACTTTAATTTATTTGAATACTGATCTATGTTTGTAAAATAAAGATAATATGGTTTTCATGCCACAGAAAGGAACTGTAAAAAGAAAATTATCACTATCTATGAACTGCTAAGGTGCATCACAGACAATGATGTGAAGATATATTTGCTCTGTGTAGAAGTTATTTTTTAATGTTTCATTTTGTCCATATTGGTCGCTGGTTGAAAGCAAGGTTCACAAAAAATTAGCATAAAATGGCATAATTACACAATTACACAACTTTGTTCACTAGTAATAAATTAAAATTGCTTAGATTAGTTGCTTAAACCAATTCCAGCATTTCTCATCTTCTGAGAGATGGGCCTTGTAATCTCAAGAAATACTATATTGATTATTTAGTATATTTTTGTCTTATCATTATATTTTTGTTTTATCATTTTATAGGTATTTTAAGTAGATTGTTCTTGTAATTTAATGGAAGTTTTCTTAGTATTTTTCAAATTTGGTTCTTCTTTACACAAATTTAAATTAATGCCCTCTTCCATGTTTGTCAACTAAACTTTTACATATCCTGATTTAATTAATGAATTTTTGTCTCTGTAGCTGAACAATGAAAAGAATATTTTATAGAGAATATTGCAAGTTACCATCTTCTCATTTCATTCGTGCTGTAGACTGGTTGTTTTGCAAGGAGGACCCAGTTATTTTACATTGACAAGCACTGCTTTAGCAAAGATTTCAATTTCAAAGCACTTGACAGCTCTTCAAATGGTTGACTGTTTACTTTCTGCCCTGCTTATATTCGTGCTTCATCTCCTTTCACAAAGAACACAAGTCAAACATATTGAGAAAGAGAAGATATCATAACAGTTTTACTGGCCTGTTTAATGCTTATATGTTAACATTATTGGGGTCAATATTCATTAGTGAAGTTCTAGTTTAAGAACCTGTAAACTTGTATAATTTATGCTATCACAAGGGGGAAAAAACCACTTTTTTCTATACACTCCTTCTGCTGGCCTTTGTGGTCAAAAATTGCAAATGTAGCCATTAAAACAGAGTGTAGAAAACTGTTTCTGCTTGAATTTAACACAATGAAAATTAGTAAGTACAAAGAAATAGAGGTGAGACTCATTTCTACTTAGATCACAAAAATAGCTTTTTCTCATAAAATTTCGTGTGTTAGGCCTTGAGCTGACATGTTATTTGCAGGTAGTGAGGTATTAAGGAGAAAAGTCGAGTTCATAGCTAAAAAAACCCACAGAAAACGTTTTTGGTCATTAACACGTTACTTCATAACTGCAGAAATACTTCTTTATGGTAGGGGAAGTCTCCCAAGTAGGTAGTAAAACACTTATCACTGGCATCCTCACTTCATCTGCATGTTAGATAACTTACTTGACAGAACAGTCGCCCTTGAATAAAGACAGGTGTTTTATATTATTATTAATATCCAAATTTTAATGATTCCCAGAAATAAGGAGAATGGAGGGAAAATTTATTGAATAAAACCCCAGCAGTTTAAACCAAATCTTCAGGTGAAACAGCAAATGACTCTAAGACAAAAATCATCCTGGCAAAAAGTCTGATAACTACACTCTTCTTAACAGCTTTTGCTATCATTTCTGTTAGCAGTGTTACTTAAATGGGATTTTTGGATTAAGGAATAAGAACAAATAAAAACATGTTTAGAACATAAGTGAGCAGGAACAAGAAACTAAATCTACCCCAAAATTATTTGGACATATAATTAATGCAGATATTTTCACTTCTTTGTGGTTTACATTTGTGAATGTTGGGGCCACAACTTGAAGGTGGTCTGGGAAGGATGTAGAGTCTTTGGAATGAAAAAGGGTATGGATGGAACACTAAAATAAAAAAGCTGTGAGAAACAAGGCCAGCAACAGAAGCTGAAGCAAACAGGACTATGACTTTGTGCAGCTGTTTAAATCTGAGATAGGAGAGAGTGGACAGCCTAACTTTGGACAAGTACAATTTGGATCTGAATTAGAAGACTCAGATTCATATAACAGTGTGAATGAGAGAGAACCTCTGACATGTCATCTGGAAGACCACATATGCTGATCTAGCATCGAGCTGCCCTGCTTCCCTTATCTGCTCTCCCAGCTTCCTTCATGTGGCATTGACATCTGTCTGCTGCTCAGTGAGCTGGGTCAGAGCAGGGGATTCATTCAGCAAACAAGAAAGTTGTTTTACACTGGTTTAACTCCTGAACAAGACCGTTGATGAGGGTCAGACAAATGTCAATGCTGACACAGGGAAAGACATGGAAGAGGGCAAAACCACTCCTTTTAGCAGATTTGATGAGGTTAGCTGTGTCCTCTAGTTTTACTGATAAATTCTGTTTCTACATCAATCTTTAATGGAGTTTTTTGCTCTCTTCACTTTGTTTTTCTCTATTCTGGTTAAACCATAAGGAAACTATGGAAACAAGCATGTTAGTTTAACTATCTAATTTTAGGCCGAAAATTAGACAACTTTGTGGGTTTATAGGTTTAACATTTAAGACACGGCTTGTGCAGTGATAAATTTGCCATCTTGTACTTAGCTGCAATGGTCCCATGTCACCCTGTTTCAATTCACTTGCTAAGTTAAATCAACCATTAAGCAATAAATCTTTAAAGCCATGTAAGGCACATGTGTGCACAAATCAAATTATTTATTAACAATATACCTCAGCAAAATGTCAGTGAGTACTGAAGACCTCTTGCACACCACTTTAAAAATAAGCTCCCCAGAGCCCAACTCAAAGAAATTGATTGAGTGCACTAATGTATTCTCGTGTATTCCTCTTGATGCTGAACTTATCTCATGCATGAAAGGCTTTGCAGGGCACTTACACAATTTCTTTATGCCCTTTTCCTGAAGGTGTTAAGCTAAGAGTTTCCAAGTACACCTAAGCATGTGCAAAAGGCAACTCTTTGCAAATATTTGTGAAAAAAAAATAGTATTGGGAGTGAACCTTTGCCATTGTTCTATTGTTTGCTTGATTAACTCGGAACTATTGAGTTTATTTGCAAAAGAACATATCACACCGTGGCACATAGTAGCTGAGGTAAAGACGAAAGTGAGGACTGTACACAGCTAACAAAAAGATGGTTTTTGTCATTCCACTTTAACACATCTCCCAGTCTAGTTTGCTATTTCCATCTAATTTCTACCTAAAGCGTTTTCCCTGTATTTTCTCCTTTTAGTTCTGGATCCCTTATCTTGTTCTTTTCTCCATTTTAATCACTCTTGTTTTCTCCAGTCTTTTATTTTCCGTGTCATCTTCCCCTTTGTTTCTTTTGTGACAAGAAAATGACGGATGGTTTCTAGTCAATTAAAAATATTACAAATTAAACTTAAATAAACACTTAACAATTAGGTAGCTTTATTTAGTAAATAACAGGCTTTTAAGAGTGATGTATATTTATGGTATGTGTTTCTATAATGTATGTGTACATAAGCATGAATATAGCTCGGTAGCATGTTACAGAAATGAGTAGGTATAAGTTATGTTAAAATTTCCCCAAGCAATGCCTACAGGCAAGCAGTGATGCAGATATTAATTATGTAGCTTCTGAACTGTTCAGCTCTGCCAAATACTCTAACTGAATTTCACAAGGCAAGACATATGGTAAATGACATTGTGCCTTTCCTAATATAACTAATGTGATACAATTTTCATGTAAACCTATTCTGACAATTTCTTTATGTGATTTACATATGCATTTTATATCAAACTATTCACCCTGAAGCAAATGTTATGGATTGTATACTATGATTCTATTAGCAAGGGAACACAAATATTATTAAATTTATCAGTTACATGTTTATATTAGAATTTCCCTTTAAGCAAAACTTTTAGAGACTAGTTAATGCTTTACTTACATTAAAAATTTATGATGATGTGTTTTTCTAACTTTGCTACAACACAATTTCAGCATACTTATCAGAAATGAAAGCCACCTTACATTTAAACAATCTACCATTTCAGTCTACAAATAACTGTGAAAATCCTTGCTTGTTCCTGTGCAGTGAATATTTTAAATATATTTGCTTCCAGATTAAGGAGATCAATACCTATAAAGCAACAAAATAAAACAATAATGAATATGAGGTATTTGCAGGAAATAACTTCTATAGAATGCATTTTAGATCTGTAATTGTTCTTCTGCAACTGGGAAGGTTGGTGGTTCACAGAGGAAATTGTGAACTAGATTTGTACTAACTAAATTTTGCAAAATGAAACTCTGTTTTCTGTCCAGTTTATTTCAGGTAAATGTAGTACAAAGCTTTTTCCTTTTTTGGCTTTGTGAAATGGAAATAATAAAACAAAAAACCCTGTCTTTTTTTCATAAAAAATATACCCTTGAGGCGAGTGAGATTCTCCTCAGAGACAGTATATGCCAGTTTCCCATCCTGCACCATCCTGACTTTTCTTTCCTTTTCTCAATTTAATTTAACAAAACTTCCTCTCAATATTTCAGTCAAACAACTAGTCAAACCCTCAAAGCTCAGATGGTTCTTCACGTTTTCTGCAGTACTGAGCAGCTTTTTTTAAAGAAAACTAGAAACAGAAAACACTAATTATTGTGGTTCTGCTGCACACAATTTCCTTCTGCAGAAACCAGGGAAGCATTTGCATAATCCTTTAAAGGAAGCAGGAGCCTGTGGTGAGGCAGCTTCCTCCCTCCACAAGGGTTCCCGATCAGCAGTGAACCTCTTGTGGTGTTTAAGTTTAGCTCTAGCATCTGGACTTCCTCATGGTGCACATGCAATTCCACCTCCAGTCTTTCACATTTAAGAGCCATCTAATACTTTTCTCTAATTCTTTTTGATTCATAATAAATTAAACCCCTAGGCATTAATGCATTGCAGGGCTATGAGCTGGACTCGATAATCCTTGTGGATCCCTTCCAACTCAGCATATTTTGTGATATTCAGTGAAGTGTAGAGGCTTCAATTCATATGACTCAAGTTCACAGTCCTTTCCATGTTTTCAGCACTTTACAACAGCCTCTGTATCAATATTTCTAAAACTCAGTGTGTGCATTTGCAGAAATATAGATCATGAATGCTGTATAAAATAAAAAATTATTGGATTAGCAGGGGGAGTAGTTTTGATGAATCTTCTTTTAAAAACACCCCAAAATATTGCTTAGTCTAAGAAATATTTAGAAACTATTACATCCAGTCCTTCAATGCTCATTGTAATCTTATTCTCATCAACCTTAATAGGAACAGAGTGAACATTAAGAATCAAGCTATCAGTCTTTGTAATAGCTGCTACAGAACAGAAAGCCTGTCTAAACAGATAGAATTATCATCAAAATAGGGCATGAGCATTGCCTGAAAACCACCTGAAACTGTGACTCTTAGAAGAATCAAATTTTAATTAATTTAATTTCCTAGAATTGATTTAAAAATCACAGCTATTAAGTGGATGAAATAAGGTTAATAGATGCTGTTTTACTGCAGGTAGCTCAAGAAAGATGAGGGTCAGACAACAGAATTTTTTTTTTCCTGTAAATCTACTGTGTTCTACTATGCAGAGAAGATCACAAAAAGAGGCTCCAAGATCATTGTATACACATTACAATAAGCTAGAGCAGTAAGTGATGATCAAAATGATTTCCTGGATAGTTTGAGCACCTTCAATATGTCTTCATTATGATTTCTCTTTCACAGTAAATATTAGGAAATCAGAAGCAGTATGCCTTAAAAGTTCTGAAAAGGCTTACTGTGGTAAATAGTGGAAATATTTCAGAATTGCACTATCAACTTAAACTCAGTGATTTGTCTTACTGTTATGTTGGTAAAACATATATGCTAACTGTGGCTTTTGTAGGTTAGAACTTTTACAAAAATACAAGAAATTTGGACTGGCTACTTAAATAATTTTTATCATCTGCCATGTTTTTCTTTTCTTCTCTTTTCCCTTCCCTTCCCTTCCCTTCCCTTCCCTTCCCTTCCCTTCCCTTCCCTTCCCTTCCCTTCCCTTCCCTT
>JAYRBT010000114.1:72483970-72501187 GCA_036023395.1 Myiotriccus ornatus | reverse complement strand
CGCTTCGCTTCCCTTCCCTTCCCTTCCGTTCCCTTCCCTTCCCTTCCCTTCCCTTCCCTTCCCTTCCCTTCCCTTCCCTTCGACTCATCTGACAGACTTTATACTGTGTTTTTCAGACTGATATCTGTGATTACATCTGTACTAATACACTAAATAATGTCAGAATTTGTCCTTTTTCTCTGCAGTCAACTGACAAACTGACAGTGTTTATCCACAGCCATGCTGTTGAACTCCCTGAGCTGCTCAAACAGGTAGGTCACATACACAGTAATCTGCTGGAATTGTTCTTGATGTTCCTAACTGTGTACAGGAATTGTGTAGGGAAAAAAAATACAGCAAAAGTATTGCAGCTGTATCCTGACACAGTTCAGATTGCTAGTATTGTCTTTTTTTTTTTCTTTTTTTTTCTTTTTTTATTTTTTGGTAAAGCAGCAGCTTAATAAGCAAAAGTAACTGCATGTAAGAAAATACATAGGGTTTATACATAGAGAATTTAAAGTAACTCCATAAAACCTTAATTATTGGTTATGCATGGAAGTTTTTGAAAGCTTCCTTATGTAATTCTTCTGTGAGAGTATCAGTGGGGTTTTGTCCTTTAACTGTAATTTGTTTCTTGACGCTAAATTTATCTTACTATGTCTTACTGTGTCTTAATGATTCCAACTGCCAGTACGAGCCTGTCATAAGAACATAAACCTCTGTATTGTTAAAGTCTTTTTCTCTTTTTTCTTTTTAAATACATTTCAGCTATAATTGATCTTTCCGTTTTCGAAATACATACATTTTACGACTATGAATAATATATATCAAATCAGAAATTGAAATAATTTACATAAAGGCGTAGAAAGAAAGAGATGAAGTTTACTGAAGCATGACCACTGGGAACTGCTGTGCTGTCCACCTTGCAAAGGGAATTCCTGCTGAAGCATGACAAACAATTTGAAAACTTGCTTCCACCTATATATGGAGTGCATATTGTTACAGTTATGTCTATATAAACAGCTATTATATTTTACAGGAAAACTTAACAAAAGCAACGTGGTTACCTTAAGTAAAGCAAGCCCATATATATTTGTGAAACATACCCAACTACACATCAGATAGGCACCCGGTGGCTGAAAATATTTGAAGAGAAGGATATTGCACTTACAGCACTTATCTACAGCCCTGATCTTCTAAAGAGAAGTGGGTGTGAAGCTGTGAAGAAAAGCAATTCCATTCTCAGTAGGTTACCACAGTACATTTTCAAAAGTTTCTAATTGAAGATATGCTTCATTTGCCTTAGCTATAAAAGAAGTCACATTCACTCATGATTATGTCTGTAAATGAACTCATGAAAGTAGTCTTGAGAAAAAAACCCCACAAAGTCAATCCAAACAAAAATAACATTTAGAATGCATTTTTAATTACGTGAAATTGTACATTTATTTGATTACATTATCTATCTAATATCAAAAGAGCTAAACTCCTTTAAACTCAATAATTTAAAACTATTTTGTTTGCAGGTATATTATCTTTTACAGGAATATGCTTCATTCTAAAATGAAAAGCCACATATTAAGGCTCTTAAAAACAATATATGAAAACAGTGACTATATTGAGACTAATGTATTATTCATCAACGGTATGTACAGCGGAGCCTTCAGAATCTCGTGATGAAAGGTTTTAATAAGCTACCACAAAGCTATCGTGAAACATGCAGAAAAGACCAAGAACTGTGATACACAAGATATATTAATTTCACTGAAAATTAATTCTACTTTAATACGAATAGAGTGCTTTTAATGCCATAGACTAAGTATGCCTAATCTCATATTTAAGGCACTCAGCCATACCTAAGCACACAGAGATTTATGGTTCACTTAAAATTACAGACTTTTAGATTTTTTAGGGTTTGATGGGGGTTTTTTTAGTTGGGTTGGGTTTTTTTTGGTGGGGGGAGTGTTGTTTGTTTCTGTTTGTTTTGTTCTGTCTTTCATATGGTTACTGTGAAAGTAGACTAATCTTGCCTAATTTTATATTTCTTTCAATCTTAGCTAATCAGGTGAACTCAGTTGTCAATGGTAAACAACAGTTGTTTCTGAGGTGCTGTCTAATTTATTTAAGAATAAATATACAGGAATATATAGATGCTTTTTTTTTCAGTATGCATTTCTTTCTACTGATTATAACGTCTGCATTGAGGCCAAATAGATATGTGATATGAGCAAGAAGATTACTCTGCAATTCATGTGCTCAAGAAATGTAGATACTACCTTTGCCCATGCATTGCTGGACAAAGCCTTCTGTGAGAACATTAGCTCATCTTTAAGGCCACAGCTTTGCCTTCTACATAGAACTTTCAGTCAAAACAACCAGAACAGAACACTGCAAATCCTGCGTAGAGGCTTGGCTTGCTTCAAATTAAGGAACCAGAATAGCTGTGAATGACATTTAGTTCATAAAATTTTTCAGATTTCAAGTTGGGGAAAAGAATAACTCTGTTTTCTGACTTAAAATGGGAATAAATAATTAAATATTGGTTATTTTAATACCTATTCCAGTCCCACTCATTTATATAACTTCTTTCAAGCTTTTTTATTTTTAATTTCTCTGTGGAAAGTCTCCAGAAATGTAGACACTATGCTGTAAAAAATCTCAGAGCTCATATTTGCTGATCATAAAGCAGTATGGTTCAGTGCTGATGGCTTCATCCTTCATGTCACTAACCCCATCTGTCCAAGCACTCCAAATGGATCACTATTATCTACTAAACTTTACTTCAGAAAAAAATATCTATATTTGTCCAAAAAAAAAAAAAAAAAAAGTACCTCTCTCTAACTGTGATTTAGAGGTCAAATTATGGTCCTTTCTCTGAGCTCAGAAAAAAAAAGAAGTCAAATACACATGGGTTCCAATATTTTCTCTGTTCTTTCTCAAACAAAAGCAAGTATGCTATATCATACTTTGTATCAGGGAATTAGTCATATAACAAAACCCTAGGATGTTTTTCCTACAGAGTTTAAATTAATGTTGTTTCCTTTTGATTTTTATTTTAACAATCTAGATATTTCACAAAAGCAACTTTTTAAGGAAATGTGTAAGAAAATTCATAATTGTCATGATTTAACCTCAGCTGACAACTGAGTGCCACTCACTCACTCACTCACTCACTCAATCCCCCACTCCCCTGCCCCTCCAGCAGGATGGGGAGGAAAATCAGAAAAAGGTAAAACACATGGATTGAGAGAAAAACAGTTTAATAATTGGAAAGAAAAAAGTAAATTATAAAAATAAGAACAGCAATAATAGTACAATTACAATAAAAAGGAGAGGGAAAGAGAGGAAAAATCCCCAAGAAACAACTAATGCACAACACAATTGCTCTTCACCTGCTGATTGATGCCCACTCCACCCTCAAGCAGGGATCAGACCCCTACAGACAACTATCCTCAATTTATATACTGAGCATGATGCTATGGAATATCCCTTTGGCCAGTTCTGATAAGCTCCCCTGGCCATGCTCCCTCCTGAATTCCACTGCACCTGCTTGTTGGCACTGCATAGGAAGCTGAAAAGTCCTTGATTTAGAGTAAGCACTACTTAGCAACAACTAAAACATCAGTGTAATATCAACATTTCTCTCACATGAAATTCAAAACACAGCACTGTATAAGCTACTAAGAAGAAAATTAACTCCATAGCTGAAACTATGACAAAAAGGTACTCATTTAGCCCATTTTTCTTGTTTGATAATTTTTTTCTTCTGAGAAGGAAATTTACCATCTCTCTTCAACAACTCATTGAAATTACTTATATGGTTCCCAATTCATGTTTGAAGAAGGAAGAGTATGAACCAAAGGGAACTTGATGGTTTTTATATGTAGTGTGCACTTGTGTCAATAAATATAATTGGCATGATATACATGTGTTTCTACATAGCTTACCAGTTTTTAACCTGGTTGACATGAGACCAAAAAAAAAAAAAAAACAAAAAAATTAATTTGGGAAGCACTATAGTCTGCTGTTTTATTTCACTGGAAGTTTTAGTAAGTTAGTCAGGTCATGAAGTTTATGTGCACTTTTCCTTATTTATTTAATTAGGGGCACCCAACAGGCCAACATATGCAATTTGATGGTGCAATTTACAGAAGTTACAAAAAGCAGGATCCCTGCTGAAAATTTAAAGAGGAACTGTACCTATTTTCTGCTTCTATTACTTCATATAACGGCTTCCCAGATGATGCAGAATGGCAAACAAACAAAAGGCTGATGATGCATGACTTACACCAACTGTTTGTGAATTGAAAGCAGATGTGGACAGTGGGAGGCTGACCATCTCTAATACAAGTTACAATATAAGTAACTGAAAAAACCCACATAACACAGTCTACCAGTGGTGTTCAAGAATATATGTCATAGTTAAAATCTGTCTCCTTTTAAGAAGGCAGAAAAAATGAAAGTCAACACAATAACAAAAATGAAGCTGTTTCAAATATATAGTGTAAGGAAATATAAATTATAATTTATTATATATAAATTGTATATTGTATACAAATATACATAATACATAAATATATATTATTTATAAATTATAATTTATTATGAAATAAAAATTATAAGTACACTGAAAATAGTGACATGTGTGTTGCTATGTATTTATCAGATTCTATTGGATTTTCGGCTTTATGATAAAAACACCAGTAGTATTTAAACCTGTACACCTGTAAGCATCATTGTCACTGCACTGAAATAAATCCACCATTTTGTACAGAAAAAAAACCCTCTTTGTTAAAAATGGAGCAATTGATAAGCACAATTGTTTTTAAATATACTCTTGATGATACTTATGTGCTCTGGAAAAGGGAAGACAACCCGACTTGACTCCACCAGCACAAATTCCTGAGTCAGTACACTACCATTACCTATATTTTCATTACAAGTTTCTCCATTTTCGACTGCTCCTTATCATAGTGCACCGATTATTAATTCTTTACATTCTCAGGTGCACTGTATTTCTCTCTTATTGACCGCTTCACAAATCAACAGTACTTACTGTCTTTGGGGTTTATCATAACAAAACTTCCTCTAAAAGCAAGATACTCTAAAGGATATTCATGGCTTTTATCTCACCAATTGCTTTTGGCATCTAAACAAAATTACCTCATTTCTACCCTCAATTTAGTAGACTTCTTTATTAAAGATCATTGCTAAATACCCTTAATTAATGTCAAAGCTCTCTTGGTGTTTTCAGACTGTATGTGATCCAAGTTTATATTCCATATATTCTGGTGAAGGTTGTTGGTTTTCTGAGACTATTTTAACTAGTCTGAGAACATGTTAAATTACTATCTACAAACTGTGACAACATTTAACTTTTTCTGCTCACGTTATTTTTCCAGCTCTCAATAAGTTTTTGGATATACTTCTAACAGTAACCTATTTTTTTCCTGTTCACTTCAGATTACAGATCCATTTGGCTTGGGCATTTTGGCATCTTTCAGAGAGTGAGATCATTCATCCTGGTTTGAGCCTCATTCCAAATACATGGTTTTTTCTCTCTTCCTCTGAAATTTATGTCTTTTTCTGCCACATGGAACTTTTCTTCCTTTCCTAATATCACAGTTAAAAAATGATATAATATTTTTGCATCAGCAGATTCACATTTCAATCAATTACTTTTTACAAACTCTTGAAATCAATCTTGTCCTATCACTGTTATTCATTGGCATCTTTGCTAGGGACTTTAGTGAAGAAATTACATCAATATAACTCATGAGTTTTCAATATCATTTAAAAGCAACAACCATTTTGTAAATGGGGGGAAAACCCATAGTTACAAACATAAGGAAAAGGCTGAAGAGAAAATGCATAGGAAGTACTTGAAATATGCAAAGAGAGAGATGTTTGAGGAGCAGATTGTTGTTTTCAGGGATTAAAGAACTTGGTAGAAATGTAGGTGTTTTTCTTACAGTATATTTAGACTACTAATGGAGGATCAGATAACAGTTCTGGTCACTTTATCACCTGAGATTTTAGGACCAGTATATATCATTATTTCTCTCTCAGTCCCAATGCATATCCTGCAAATTGCTTTCCTTCTTTTTCTTTCCAGTTCAGTTCCTTAAGTCTGAGCAAACTAGTCAATGAATTGATCTACTCAGAAAACTTAAAATAAATAAAATGTTCTCTCTGCACCTGGAGAAGTAACAGATGCTGTCAGAAGTGGTTTAGCACTTCAACAGACTGCTTCTGTCTGCATACCTGGTGACTTTTACTAGTTCACTAGTCTGATTTCTTTAAAGCTTTGGCAGCAAATATGTTCTAATTTTATCTTTTAAATGAAATATAATACACTCGAACTAGTTTAGGCCTGACTGTTGTAGCAAAAGTCTCAAATTAAAGGCTTTTAATGCATGAAATAATTACAGCCAGTAATTTAAATAAACAACTCTGGATCTACTTTGTTGAATTTGAAAAAATGTCACTGTGTTTTTTTGAGATTCCTCGGGATTATTTTTTTTCAGATAATGAGCTATGTGTGACACAGTGGCTCTTTCTCTGTTAATCAAGGTCCTTCTTGTCCTTACTTGTCTTCTACGTAAAGTATTGCTTTTAATCCCTTCTCAGAGAGGTAGACTATCCTCACATCCTAGAGCACAGGCAGGATGAATGACAGGATGAGCAGCTGGCTCTCACTCCTTCCCCAGAAGAGGCAGAGCTATTTAGGCTCACAAGATACATTGCTCCACATTTCTATGTTGAATTTTTTTTCTTCTTTTCAAAGTTTGTGTTTCTTTATCCTACAGAGTGCTTTTTAATTTTTATTCAGTGCCATCATAGTTCAAAGAGGTGAGCTAACACATCTGCTTAGTACTGTGCGTTGTACCTCAAACCTTTATACCATACTCCTTTGCTCAGAGTAGACATGATCTGAATTCTTACAACACCTCACAGAAGGTACTTAGATATCTAATCCTCATTATTCTCACTAAGATTTATGGCTTAGGGCTTCAACTGTATGCCAACATTTCCAATACCTGATACTGCAGCAACAAGGTTAAGAAGTTCTTCATCAGTGAGCTGAGTGTAGAATTTGATATGAGATATGACTATAATTAATTATTAGGAATACATTATTACAGGTTTACCAGAGTATACTTATGCAGGGTGTCAGAAAATTAAAAATTCACACCTAGTCTTCTTAATTCCGATATTCAAGTAATAAATTTTTCAACATTTTTTATGAGTTATTGCATATTATGGATACATTAATTACCTTTATAATTCATAGCAATTAACAATCCTAATTTTTGCTCATGTTCTGAAAACAAGTTAGTTAATCAGGTAATCAGGGGAAGTACTGTGCAGTACAGAACTGTTTATCACTTGGGAAATGAGATCTTCTGTTGAAAAAGTTCTTCATAATTCAGTGAAGTTATAAATTATATCAAGCTTGGGGTTATTTTTCTGCTCTTTTATCTAATTACGCTTTATCTTTCAACAAACTGTTTCCAATACCTTTTTTGTACTGAAAAAAAACCCTCCAGAAATCAAAGCTGCTTATCTCCATCACTGTGGCTTATGCACTTATCTTCATCTTACAGAAATATGTGATGTGTTCCCTGTCCCGTTGGTACCTCTGTGAATGACAATTGGATGTTTATATCTCCAGTCCATAACTGATGGATTAAATGTATCTAAGACTTCCGCTTTCTCTGGTATTTGAGGTGTGTACATTAAAATGTATGTGACCATACTAACTCATATAAATGTTAGTTACTGACACAGTCACACATTATCCACTGATATTAACGAGTATTGATCACACTTATCAGCTTGGTTTCCTATGATCTTTCTAATCTTTCAGTTAGAACTCTTTAGAAATTCCTAGTTGTGCATTTGTATATTTACAGTCCATGTAATGAAGGCAATCTATTTTATGTAAATTTACACTTTTATAGATTTTGCTTAGCATACCATTTCAAGAATGAAGTTATAGTCTTGAATATGCCTACTGTTGATTTAAAACCTGATGATGCATGTGGTCAGCTGGCCTTTGTCCTGCAACATGATGTGTAAGGCACACCTTTGAAATAGCCATCTTGAAAAAAATTACTTTTCTGCTAAGTTAAAGAGATAAATGAATATATTACAAAATAATTTTTAAACTTAATCTCATGCCGTGGACTCTAATATATCTATCTGAATTTCGGATATAGCAGAAATTCCCATTATTGTTTTGCTTTTACAGAGGAAATTATGGTCACACAAAGACAACTGAATTTCATTTTTCAGTGGAGGCTTGCTTTTACATTGGTTTTTATTTTCCAGTCTAGACAGAAAAATGTAAAGGAGTATGCAATTATAGAATCACAGAATAGTTTGGGTTGGAAGGTCTCCTTAAAGATTCCAACCCTCCTGTCATGGGCATAGATACAGCCCATTAGATCAGGTAGCTCAGGGCCCCATCCAACCTGGCCTTGAATTGTCATGATTGCTATTCCATTTATCAGAAGATTTCTCTGTCCCAAATATTACTGCTGGGAAGCTATTAAGAAAGGAAAAGTTCAAACCCACAAATATTTAATAGTGGCTTTTATATTTCACGTGTAATTAAGTTATCTGAATAACATCGCATTCTACAATTAGTGAGATTGTATTTTATAAACCATGTAAATAATGTAAGAATGAATATTGCAGTTTGAAAGGACAGTGGATTTTTGACTGGCATAGGTCCTGTGGGTGATATATGTGGCTATCCAGTACATTACAAAATGTCTGAAAAATAAGTTTATTAATAAGTAATGTCTTCAGAAACACTTGTAAATTTTAATTATTTTTTCTACATTCTACTACTAAGATGGTAGACTGAGGTGACTTGAAGGATTTTTCAAACAAACTGTATTAATTTAGCAAAAAGAAGACTATACATATAAAGCTTTGCACTAACTTGCAACCTATAGTAATGGTTTCTTGGAGACATAAATGAGCTAACACTGAGGAACAGCTTACAAGAAACTAGACCTTTTTTTTAACTTTCCTACACCCTCCCCACGCCCCATATATCTTTGCCTACTAACAAAAAATTGAAAATACATGTGTGTTAAGGAACTGTTTGACCTATCTTTGGATTAAGATGGATCATGAATTATTTAAATTGTATATGAAAAACATTTTTTGTTTCCATTTTCTACTTGGAAAGAGCTGCAGTTCCACTGTCGTGAGCCCATATGTAATTCTCAATTAACTGTTTCACAGTATTACATTAATTTTAAATGAGAGCAGATGGATAGTATTAGATTAGTTGAAAAGTCATGAAATATGCTGGTCTTTTCATAGTTTCTGTGGTGTTTGGGAGGTTTTGTTGCTTCTGTTTTTTTCTATCATTACAGAGTTTGGTTTTTTGTGGGGTGGGTTGTTTAGGGTCAGGGGTTTTTTTGGTTTATTTTAGTTGCCGTTGACCTACAAGGCAGCACTGATAATAACGCCATAATTTACATGACAGCTTCTATCTTAGTAACATTTTGAAGCAAACTTCCCTGATGAATCACGCCTGAATATTTATGGTAACAATTCAGGGATACCTGGTTGTGCTCTAGACAACTCAGTGTGAACATGGATTTCTTTAGGTAGAATGGCAACTAGAATGGCAACTGCTGCACACATTCCTGTAGTTTGTTTATGCTAATTATGGACAGAAAATGAAATGTTTTACACTCTTTCTTTTAAAGTTATGAAGTTGGGATTTGTGTTTTTTTTTTAAATTCATTTGTTTTGTTAGTTTGGGTTTTTTGTTTGTTTGTTTGTTTTCTTTTATTTTGGAGTGTGGGGGTTCTTTTTTGGGGTTTTTTTGTTTGTTCGTTTACCAAATTTTAAGGATTTGCTGCTTTCTTTACTCTGCATAAATCCTCTTGAATATGAAAAACAATTGTAAATGTATTCCTAGACTGATAGTCTTAGCACATGAATTTATATAGATCTGAGCATATGATTAGTTCAAAAGGTATAACAGATACTGCACTTCAAGATATCATTGTGAATTATTAAAAGCAACAAGTTGTTATGCATCAGTTTTCGTACTGGTCAAAAAAGAATTATTTTGTCCTTTAATATAGGATATTTAGTATAATTTCATGCGTCACAAGGGTGTACAAAGTAGACCAGAAAATTTAATATCAAATGTAATGACTCCAATACATAGTTTTGTAGAAGATTACTGATTAACAGGAACAAAACAATATGAAGTAATTGATGATTTAGAAAGAAAAAACTAAGCACTGCATATTGCATATTGAAAAAAACCAAAACAAACAAATTTTTGAATAAAGTTCCAGACACTGAAAATTCAAATTCTTGGTCTCTAACTCACTTAGTCCTGACAATATCTAAAGCTTGTGCACCTTTATTTTCAATGCTGTACCAGCTAGAACTCTTACTGTACTGCAAGGAGAGAAGTATACAGTTTCTGTCTCTACCTCTTGAAAATATTGCCACTAAGTTAGATACAGTAATGTTCTCATTAAAAATCTAAATAAAATACTAAACCTGATACAAGTTCAATATATCTGTTCCCTTTCAAGGCAATAAATTGTACTATTTTACTGTCTTTGAGGTATTAGAGAAATGAACATATTTAGAAATAAAGGTAGCATGTTTTCCTCTATGCAATAAGAGCTACATGCTTTGTAAACTAAGACTATGGGACCTCACTCTCTTTCTACCCAAATTAGAGTCAAAGCCTCTTCATTCCTTCTCTGACAGTTTTACAGGAAAGGGACATATTGTGCTTTCACGCTCACAAGTCTCTAAATTCCTTTTTTTCCTCACTCGCAACCTACTACTATACTGTCCATCCCAAATATTACAAAGCTATTACATAATTTTCCAAGAGCAATTCATAGGTACCTTCTGTTAAAGCTTCATGTATAAATGCAGTGTATCCTTAAATCCTCTCTGAAGATAATCTGGATCTTTCTCAAAGACAAAAATCTTGGAATCATTCCCATTAATTGTGAAAAAGCCAGTCAAACCATTCCAAAAACCTGATCACAGCATGGCTCCCCATAGGACCATGAGTTGAGGTACTGGAGGAAGTTTGCTTCTGCAAAGTAGCATCTCTCTGCTAATGTAGCTGCGGCAATTTGCATTTCTGAGCTATTTTTTTCAATTACATGTAGACTGGGACACATTTTATTTTAAATGGTTTCTGCACATTCCCACAAATGTGGGAAATATCATTTTAATGACAGCAAAGATTTTGATTTATGCTTTAAGTGGCAAATAGTATTCAAGTGCCATTAAACAGAGATTTCAAGTTTTCTCATGTTGTCTAAGGAGGAGTAAAAAGAAACTTTGGGGTTTTGTCAGAAATAATGGAAGAAAAAATGAAAAGTTCAAAATTATAAGTATTATATAAATCAGTGTGTCACCAGAATGTGAGGTTCAGATTGCCCACATTTTTAAGTTGAAAGTGGAGCTGGAAGTTTCCTTCTGAGCTTGTTTAATTCCTTTCCTCTAAACAAGGTTCTACTATCTCTTTTTCATTAGGAAATTTTCTAAATTGTTGATAAAGTAATGACATTTTTGGAGGCTCCTTAAATGTGTTTAAATAGTGTAATCGTTAGCTTTCTTTCTTATTCCCCTAATGGATCATAAATTAATTTTTATGCAGTTTACATTTCTTGGTCTATGGATGTGAAGAATAATTATTTCTATGTCCATTATATATTATATATTTTGTTATTATGTTTTTCCCTAAACTATGTAATAATTTGCACTGTGTTACTGTAGAAAGTAAATTCATTATTTATTTGAATAAAATATATTTATTTTAATTACTTATTCCAATATTTTAAATAGTCCCAACAAAATTACAAAACATTTAAAGATCTTTATAGCTATATTTTATATTTTATGTTTACTTATGTTTTTTAAATATGTTATTTTTTTATTTATATTTTATATTTTTAGAAAAACCTTTGAGCTTTGATGACGGTGTTGTCATAAACACAGCTTTCGTTGAAAATACATATGGTTTGGATTACAAGTAAGGCTGGAAATTGAATTATATTTCCTGCATATAAAACCGTGGCAACAAAATAATTATCGCATGAAGCCTCTATCTGGGAACAGATAAAATTTTGGTCATCTCCAGGAAAAAAATCACTGACCCTTGACCCTACACATATGTATGTGCTTAATGGAATGCAAATTAATAATTTTTTGATACATCAGAGAAAATAATATTTCAGCTAACTAGGAATTGACCTGAAAATTTTTACTTGAAAATTTTTATTATTCAACAGGCTTAAAAAATTAGAAAAATTAACAAACATAAGCATTAAGAGACTATATCATTCATCCCTAAAAATATGATCTCCTTTGGTAGAAAGCAACATGTTAAGACTTGCTTTGTTCCCAGATCTTACCTCTGTATTTTCCTTTTCCTCTGTTCCTAATTAATTTCTTCCACACCATTTACCAGACTCATGCTCCTCAAGCATTCTGTCTGCATTTCTACTTTGATTCTGGCTTAACCTTAGTGAGTGTGAAGGTTAGGTGCTGGGAATCAGAGGCCATGCTGGCACATTTCAGGAGGGAGGGTTCCTTTAGACTCCCGCTGGTCGGGTCCTGAGGGCTGACTGTCCGTCTTTTGTTGGAATACTTTACATGGGCTCCTGGAGCACGTCTTATTCAACCGCGCACCTGCAGACACATATGCACACACACGTATATATTTAGGTAGATGGATAGATAGATATATGCTAGAGTTGGTTAAGTAAACTTTATACTTGTCTTTTATGTTTACAAAGACTGCTGTCTTTTTCCATTGTTCAGTTCTCCATTTTTTATGCTTTGCTTTCTTTTAGCAACAGTTAAATATCTTTTTTGTATCTATATGTTTATATACCCTAAAAAAGGTTACTACTTCTGGGTGTACTAGAGTAACAAGAGTAACAGGAAAATGTCAATCTCCCTGTTGTTTATAGAGGCTAAGGTAGAAAAACATGTGGGGTTTTTTTCCCTGAAGGAACAATTGAATATCTCTGAAAAGTCTTCCACAAAACACTATCCACAAAACTACATTAATAATGGTAAAAATTCAAAATTTATTTATTTGATTTGTTGTAATCAAGACCATAAATATTCACATAATTGGCAAAACTTAAACTGATTTAAAGTAATTCAAAAAGTAAATTTCTGAAGGCCTAAGTGGGTTATTCATGTCTAAATACCTATACATACCACATTCTCGGTTAACTAAAATATTTAAAACTGTTTAAAAAAATCAGTGGTTTTTTTTCACCTACTCTTATTAATAGTTATCTCTGTAAGTATTTTCACCACACTATTTCCAGAGTGTACTATCTCCTGCTATTTAAATAATAATAATTTAATTGATATTTTTACCCTTTCTTATTAAAGGCAATTTATTTTATACTTTTCAATTTATAATGTTAAAGGAATATTTTTTTACTACTGAGGTTTATGCACGATTCTCAATTATGTTATTACCTGCTTTTCATCATTTGCCATAAAAGTTTAATTTCTACAGTTTCAGAAAAAATGAAATTATCAATTATTATTTAAAAAAATAATCTCGTTTAGACATTAATCTCTGATTTGATTCCTGAATACCTTTGAGGTATTCAGGTTTTAACACTTTTCACTGGAAAAAGGTCAGACTGACTGCTCTGACAGACTCAAATGTAATGCAGCTATTGTGTTTCAATTCTGTATAGAATACTTTAATTCTCAGGTTTGAGTGGAGTTGTCACGCTTTATAATTCTAATCTTTGTTAAATATTTCATACTTCTGCTTTTGCAAAATTATTTTTTTCAGCAGTCATGCACTTTATGGCTCTACTCATATTTCTTAAAAGGTTTCTAGAAATATTGTCAGTAATGAACTGCCTTTTCCGTTCTTTTCCATCTCCAAAGTCAGAATACTGTTCTGAAACCCTCAGCAAATTTGTCGAGAACACCAATCTGTGTGGTGTGGTTGACACGCTGGTGGGAAGGAATGCCATACAGAGGCATGACAGAGCCTTGAAAGGCTTGAGAAGTGGGAAAGTGTAAACCTCATGAAATTCAACAAAGGGAAGCATAAGGTCCTGTACCGGGATCACAGTAATCCCAGGCACAGCTACAGGTTGGATGTAGCAGTGGTTGAGAGCAGTCCTGCTGAGAAAGACTGGGAAGTGATGGTTGATTAAAACGTCAACATGAGCCAGCAGTGTGCACTCATAGTCTGGAAAGCCAAATGAATCCTGGGCTACTTCAAAAGTAGCGTAGCCAGCAGGTCAAAGGAGGTGATTCTCCCCCTCTTGTGAGACCCCACCTGGAGTATTGCACACAGTTCTGGTGCCTCGAACATAAGAAGGACATGCACCCATTGGAATAAGTCCAAAGGAGTCCACAAAGCTGATAAGACGACTGGAGCACCTCCCCTATAAAGACAAGCCGAGAAAGTTGGAGCTGTTCAGCCTGGAGTAGAGAAGGTTCTGTGGAGACCTCATAGCAGCTTCCAGTATCTGAAGGGAGTCTACAGGGAAGCTGGAGAAGGACTCTTTATCAGGAAATGTAGTGATAGGACAAGGAGTAGTGGATACAAATTGAAAGAGAGGAAATTTAGGTTAGATATTTGGAAGAAATTCTTTACTGTGATGGTGGTAAGACACTGGAGCAGATTGCCCAGGGAGGTTGTGGATGCCCCAACCCTGTCAGTGTTCAAAGCTAAGTGGGATAAGGCCATGAGCAACCTTGTCTAGTAGGAGGTGACCCTGCCCAAGGTAGAATGGGTTAGGACTAGATGATCTTTCAGGTTCATTCCAATTCCTTAACATTATATGATTCTGCTTTTATTTTGACAGAATGTGTCTCTTTGTATCAATACCTTTTTTTTCCTGTCATAACTTCCCATTCAATTTTATGACAGAAATAATGATGAATTTGAGTAGGTCTAAGGCAAAATTTTTCTATTGTTTGTAGAGTCTCCACTATAGTCAGATCTTCAGTGTGCTGTTATTCTTGAGGTCTGAAGATAATTTAATTTTTTATTATCATTACTTTTGTTTAATTTCAGGAGTTAAACACAGGCTGTACAAAAAGCCTCATTGAGACATCAGTACAAATCACAGTAGTGTTATGGCAAAGGACTACTCAAGGTTATTTTGGGGTTTTTTTTGCAGAAAAGAGGATAAGAATAATATCAATTCTTATATGGGCAATGTCTCATTTGTCTCATTTATAATAAGAATTATTATTCCATATAAGTCTCCTCTTACATACTCCAAACCTGTCTCTATTCATCTGGCTGGTCAATATGTTCTACTACACCATCTGGGAACTTGTCATTTCAGATCTCGACTTGTTTTTTAAATGTTGCATACAGAGCTTACAAATAGCATTGTATAATACCTTAGATTACTGCTAACATATTCTAGTCCTCTAGAATAGATATTAAGTTAGTGATTCACAGTTCCTGGTGGTTTGTTGGGTTTTTTTTTTAATTTTTTTTCTCTCTCTATTTTATTGTTATATATGTTATAGAAATGTGTTTGTGAGAATTCAACCATTATTCACTGACACTTTTTATATGGCCATAACAGGCTCTTTCTGCAGAACATTAGCTGTGTACTTTTTTTAATTCAGAAATGTAGTTATTTTTTCAATACAGTGTCCTAAATACAGAAGACTGAGCCTAACCTTAAAATACTATCTTTTTACATTCCATGAGAGCCTTATCAAAATAAACTTTATAACAAATATTACTTATAATTAACACTGGTGAGAAAACAGAACCTATTTTAGAATTATTATGATCAATAAAAGCTGCATATCTTAGGCTTCATTTTTTTCTTAATGTATATTTGCTATGTGACAACACTGATAACAAAGTGAAGATTTTTTTCCCCTGATTTACAGTATTATAAAGTTTAGGCTATATGAAGTCATTATCAATCAATGTTGTATCAATTACTTATTAGAATTCTGTGCATGTTCGTATCTGTTTTTTCAACAGTTTTGAAAGACTGGAGAACTTCAAGCCAGCAATGCTGGAGAAGTTTAACATTCCCTTTTATCTTGCTAATCAAAAAATAAATATATCAACATGTCCTTCAAAACGTATATGTATGATTGAAAATGGATAAAAATCAACAATATGGAGTTCATATTACATAATCCTTATTTTTTTTGACAGATCAGATTGCTTTGTTTTACAGCCAAAAGTAATACTGTGAAGAGTGTGAGCAGTAAGGTTTGCAGTAAATAGTTTTTGCAGAAGCTATGAAAAATGGAAACACAAAACCAAGTTCTCAAAAGAAATATTAGCTACCAAAAATAAAGTGGATACATTATTCAGTGGTGAAAAGCTGATTCTGTTTTTCTTTGTTTTGTTTTTTTTCAGTTGAGCTACTTCTTTAAAATTTAACATGTTGACTAACTCAGAATGGAAAAGAAAATGTATATCTAAGATTGGCAAAGCTAAAAGGCTGTTTCAGTATCATATACTAATGATAAATTCTGAGAAAAGCAAATCTGCTTTGTTGGTAGGGAAATTAAAACCACCTACTTTCCCTGTTCAGATTCCCTGAGTGACTTTGAATCTGGGCTTAGGGCTGGATATGCTCAGAGCATCTAAGGTTCCACAACTGCTTAGACTTTTCCTGTGGTTTTGATGTCTGTAATGATGCTCCACACAACAGGCTTTCTGGTGTTCAGTGTGGTTTGACATGATGCTTAGCTTTTATTTCTGTGAATACAATACAAAAAGTCACTCTAGTCTAGTTAATAAACCCTTTTATGATACAATAAAATATAACACATTTTCAATTTCCTATATTCCTGTAAAATTTTATTAAAATTCATCATGTTCAAAATTTATTAGAAGGAATAAAGTATAAGTTTATTTTATTATAAAAATACCTGCAAGTAAATGCAGTAACAAATAAAGATAAACAGGGTGCAAGATGAATGGCAAAAAAACCCAGATTTTATTGCTAGCACATAGGATAACACAAAAACATGGGTTGATTGGTTAAGTGCTAATCATCTGCTAAAATGTTGTAGTTCTGGTGGGTCCCTCCCGGGCTGCTCTGTAAAGGTTTCCAGGGCTGAGATCACCCCCCCGCCGTCTGTCCCTCGTGGCAGGGACAGGCACCTATGCCAGGAGACAGAGACCACGCAGCACACAGGGAGTCCAGCAGCGAAGAGAACTTTATTCAAATTTCC
>JAYRBT010000114.1:72444713-72465080 GCA_036023395.1 Myiotriccus ornatus | reverse complement strand
GTTGTTTCAAGTTTACCTAATTCTCTAGGGTTTTCTCTCTATTTTGTAAAGATGAAATTTTCTATTTCATTTTACAAGAAAGTTTTTCTAGCAAAATATAAATACTTTCCTTATAGTGTGACTTAGTTTTTTTCCCTGAAATTTAAACTAATAAAAACATTTTTGTAAGCTTCAAAAGCTGGGGGTTTTGCATTTGAAATTATCTCACAAAAAGAAATTATATTATCAACACACTTTCAGTTTTTAAAATGAAAATAAACTAACAGAAAAAATGTTGCATTGTTTTGAAAGTTGAGTTTCAGCTAAAATTACATGCCAGTTTTCTCCATGGTTTCACAATTCATAATTGTATGTAAAAGTAGTCACTATAGACAAAATGTAGATGGTAAAGAATATTTCTTTATCTGGGGATTAAAATAAGTGCTTATACACAGCCTTTCACTCTATCTGACTTGAAGGGGGTTTTCCCCCTTTTCTATCTCCCCTTCTTTCCCAAAAATAACAAATAAACCCAAATAATAATTTTTTTTTCACAGCTCAATCACACACAGCGCTTTTCTCCTACATTTTCAGAAACAAAATTAATTTTTATCTAAGTGGGTGTGAAAACTCATCCTAGTCAAGACAGTGGAAATTTCTATCAACTATGTCCAAATTTAGGAGATGTGCACACTGACAGCAAAGATCACCCTTGAGGGTATTTAGAAGAAAATCTGTCATCTGTAAAACTGAAATGATAACAACCATTAACTACCAGGGATGTATTTCCTGTCAATTTTCTGAAAGAGAAAATATATTTACTAAAAAGATATAATGTGACTTCAGTTTAAAAAAAATAAACACACAGGAAAACCAACAACAGCAACAACACAAAAAACAACCAAACAACCAACAAAGCAAAACCCCCACAGATAAAAGAGAAAAAGAACCCTCCCCAAAAAAAGAGACATTTTTATATATAAAGTGAAGTCCCATTTAATGCTATTTCTGCTTTTTTTTTTTTTTTTTTATTATTCCTATTATAGTATGGTAACAGACAACATTAAACATTGAATGAAATAGTGGCCATTTCTATCCAAAGGAATTATCTTAAAACATATCATTAAGCAAGTACAATATATATGTCTGTATATGTATACATTTATCTAATTTATATTATGGAAATAACAGTCATTATTTAGTGCAGCATTCTTTATTTATGTCTGAACTCCTTTTTAAATTGTGTAAGGCAGAAATTCCAACCCACTCCAGGAGATACTGCACACACAAAAAAAATGAATGTTGTCCCTTTCCAAATTGCTTATAGTACACAAATATTAACAAACAGTGTCTTCAAATATCATGAAGTACAAGACAGGTAGGAGATATTTACAGATATTGTGATTAGTAGTCACAGAGCATCAGCAGGATTGTTTAAAACATGAATTGATTGAATAAGAAAGCTCCAGGGACTGTGAGAATCCTAAAGGATAGCAGCACAGTGCAAGTTCTTTTGAACAAAAACTCTAGAGGGGTGAGAATGGAAATTAGTTTTCCTCATAAGAGATACTCCTTTGGGTAGGTAGAAGAGGAATGTCTTATGTTAGTGCCTGCATTAAGTCTTGAAGAACATCTATTTTCCTTTCACTGAAAAGTAACTGAAGCAAGAGATGCCTCAAAGCTGATTTTTGGGTAAAGTGAAGATCTTGAGAAACTTTCAATGAGGCCGATGTGAAAACCACAGACACATGAGTATGGAAAGACTTTATTTCTTCAAAAGGTTTTCATAAGCTGTGGGATAGACTAGAATACTTTGGGTATATGAAGCCTCAAGCAGGTTTTACAAAATTGAATCAGAATATATTACCAGACTAAACCCAAGAAATATCATGATCAGTGACTGCTGCTTTGTCTTTTTTAGCTGTTGGGAATCACAACAGAAAGTATTCCAGCAAGTGCCTGGAGTACTTACCTGAGTATTTAGGTGGGTGAGTGTGCACTTTAATTACACAAGAGACTTTAAAGTAAGAATATCAAGCAAAAGGAAAAATACAGGTTGTTCATTATCAAAATAACACCGGTACAATATGGCTATTTAATTGTCATTTGTCATGAAATTTTTTTTAAAAATGTATTAATTTGCAGGAAGCCTTGTAAAAATCTCATGTGTGCTCATGCCCATGTTGCTACATAACCATTTCTACAAACTTGGAAAAAGCCAGAAAAATCCCCAAGAATAAATAATACACAGGTGTGCAAATGCAAATGAACTTTGCATTTGAAAATTAGTTACAAAAAGAAAAGAAAAAAGGTAACTTAGTGCCTGTTTTTAAATGTTCTATGTTCTTTTACTTCTCCACTATACAGATCAACAAATTAATATTTATTTTAATGAGGCTTATAAACTTTTGGTGTGGTTGGATTCCACTATACACAAGGTATGAGCCATTTCTGAACAGGAGAACTGAACCAGACCAGTTTTTCATGTCTGTGAAAAGAACTATCCATTGAGCCAAATTTCCTCAGCACCCAGGAGAAAAATCATCAAGGGTAAGGAATGTGATGACTAAAAATGCTTTTAACAGTTAATCTGGCAACTGGTTGTGTTAATGTTTGTTTGGACCAAACCAGCCTAAACTATTTGTCAGGATAGCTGAGAATTACAACAGCAGTGCAGAATGAAAATAAGTTTTACAGGAGGAAAAAAAAAAAAAAAGCATATTAAGGAGTAAACTCTAACACCTGTGCATATGTGCTTCAAAACATATAATGTATTTAACTCCAGACCAAACAGACAATTCCTGTCAGAAATCACAGTCCAATGGATAGGTTTATATGAGCACTCAGAGACATTTGAAATACCAAAAAACCTTTAGGGTGGATCAATATTTTGAAGATATTGACCCAGATAGACTACAATATATACACATTTTCAAAAGAAGAGTATTGCTCTCACTAACCTAAATAACTTGGAGTGTCTTTTGCATGTACTGACAATCACCTTGAAAAGAATCCAAAATGGAATATATGTTTATAAACCTTGCTAATATCAAGGAATTTATGTTTCTAAAACACTCTGAGTCATGGAACTTATGGACTCCATTAGAGCAGTACTCAATTCCAATATTTAAGCTGTACTATGTTTTATTAAACTGTACATTTAATAAATGTACATTCCATTCAAGAGAAGAGTTCAGTCTTTAGGAAGCAATCACTGCCTCCAAACTGCCCCTTGATATGTGTTGCCAATTAGAGTTCTTCAAAACAGCACGATTATCAGTGAGACAATATTTGAATGGTGATTATCATTCTTTCCAGCTGGATTTGACAACTAATAAACCTCAAATAAGATATGCTTAACTCTAAGTGTGACTGTGAATGTTACACATGGTACTGGTTTTTCTGATCTAAAGACTATAACATGATGTAACAAACACATGTAAAATGCTGATCACCCCTTACATTCCTCTTCAAAACAAATTATAAAAGTTGTTCAAAACTCCCACAAATTCTCCAACATGTATTTAATATAATCTTGCTACTAGATTAAATGCTATGTTGAGAGCAAAGTAGAGAATTGCATTCATTCACTTGAATATTGAAATAAAATTCTAATTGGTTACACTTCCAAGTTTTCATTGTGTCACAGTTTTGTTATGCTAATTAGGTATATATATGGAGAGGATATACATGTATAATGGAGAAAAAAATACATGCTATCTTTTACCAAAACATATCCTTTAACAATCTATATCACTTGATTACTTACATGGAAGAAAATTTACCAAGTCAAAATACTAATTTTTCATTTGAAATTCTATCTTTAATCAGGCCAAATAAAACAGAGCTCAATTCTGAAGTTAAGCAATTTGTTTATTTAATGTCATTTTAGCATTTTTTATAGTTGCCTACAAAGGGAAGAAATTGGTATTTACACTAATCTTTTGGAAATGTTACATGCAAAATAGAATTTTAAAATTTATATGGTGTGTTGACAGAATAAAACTAGAATTTTAACCAGAAAAAGAACATAATTTTCTCTATGCATGTAAAAAGAGAGCATAAACAGTCCAAAATTATCAGAAAAAACTAACATTTTACAATGTGATTTAAATCATCATTATATTCAAGAGTTATCAACTTCATGGTTGCAATCAATTGAATTCCTAGTCATGTTAAATCAGATGCAGGAAGAATATCACAAAGAAAATTGCAATCCAATTCTTCTTGTCTCTTTAGATCTCAAGAGAACAAGATCGCATAAGTCACTTGTCTCCATTAGTACACACGCTGGTTATGGATTGTGAGGTTATTATTTGTTTTATTATTTTATTGCAAGTTAAACATATAATAATAATTAGAGCATAATATTGCAACAAGGGGAGGCAGTTCAGCAAAATCCATTGCCACAGAGACATACAGCTTTGTCCTCAAAGCACCAGTAGCAATTTGAATTTCACTTGACATCTTTCGAAGACCAGTGGCATAAAAAAATTTATTAAAGCAAAATTTTGTGCAGTCAATTTACTTCCCACGTGCAAAAGGCATTTCCTGCTTGACGTTAACCAAAAGAAGTGGAACATGAGAAAACAAAAAAAGATCTTACTTGAAACTCACAAGAAATTAATTTTAGCAAATGTTTGATCAAGATTTTATCTGAATCGTTATTTCAAGCTATAACATTAAAAAACTTCATCATATGCTATGGTTTAAATCTCTCACTTGTACGCCAACTTGTAGTATGAGAGGAATTTTTAGGATATAAACTTAACCTAGAATTATAATTTTGGCATTACTTAAAAACCTGTAGATCTATGGGTTATGAGAAGAGGATAATTTCCTATAGTAATTTCATTCATGTGTCATTCAGAACAATTTCTCATTTGAAGACACAATCCTTCTGAGATTTGAGGAATGCATTCTTATGGTGTTTTATTCAGTGTTTTCAGAGCTATATAAAGGTTAAAACGACCTAAAACTTTGTACTCAGTGTTATCATCTCAGTCATAAATATTACTTACAAAGGAAAAAAAAATCCCCCCTTTTTTTTGACTATCAGGCAGGTATGGAAGCATGAAGGAAAAGTTAATTCTCATATTATTATACTCTATTTAATATTTGACTATGATATCCTTGTTTTAATGCAGTAACATTTCACATTTCAGAAAAGATCATAACAAGGTTTGCAATTATTGTAATAATTTCCTCATATTTCAGAGTTTGCTATCATAAGTAAGAGGCTTGCTTTTCAGTTCTGCAGGGGAAAGGGGATTCTTTTTTCAGTAAACCTTCAAAATAAGGGCTTATGCGGTCATTTCTGTAACTAATTGTTTAAAATAGAATTCTTTTTCTTTCCTAAAGACATGCTTGAATGAAAGGCACAGTGCTAAAAATCGCTAATCTACATTAATGATCAGTCAATAATGGCATGAAGCAAAGGGGGAGAAAAACAGTAAGAAAGGGTAAAACAAGAGAAAAATGAAACAATAATAAAGTTTCAAAAATCAATTAAGAAAAAAGAAATCTGTGCATCACAACTGATGATTTAACTGAAATTAAATAAGGAAAATGCTAGGACATGTTTCTTGAATCAACTTTTTTCAGGTGGAATGTCATCAAACTTTTAAAAGCAAGTAGGATTGCACTATGTCTAAGTCCCTGACGTTGTGCCTTGTGATTCATGCTCTCACAGCAAGCCATGCTCCCTTTCACATGGTATCTTTTACAATGCAGCTTTATTTGCTTGAGCAAATACTTGCAGCTATGTCTAGAGCATTGCCCTAAGCAGTGGTGGGGCTGGGGCACCACTGCTCAGCTAAACAAATGGCTAAACATTTGTTGTAGTTGTAAGAATAGAAATCTGGCATGCTTTTGGGCAGTCCCAGTGGCACCCTCCCAGACAAATCATGGGCAAGTGTGGGGGGTTAGTGCAGATCAGAGATCATTCCTAAAAGGAATGAAAGTTATATCAGAGGCTAGGACAGTTCAATCCTGTAGTCACAGCCAGTGACTACAGTCTGACAGTCGGCATAAGCACTACAGAAGCAGCTCTCTTCCATATTGTTTACTTTTATACATGTAATGTACTTTTCCTGTATGCAACACTGGAGTTTCTGAAAAGCACTGGAGTAGCAATGCCATTTGGTTTGTTTGCAATATTTCAGTGATAGAATCTTAACAAGCTCACCCTTAGTTTTCTCCGTGCTTAGGGGAAAACTGTCTCACAGAATACCATGAATATGATATATAATTAATGTAGATTACATGTTTCCATAAGAAACAAGTTAACTGGGGCTGTATGCCTGATTTCAACATCTCTTCTCCAAATATAAAATCTTAATTTAGCTGCAAGGAGATAGGTGAAAAAGCGGTGATAAAATTAAACTGATGTGAAATTACGATCTTTTCTTTCACTGAAAATCAAAATGCATATTGAGAAATATTCACTAAAGGCATCTATGAATAATTTAAAACTGTAAATAATTTTGAGCTTTTGTGATACCACAGGTCATGGTAAAAAGAGTTAGCTAGGTACCAAGGTACAATTTACCATAGAAGGCAGAGTTTTAACCTACCAATATTTTAAAGAGTTTTAGAACAGGTGAGATACAACATCTTCTTTCAAGCTGTTTTACTTAAGAGTGAAAATTATTCCTAATTGTCTCCTAGTTTACATTAGAAAATGTTATAAGCTACGTCCAAGTGCTGTAGAGCAACTCTTATGGGAGAGCGTCTATGACATTCCATGAATTTAGAGTGCTTTTTCAACTCAGTGTTAAAATAGGATGAGAGCCTCTTAAAGCTATAGGAAAAATCACAATATCATGGACATTCAGTGAAAATTAGTTTCTTTCTCCAGATTTTAACTTACACTTGCCCCACCTTTTTTTTTTTTTTTTTTTAGTTCTCAGATATATTGGTAAGGTTCTATGCAATTTTTCTCACTGTATTTCCTGTTTTATTATTCTCCCTGCATATTTTTGTTTGTGCTTATATTCATATATATACTTTCTAACACAAATATAGAAAAAGTCTATTGCAGAAAAATATGAAACATATTTTTTCACTGTAATGTTCTATTTAAGGGGTTGACATAAACTTTATAAGATACTCATAAATGCCACCACTATTTCATAGCAAGATGTATAAAGAATGTGTGTCATGAACAGATTTGACTCGAATGTTAACCACCTCCTGACTTTGCTGAAATTTAGAGAAAAAAGATAATAAAACTTTGCCAAGATAACACGTATTATTGAAAGACATGCAAGAGTTTCTAAAGAAAACAAATATCTTCTTGTTTTAGAAAAGAATAAGTAAAGTGGTTTTATTTGCACTTCAGCTAATTTTGTTACAATAAAAAAAGTCTGATCCACTCAGAATTTGCTATGCAAATAAGGGACTTCAATTATCACTGTGGGAAAGAGGTGACATTCAAATTTGATATATGGAAAACCCACATTTGTCAGTTTATATTTGGATGCCAGTAACACATGTTATTCCAATGAGAGGAGACCTTGTCTGAGGAAGGAAAATTCTAAAGCTGTCAGAGGACAATTTTTTTTACAGCAAATGAAAAATCATTTACCCTTGTTTAAGATTTATTATTTGTGGTATTTCAGTTATAACAGCTAGGTTTAGCAGAATGTGTTTTTATTTTACTTTTGCTAGTAGAGTATAGAAATGGTAATGAATAAATCATGCAAAGAGGAACAAAATGGTAAGGGATCATAACTGCTGTACTTTATCACAACTGCAGTAGTTCATATCAGTTCATTTGTAACTAAAACCAGTTTAAAAGCCTCCGTATAACAAAGAGAAAGAACCTACAAGAAATCTTGTAAGCATGCTGAACTAAACTACTGGATTTAAGGCAAATACCCAGATAACACAGTTCTAAATGTTAAGCAATCTGGGTATAGAGTTTGTAAATTTGTACTTTTTACCTTAAAGACTAAGAAATATTCCCTTCCTAGACCTAGATGTGGGGGAGCCCAGCTGGCTCTGGGCTCTCTGTAAGCTGAGATATCGAAGATGGAACTTTACACCTGGCAGAGGGTTAACCACGGAGAGTAAGGACTGTGGCACAGGGTGGACTTCCTGCTAAGCATGTCTAACCTATGGCATTCGGACATGTGGCTGTGAGTCCAATCATGAGTTGTTATGTTTATGCTAAACCAATGGTGTGTGTACATGTGTGACACCCAGAACTGTATAAAGTAGAGGCACTGTTACAATAAAGAGGCTGGTATCCCTGAACACTGTGTCGTCCTCCCGCTCCGACCGCGACACCTAGATGTTTCTGAAATAGTTTATGAGCATGACTAAGCTAAATTGTCAAGTTAATAACCATGTCTCCCTGCCATTTTGTGCAAAGAAAAGCTAATTCTGACAACTTAGTGCCATGAATGGACCCAAGAGTCCCACTGCCCAGGCAGGATGATAAGAAAACAAGTCAGCTCCTTATTTATTTCTTCTTTGTCTGCCTTTTATTTGCAATATAAGCATTTGTCCTTGCAGATGTAGTCAGCAAGGGTGTCTTTAAAAGGTTATAGCTCCCAATAGAATCATAGGATCATGGAATCATTAGGTTTGGAAAAGACATCCAGGATCATCCTGTGACCAATCCAAGTTCAACCTGTGGTAGATTACCACCTTGTCAACTAGACCATAAGCACTAAGTGCTATGTCCAGTCATTTCTTGAACATTCCAGGGATGCTGAATCCACTCCCTCCCTGGGCAGCCTGATCCAATGCTTAACAAGACTTCACCTTAGTCACAGAAGTACAGTCAGTTTGAATAAATTTCATACTTTTAAACTAACATATGCGGAGAAAACAATGACAAATTCCATGCTTGCAAGACTGGGGGGATTCTGAAGATGATTTTTATGTTGCTCCAGTTATTGTTATTAGTAATATAATCATTATTATTTACATCCTTCACAGTAATTTATAAGAAGAAAGCATTTAACTTCTACTTTTCAGTTTTTAACTTTACTGCTTGGCCATGTGATTGAATACATGGTCACATTAAATACATATTTTAGAATTTACCTTTTCCGATTAAAAAATTGGGATGAAAAGTTTAGTTTAAAATTTCTATTACCTACTTTTGTTCTCCCTTCTCACTGATACAAAAATCTTTTTTCTCAAGTTGTTGCATTAATAAATCCAGTCAAGAAGATGTGAAACAAAACACTTGAAATGAATCTGAAATGCCGATTTTAGATCAACATTATCTAAAGTCACTGGCTATTTTTGTTGTTTGCTTGTTTTATTTTTTCCACTTGAAAAACCCACATCTGTTCTGCCCTCTCTTTTTGGAAGGAAATAAAACAATCTTCTATAACCAAAATTTGTCCTAATCACTTATTCTGAATTACACAGGGAACTTCTAGAGTGAAGACACTACAAAAAATCTGGACTAAGCAACAGTGAATAGTGGCTTTAGTACCAGAAACACAGTTTTTCAAAAATAAAAACATGATGACCTAAGTTAGGAAGCACAGTACCTTCAACTGAGACTGCAGTGGCATGTGAATAGTTTTCTAAATAAGACAATAAACAAGATATTTGTATTTATTAAATAAGTCTTGTAGAAATTCCCATAGATAGATGACTACAAGTGATGGGGAGATACTGCCCCATTGGATAGGGAAAGGAATTAGTTTAAATAGGGTATGTAGGAAACTATGACCTTATATATGGTTTGAATATACTAAGTTGTAAGAATCTCATATCTCAAGTGCTGAACTTTTCAGTAACTTGGGATCTCATCAGAGATTTCTCTCACAATTTTTTTTCCCTGAAGCCTTTCAAGTAATGAAAGGTAATAGACAATTTTGGTTACAAGTTAGCTGTCTTCCAGTTTTCAGACTAATTTTTCAGAGATGATGTGGATCAGTACTGAGTAGAATATAGGAATCTTCTATCCAAAGTCTTTTAAACAAAAACTTTGCTAGATAGGGACTTCACAACAGTTTTGGATATCAATATCCTTTGATTGATTCTCAGGGATCCTTCCCCAGGAGTTCTCAGCATACGCTTTTGGCTAGTTTTACTAACACTATTTTTCTGTACACTGGACATTCCTCACGAAGATCTAGACAGGTGATATTTAAGGACTCAGTAGGATATATAGATGTGATGGTTCTATAACTACGAAAAAGCATTTTAATATGGAAATTGTGAAGGAGTCCATTAGTTTGAACAGGGCAGTGATTCTGTGTATACAAAATCTATGTTGTGTTTTAAATGTTAAAACCTTGAATGAAAAGCATATTGATTGTTTTAGGTATGAAAAAGTTTATGCTGACAGGTTTATGAAGCAATACACTATATATATATGTATAACAAATGCATTTGTGTCTACACTGTATTGAAAAAATAAAAGTTGCAGTAATTAATTATCTGTTTCAGTTCAATTTGCTTTCTACTGAGGACATCTCACGCTGTTTTATAGTACTTAATAAAATCTAATCCATTAGACAATGTGATAGAATCTTGTAATATACCCTGACTGGAGGCCCCCTTTGGTTCTAAAGCCAATTTATATGTAGATGATATCCATTTTAAATCTCCTCCAAAATAATTTAGTTTACACTTTCCAATAGTGCAAACTAAATACTTCTTGTGGGCCAACATCAAGTTCACTAAATCTTTTCATTGTGCAGTACATGTAAGAAAAAAGATAATGAAGCTGAAAAGAAAAAGGATTCATTTTTTTAAGGTACAAGCTAAAACAGCTCAATGTTCATTAATTTAAAGACAAAACAAGAAATGGGACAGCTAGGATGTAAATTTGGAATTTGTTCTGAAAGTTCATTGCTAGCATATATGGAAATACAAATTCATAAATAAATCAAAAGGGAAATTTTCTGGAAAACAAAGTAAACAGAAAAGCACCAAATACCTTTGTTTTCCTCAGCAAGGGTGGATCTGTCTAAACAAGAATTGATTCTAAAAAGAATTTTTGCTTAAAAAGAAATTTGATATCATTAAAACCTTACTTCGGTACCCTTTTTACCCAACTGTTTAAATGGTATATGTGCCTTCTAAATTTTTAAATTTCTGTCCTTTGTAATTGTAAATATCATAAAATTAGACAATAAAAATAAAGAAATTTAAGTTAAAAAATATTTGCATATAAATAGTATTCTGTATATAGCTGAAAAGGAATAAAAAACCACCATCAAGAAACTATCAACTGAATCTTAATTGCAGGACTGAAAAACTGCTTCACACACAAATGTGTGAGCAAATCACATGCCATTAATTTGATTAATACAATCTTTACTTATGACAAGCAGGAAACATCAAAAAGAATGAATCCTATGCCACTTAGTTAAATTTTATTTTTCTCTTTACAAGTGACTAACTTGATGTTGCCTTCTAACTTATAAAAATAAACACTATTTTAAGGGTCCTATATGAACAATCTCTATATATCAGAATTTTGACCACTGATGTCTTTTGCAGTTGAATCCAATACCAGAAAAAAATGTCAGAAATCACAGTCCCCTATCTAGTACAAAAGAGTCCTTTAAAATGTTCTATATTCTCCTACATTTGCAAGAAGGGGTCTTTGCATGGTATATTATTCACATGACCCTCAAAAGTCCTTTATTATGACTAGCCTAAAACAGAGAAAAAACAGGGATTTGGTCCTGAAAATTAAGAGATGACACTTAGGAGCTATTCCTTTATGCTTGTAAATACCGAGAAGCCAGTAGACAAAAAGAAAACATTTTGATTTTGGTTTCAAATTTCACACACAAAAAATTTTAAAAATTAGAATTTGGGATAAATTGGTCACATAATTGAAAGAGGAATTTTTTTGGTGTAATTATTTTTTATTTATGTCTAAATTATAATTATCATGCAGTCTTCCTAAAATTTTTCTGAACCCAAGAACACAGTTCTCAGAGAAAAATGCTTTGCTTAAGATACATCTAACATAATTCTTTACCCTTAGGGATACTACCCTATAAATAAGTATATAGGAATCAAACTGGTAACATTTTAAGTACAATCAAAACTAAAGATTCCTATACTGCTGTCCAAGTGTCAGGATTCAGTCATAATGTTAGCACAGGTCTTTCTGAGGTATTGGTCTCATATTTCAACATTTTAAAATTTGACAACTGAGCTTATCTTAGTTATCCTAAGCTCCTTTGTAGCTGAGAGGGAGAAAGAACAGCCTGCATTTAGAGTAAGAACTCTGCTAAAAAGATGGAGTTTCTAGGACAAAAATATAACAAGTCTGCCTTGCCTATTATCAAGAAAAATCTTCCCTTGAATGGAAAGCAAAGCACACATTTATCTAGCACTTGATAACAGCAATATAAGTAATAGAAGACAAACTTACAGCACCTGTGGGGGAAGAGCTAGATTTGTTTCTAGATACTGATGGTACAATCTACTTCTGTCTCTTCATCTCCCCTGATTCATTTAGAAATTCCTAAACCTTTTTTTTATTATCTTTTTATTGGTAGCTCTTCACTGGACCCTTTCATATAAAACAATTATCCCAAACCCATTCTAAGGCATGTGCCTATGAAGTGATAGAGAAATTGGTCAAAAAACTTTTCTCAGAGCTTATTTATGAACAGACATAGCCAGATTAATCGCATTACTGCTTAATGGAACACATATTCAATTATTTTTGCAATGGCCCTTCAATTAAATGAACTCTCCACAGCCAATTTAAATGTCAGAAGAATAGGATTGAAACCAGACATTTTTAACTACAAATTAAAGTCCATAGATCTTTTTTCTCCATTCCTATTTAAAAAGTCAAAAACTGAATTTTCACTTTTGTGAGATAGTTATAAAGTAGATTATCAAAAAACTTGTTTTATGAATTGTGGCGTAATTCAAGGGCTTCTCTCCACAGAGGAATAGTTGCAGTAATAGCTAGATCGTTACACATTACCTTTTTCATGTTGGTAAGTCCTTTAAAACATACAGAAATTCTAACATACATTCTAGCTATCACTTTTAAATATCAAAATTGAATGAAATAATGAAATTAGAAATATCTTATGAATTTTTAAATATTTCGTAGAAAAAAAATCCCTATATAAAATACTTTATCTGTTGCTACAAACAAAATCAGTCTGGGCTATTTTGATGTTTTCCATATATTACTTAAATTTTCCAGAATTTTTCAATATTTAGAGTTTCTTGCAAGATTATGAAAATAATGCAAAAAAACCCAGTTGAAGTTCAATCAGCTGATTCAGCTTCATGCCTGAGACAGGTGGCAATAGAGATATGAGGCCAGATTGTTTGCTCCTATAAGTATTAGAATAGCTCAGCTGATGACAGTGAATATGTGGTACAAGTTCCACAGTTAAGATTTTAGGTCCCAGTAGCTGTTCAGAAAATAACTCTAACGTTGAGCTAAATTTTTCTTCTTGTCTGCTTCCTTTGTTGAAACAGAGCCACCTATTTGCTCTAATTCTACCATGGCATCTCCACTGAATTCTGTTGTGAGTTGGAGTGATTTCAGTTCTATCGAGTATAATAGAGTTACTTGTATGAATAAAAGAAGGTTTTTGTAACATTTCCAAGAAATAAGAATGTTAATTTATTACTAAATTAATAGAACAGCATCTCAGCTGTTCTCAGCTGTGTATGTAAGTTTAACATAATATATTGGGGTTTAACTGTAATGGATGATTCAGAGGTTCTGTAGCTTTATCATTGTAACTATGTATTTTTTTACACATTACAAAACAGATTTAATACTTCAGACTAAGGACCCAGATTTTGGTCTAAATCAAATAGTCTCAAATATTTGCCCAAGGTCTTTTTTTGAAAAAAGAGTAAGAACATGGCACTGAATAATGAGTTCAGTGACTACTTTCCCATTTCCTGGCTATTTCTTGCTCCTGGGATCTTCTAAGGTGTCCCAGTTTGCTGAAACACTAATCCTCAGTTCTTTCTCTTCCAAGCTTCACTTGCACTAAAGGAAAAAGAAAATTCTATTAGCTCCACAATTCTGCCAGTCTCACGTGTGATGTCATTTTCTTTTGTTTCTTTTTAAACTGAAAGCTGGCAAATATAGTTGATGTTGCCTAGGGCTTACACTGGAAGACGGTGAACAGTTACTGCTACTCACCCTACATCACACACGATTTTGTAGTGTCATATTCATTCTCTCTCCCAAAAATTATCTCTTCACCAAGGAGGCATATTTTGATATATAGCTGGGTTTTCTACCTTCAGTCAATCCTTTTTTTTGTGAAACAGGATCCCACATAAGACATTTGTTTCCTGAACAACACCAGAAATATTACTATTAATGAATAAAGTTGATCTAAATTTTTCTTTTCAAATCTTATTCCATTTACAGTTTCTTGTAACTGCAGTGGAGAAGTTACCATATACACCACAGATTGCTTACTTCAAGCAGTAACACAATTTTCAGTTCTAGTTATGGATTAAGCACTCAGTTAGCTAAAAGGAGCAAAACTGAAAGGAAACGATACATTTTTTTCCTGTTAAGAGACCAAAAGCATGAACTTGTTTCATTTATGACAGAAGGTAGGAAGAATATTGAAAGATTAAATTCAAAAAGGAGGGAAAAACCCCAAAGACACTGAACACTATTAGAACTTCTTCTGACAGAGGATATAAAAATGGTCCTTTGAAAATACTGTATACCTTTCTTGGTAAACATCAAAATTATGTGAAACTGATACATTTAAGAAACAGCATAAATATTTGTGTACCCGAGGCATTGCTTGAATAGTCTAAGGAAAGCTTCTGTTAGCATACTTCCTATGGAACAATTAATGACTCAAATTTAGGGTCTGGTACACCTCATCATATTTCTGACACTGTCCCGCTCTGAAGAAAGGTAAATGCCTTTTCTTTTTTCTCTTATATTACCTTCAATCTTACTACTCTGTTTCCAGCTCTGGCTAATATTTACCTTAATTTACTATCTTTTTATAGCTGCTTTTAATATGGCAGAATTTTGTTTTGTTTCATTTTGTGGTTTTTCAGGGTTGTTTGGTTGTGGATCTATAAATTTTCATGTCATACCCCAGATAATATTTGTTTTGAAGACAATAAAAATTAGTCATCCCATATGTCTCATTCTATTATCTCTTTCTACGATCAGAGGACAAAGACACTTACAAAGACAAGATATTTTGACCGCTCTAGGCAAATGTTTAAGGGCAGATCTTTTGTCTGTGTTCAGTGAAGATAAGATCCTATCTTTGAGAGGATTAAATGCTTGAAGTTAAGGGTAGATGGATCCTACTACATATGCTTTGTTCAATCTAAACAATGAATATAGTGTTTCTAGAAAATGATGCCATTGTTACATGCTGGCTGTAAAGCCATCACTACAGATGTAAAAGGCAAGATATAAAAAAAGTTACATTTTCTACATACTGCACCCTGCTCTTCTTATAGGCAATTCCAGATCTGTCATAGAATGGAGAGAGATGAACACTGAAATATTATCAGTGAGCAGTTTTTCTTTACAGGTAAGATACAAAATTCTTTACAGCGCCACAGCTACAGCACAACCAAATCATAAAATTCAGTAGACCACTTTTTCCCTTGTGCATTCTTAAAGGAAGGTAGAAGTAATAGTCTCTCACATGAAGGAAGGGAAAAAACCCCACCAAACTCAAAACAAAACAAACAAACAAAAGAAGAACCACCATAAATGAGGACACTAACATTTTGTGTCCTCATTTTGCAAAAAAATCTAAGGTCATGTTAGATGAGAAAGGTCATACTATCATAGTGCCTCATTTGTTGCTTGCTCTCATGTGCAATATTTGAGATGTCCAGGTTTAAAGTCTAGAATAATTCTTCAGTACGTTGCTGCTCAATTAAATCTACAATCTACTTTTTCAGAAGAAATTCCACCACTGTATACTTGTGGTGAGGATATTTTCACCCCAACTAAAGCACAAAACAGGAAGGCAACTGGGAACATAAAAAACTGAAACATCACTCCACTGAGTACTGTAATGCCTGAGGCCAAAGGTACACGTGAAAACTAAGGGTCCTGAGCTACATAAAATGTAAAGGGAAAGGGAGACAAATGTGACCTGGGTAACTGAGGCAGCCCAGAGTTGCATGCTGACAATCTTGTTCTCTGTTCTTGAAAAGATAAATAAGTGGCCATTGCAATCTTGATCACCCTTACATTTCCACTGAAAATCCCAATCATTAAGCAAGAAATAAAACAAAAACCAAAAAAAACCCCAAGCCAAAACCATTGACGTTTGTGTACATAGTATGTAACATTACATATTACCTCTCTTTATTATACATATCAGTTACAATGTAAATGTATAGATCTTGTCCATAAAACATGTTGCACTGTTCAACTCATGTCAGAATGAAAAGATAAACAATTTAACAATTTAGGGAAGCATCCCTTAAAAAGACATTTTCATAAAAAAAAGGAAAGAAGGGAAAGAAAGGAAGAAACTGACTTGAAAGCCACAGCAAAGTTTCTGTTTATTCTGTTAAAATATTTCTCTTCCAGGTATTTTTAAATTAAGATTCTAAGCAAGCAATTGTGAGTCTGGGATTCACTTCACTTAATCATCTAAAAATTAAGTGCCAAATCAACCCTGGTTTTGTAGTCACACTCTTCTGTTCAAAGGGTAGAAAACATCCCATCAGATAGATGGGATGCTTTCGCTTTTGGATTAAAATGGAGTTTACTAATATTGCCATCCAGTTTTATTTTTTTGCAGAATAAATAAAACAAGTGAAGATACACATGTAGTCCAAACAACCAGGTGAAATGGAAATAATTTTGGAAAAATGGAAGAAAATGTGAGATCATAATGTTCAGGAACACAAGACTTGTCAGGCTCTAAAATCTAGTGGATTTCTGCTTCCCACTGTGATAGATGGAGGCTTCTACTGCTGTACTGTATGAATAGTGCAGCACATATCACACACGCATAGAACACATATGACAAGCCATATGAGGCAGCACAGACAGGAGAACAAAGCCCTTAAACAAACTTATTTAAACTTAAACATCATTCAAATAAACTAGAACAACCCAGGTTACCAGTCATAGTCCTCCTCTCTAGATGATTATGACAGAAGTTTACTAGCAGAGCACACATTACCCTCACTCTCACAAAAACATTCATACCACTAAGTCTCTCAATGTCTGACTTAGTTGTTTAGTCCATGCAGTATATATATTTATATGTTGGGCCTCTTCCCCAGCTACTGATTCTGATCTTGTTTTTTTTCTCATGGGCGGTGTCCTCTCAGTTCCTAGAAAGCTCAGTTCCAGGCTGGCTAGCAGAACTTACATATAAATAAGCAAATATATAGAGAGTGGAATGAATACATCCAGATGTGAGAAAACCAAGTTAGGAACACATCTCTTATGGAGAACTTGGCCATATAATCATGCTGACAAGCAAGCTGCTTTTACATAATCAGACTCTTTTGTTCTCCTTCTCTTTTACACACATTTAGCTCCCTTAATTCCCATGCTTTTTCTATGATCCCCTAGTTTCCATAATTGTTCTGTAATAAGTTTCATTGATTCGCACAATCCCCTTAAAACATACCACAGAAAGTTTTTAAAAGTCCCACAGAGCCCTCCTAATGTCCCATACTAAGTTTGCTCATTCCCATGGGCCCTACAATAACCCTGATCCCCCTCTTTCTTATCGGTAACACAGTTCCAGCTGAAGGTCTTCAAGGTGACTCCTTCAGTCTCCCATCAGTCAGAGACCTGAGCACTCTGCTCTTTGTTAGGGTCACTGATATCTACTGCTCCACAGGATTTGTGAGTTTTGGCTTTTATGCTTAATTACTATTAACCATATATCAAATGGCATATCCTTTTAGACCAGATGTTCTCCTCATAAAGGACATTAGATTTGTGGAGCAGGATCAACACAGCCACACTGCATTTTTACTCCAGCAATGCACACATGCTTTAGGATTAGAAAGTCTAACTTACCAGCCAAAACTTTTATTGAGAAACCTAAGCAAGTAGAAAGAGCAGCTGTTTGGGACATGCCCTGTTCACACAGAGCTGTTGTAAGGCTCTCAGTTGTTGGGGGATATTGGAGCTCCCACAACTTCACCATAGCAACAGACCCTCACTGCCAGAAAACTTTTCATTGCCAAATGCAACATATGAAATTAAATCTAACACAGTTCTTGCCACTTTCTAAATCTAAACCCTATCCATGAGAAACCAGCTGCAGTGAATTTCTTTAATAAACTTCTCCGAATCTCTGGCATTTCTCCATCTTTCAGGACAGGATTTCTTATTGAGGGGCAGGAGCTTCTGCCATTTATTAAAATTGTATTTTCGAAAGTTGATTTGTCTGGGTTTGATTCAGTAGGGTCTATTGGGTAAAGGTTGACATTTTGTGAATGTCATGACCACCTCAGAGGATACCACTGATGTAGATTATTGAGTTAGCATTATACCAAGTAGCATTGGTCTTGCAAGCAGGGTAGCTATGGAAACATGGAACTTCCTGTGTCCACTAAGATTGCATAGGTGGCTGGTCTGCACAGAGCTGCTGTGACCAGTACCTGAAAAACTACTGTTCAAGTTCGGGTTTGGTGAATGTATCACAGAACATGACTGAGTACCTGAGAGATTTTCTGTTTATAAGCTAACTAAGATGTAGCACAATCTGGTGTTTATAGCATGTTGCAGTGAATGTACTATTCTCACAAACACGAAGCATAAGAGAAACTAACTATATTTAACAAACATGGATGTTAAAAAAAAAAAAAAAGTTCCTTAAAACTTTTGCAGATGTGCAGTATGTGGTCTACATTTTTTTTTGCTACAACTTACACCACCTCTTTTATTTACCTGCAAAATCGAATTCTGTACAGAAAAGTACAGAACTTTAAATGCTTACAAAAAAAAAAAAAAAAGAAAAAAATTACAACCAGAGTGCTTCAAAAGAGGCTATCTGATATGGGTGGGTTTTGTACCAGTGACTCTTTTTTCACATGCAGAGTTTGATCTCAGAAGCAGCTGAAGGCAATTCCTACTTACAAAGAGTACTGTCAGTGGCTTTGATTTCTGAGACCAAGGAGATAGATAAACAATTAAACGTGATATAAACTCTTCTTGTTTTATTAAAAAAAGCTCAATTTTTATGTGAGGGGGAAAAAATTCATCTTCTCATCTGATTAGAACTGAAATTTTCATTTAGATTCTCGATAATGAAGTCTCTAAGCTATGAAACCACAAATGCAAACTTTGAGGTGATTAAAGCCTTAGACCTATTGCTGTAGAAAACGACCTTATTTAGGAAACAACAATTTGATGCTAATAGATTTGGAAAAAGAATAGACAAAAGAGCTTTCTTAATGTTTACTTACTTTTCTCTGTGGAAACAAGCGTTTGTTTACAAGTATTGTTCTCATTACATAGTCTAAATAGTAATGGGTGCATTTGATTTAATTACATTTAATTAAATTTCATTACATTTAATTACTGTTAATTAGCATACTAGTTTACTGCGTATTCCTACACAGTTCTAGTCTGATGCTTAGGTCCAAAATCACAAAACAACCAAAATGCACAAATTCGTACCTAATCCAATTTTAGAGTAGTTCTCTAGAGTACTTTTTTAAAAAGCTCATTGTGTTGGGGGTGAAGGAAAGCCTGGGGAGACGGCAACTACCTTTCGGCAGTGGAAAGCACAGGTCGAGGGAGCTACGAACACCTATTCCCAGTGGAAGACACGTGTGATTGAGGGCACTGAGGGAGAAGAGTCACCTCACAGTGATACATCAGTGTGACGGACTTGTACTTTGTGTTTTATGTTTGGAACAACAACCTAATAATAGGTTGGACGTCCATTTTGGTTTTCACTTCTTGTTCCCAGAAGGACTTGGTGCCTGCCCTGGCAGGCACAGCAACAGTTCAACTATTGGTCGGGTACCCTGAGGTACCAACCAATCCATGCGTTTGGCAGGCTCTCCCTGCCCGGTTGGCAGGAGAATCCCAAAGTTCCTCCCTAGTTATAAATATTCATTACCTCTCTCCAATAGACTGTGGAGGATTTGCATGCTCCTCCTTCCCTCCTCCCAGTTTCTGGATCCTTCCCCTACCGACCCTATTTAAACCCCTTCCCTTGTTCAATAAACTCAGATTAACCTGGCTTCACCAGCAGCCTGCATCATTTCCTCGATACATTGTGTCTCGTTTCTCTCTCCTGAGCTCGGGCTACCTCAGCTTCTGCAAGCACTGGCGTTCTTTGCTACATCTCTCCCCTGAGAGAATAAGCTGCCGCCGGCTGCCCCTGAACCGGCTCTCCGAAGCTCGGAGGTCAGCGCAAGGACCCCCTAACGCTGGTCTGCTCCTCTCCAGAGCACAAAGCCGCGTTA
>JAYRBT010000114.1:72413957-72440289 GCA_036023395.1 Myiotriccus ornatus | reverse complement strand
TCTCTGCCTGATCACCCTGCCAGCTGCTGCGTCTCCTGTGCTCTCTGCCAGGGCCATGGGACCCACATGGTGGGGGGAAGGGGGAGAGCACGCTCCCCCCTGGAGCTAGAGGTAAAGGGCAAGCCTCTGGCCTGGGGTTCCCTCTCCCTGTCCAACTTCAAGTTTGAGATCCATGCATTCTAAAAATGTGGGCTTTCTCTTTCTTTTTTTTGAATGAAATAATTCAGGAAATGTTGTATAATGTTTAAAGATTAGTTGAATCTTCCCTATCACCTGTTGCCTCTTGCTGAAGAACCTCTAGTTGTCAAGTTCTTTATACCATCAAAGAAATTAAGAGAAACAATGCCACACTACTTGGTGGTTCTTACCACACAATTGGTATGAGCTGCAAAGTCACAAGAGGTGCTTTATTATTTATTATCTATTAATAATTAATCAACAAATTAATAAAAACTCATAAATATTAGCATTCAGAAGAAGAACACTTCCAAGAAGTCCAATTGAATTTAAGTGACAGTTGCAAAAAGAAGGAATGAAAAATTAGTAAATAAAATATCTGCTGATGAAAGGCTACATATGCAACTAAGCTTTTAAAATCCAAGATAAATATGTGAAATGGTGGCATTAAAGTCACATCTTTTTCACTCTCCACACTCACATTTTAAGGACTGAAATATAAACTCTGTTCTTGAGAATGACATATCATCTAGAGTAGACATCTAATTCTGCCCACAGAAAGAGTTGTGTTAGATGTATCAGCCACTACACCAAAAAAGTGGAGCTAGTCAACCTTACTAGCAATACTTACCAGAATTTAACTTTATTTTCTTTGGCTTAAACAATGACAGAGAAATATTATGGACGAGTTGTTGACTGTAAAAAGGTTTCCAAAAACAGCAAATGTTTCTTGGTGGGAGTCTGTACACAGGAACCTTATTCTCAGAGTCACTCATCCAGTTTGCAAACACAGTATGCATTCTCATAGTTTAGCAGCAGAGCACAAGCATTTAAAGGTATGAGCATCTTGTAGTTAACAGAACAAAATAGTGGCTGGTGGCACTAGCTTATCTGTGAGAACCAGCTATCATTGGAAAAGAGAGAACAAATCACAGAATGATCGTGAATTATCCTTACATTCAACACAAACCATTAAGCAAGCTTTTCATAAGTCAGATTTTCACTGAGTCGACTAGAAGTATTGCCTGTGCAATGAGTCTCCAACACATATTGTTGTTCATACAGAGAAACAAAATAGTACATCTCAAGTAATGTTTGTATTTAAATGTGCTATTTAAGAATTGCCCAATTTGCAGCTGCAGATTTAGAGCATATGACCTGGTTATCCCAGGGATTGTTCAAAGATTTAATTCATTCCGTTTATGAAAGTTTTTTTTTTCTTTAATTATGTTCAGTGTCAAAAATACTTAATTTATCTTCTTGATTAGCTAATTATTTCTTGCCATTGCCTAGTTACTATTTTGGAATGTGCTGTTGTCTGTTTGCATATGCTTAATTTTTAGTTTTCAATAATCTTTCTGACATTTAGTTCTTCATCTTCCCCTTTCTTGCATGGAATTGTTTGGAACGTTTTCAGTCAGCTTATCAAAGCATTTGCTTACAGAGATTTACTCTTTGTGTCTGCTTTTCTGTGCTGCCTTAATAATTCATGCTAGAAATGTTATTTAAGCAGCCTTGCAATTCTTCTCTCTGAGTTTTTGAAGTGCTTTATAATAACTTTGTGTATCAAGGCTGCAAAGCACAGTTTAACCACAGTCTTGAGGTTCTGAAGAGGTGGGCATTATACTCTCATTCCCTGCAAAAATGTTTTCATGCACTGAATGCTCAGTTCTTTGCTGATCTCTGTCTGTTTGATATAATTTTTTCACTACTAAACTTTTGCAATACAGGTTTATCTTGTATAGTAGCTTCCTTATATATTCTACACAAAGTGTAGAATAGAATTATAGGAGCACAAAAATATACAAGGCAGAAAACAGAAACCCAGAAGGACTTTGAATAAAGTCCCTCACTTTCTAAGCTGATGAGAGTGAGAAATTAGCATACAAAGGCAAACAGTGGGGAAAAAAAATTAAAATATTTGCTACTAAAAGTGGAAAGTGAAGTATAAAGGAATATATAGAAATAACAGGGTAGTACAGAAGTAACATGGTAGAGAATAAAGTCTTAATTCTAGAAGCATCAAGATTAAAAAATACAAAAAATAATAGAATTTAGTACTAAAATTAGAAATTTTCAGCCCATAAATGAAGCAGCTTAATGAAATGTGTATTGCATTTGATGTTGAAATAGTTGCGAAGTGAGTGGGATTGATTTAATCATGATTTTTGATGATTCAAGAAGACAGATGCAAGAGCTGAGTTATAAAAGCTAGAATGTTGAAACTTACCTGAAAGGATTTTACCACAGTAGAAAATTAGGTGTAAATGAGCACCTGCACCAACTTGAGACGAAGCTTACCAGTCTCACCAGCATGCCTCATGATCAATTTCAAAATCCTAATAGGAAACTATTTCATTCATGTAATTTCAGGTGTGGATGAAAAGGAAGAAAAAAAGGTTTATTCTGAATGGGGAAACTATAAAGGACCAGTAGATGATTTCTGTAAAAATAAGCATAAGAGTGAGAATTCTACCAATCATCTTAAATAAAATATAAGTGCTAGATATCCTTTCTGCAGATAAAAGATAAATTTTTTTGTTTCTGTCTTTTTTAGGAACCATAAATCAGAATAAATTCTATAAACACTCTATACTATTAAAAAAAAGTGAATATTGAAGGAATGTCAGCTTTTACATTTATTTGAAGTGAAATGCATTAAACTTATGATTGAAGTTTTGATAATTTTGATAGTATATTTTATCCTTCCAATGAGTATTTCACCATGCAGAGTGGAACTAGTGTTCATGAATCTTACCTTGAAGCTTTAGATGTTCCTTTAAACATTGCAAGTCCCTCATTTCAGAGTTGATGAAGAATATAGAAACCTGTAACAGGAGGGGAAGGGAGGGAATATTGTTTTTTCTAAGACATACTGTTCTGTTGTTTATTGGCTTCCCTCTATTTATTACTGATAGCTTGATAAGAAAGGGATAAAGGCACATGTTACTAGGACCACATCACCATTTTTAAGTAAAGTAAGATTTTTTCAAATACCACTGAAGATGTTAGAAATGGTTCCTCGAATAAGGATGAAATAATGAATCCAGCTGCTTTTTCACATAATTAGTTGATCAGTACTGAATGAATTTTAAAGCAGATGAAACTCCACATTAACTGTGACCTTTGCTGAGATTCTTTCTGTGCATAAGCAAAGGGATTTGGCTTGAGCTTGCTCAAAGATGATTTGATGTCAATCACACACTGAAATTCATAAAATCTAAGATGCTACTTGTGAGGAAGAAGAAAATCCTTAATAATGTATATATATATAATTAGAATAAATGTAGCAATACCATGACTATAAAGATAAATGTTTTCCCTTGCATAAGAATGATGATGTGACTGATGTTGTGATGATTTGCGAGAAGTAAAATTATTACAGTTAAAAGTGATATTTAGGGCTTAAGATGACATGAAAAGTTGAACCAGATGATCCCTGAGGTCCCTTCCAACCTGGCATTTTATGATTCTATAATACATAATCATAGCTTAGAAGACAGAATAAAATATCCTCACATTTGTTACAAGGAATAGAATAAGGACAAGACTTACTATATTACCTCAAGATGAAATACACTGTAAAAACAAGTCACTGTTCTTGTAAGAGACTAAATATAGATGGAGACCTGTGTATTAAAAATTGGCAGCCATTTTTAATTTTTCTCATGTACTGATTCTCTATCCTACAAGGAACAGACAAAACATCATGTACCAAGAAATGAGATTTCATTGGTTTTTCTCTTTACATGAAACATTCTGTGTTCTCTCCCATTTTGCTACATTTAACTTTCAGATGTAAATTATTTATTTCCTGCTATAATTTTATTTTCATTGTTCACTCTTTTTCATCCCTCATAGTAATATATTACAACAAGAAAATGTTAAAATGTAAGAATTCCCCAGTAACATTACTAACTCACGAAAGGGCAAGTCCACAGGCAGTATAATAGTGGCTAATATCTTTTAAGGCACAGTAGAATTCTTCAGTTAAATGGCTTAAAATCTTACTGTCCAGCCTTTGATTGTATTAGCATAGATGCTGCAAGATATCAAGGACACCCAATTACTACTAAAAAATTTAGACGGTGGCAAGATTTTTTTTTGTAAGTACAAAATAGGCCCTGTACATTTTAGCGCACCAAGAAGTGGCATCTGCATCCATACTCCCTGTTAAATTAAAACATCTGGATGAGAGACCACAATCCATAGGTAATGAGGAAACCATGGAAGTAGAAAAGATGCAGACAGAACTAGAATTCCTCGTGAGGTCCCAGAACTGTGAAATTGCTGGTGGCATAGCTCACATGACTGGGGTGCAAAGAGGGAACAGAACAAAATTCATGGACAAGGAAGATGAAGAATGAGTGTTCCCTTTATGTGAAAGAGCACCTTGGGTGTATGAAGATCTCCTGTGGGATGGACAACAGATTGGCTGAGAGCTTGTGGGACAGGATCAGAAGAGAGGTTAATAAAGGTTGTCATCATGGTGAGAGCTTGTTACAGACCACCTCATTTAAGATAAGGAAGTGGATGAAACCTTCTTTAAACAGATGAAGAAATATCTGCATCACAGATCCCAGTTCTTATGGAGGACTTCAATATCTTTGACATCTGCAAGAAGGACAACATGATGGATGCAAAAAGTCAAGAAGATTTCTGAAGCATACTGGGGATACTTGGTCAAACAGGTTGTGACTCACAACTGTAATTCAAAGCTTTTAAAAAGTCTTTTGACACTATTTCCCTCCCAAAGTGTTGTACTCAAGGTAAATGACTGATGTCTCGATGGGCAGATAAGACAAGTAAAAAGTAGGTTGAATGGTTGGACTCAGAATAGCAGTTAATGAGTCATACTAAATCTGGAAACCATTGCGAGAAACTCCTCACAAATGGAGTACTGCATGGGTCTTTTCCTGGGTGTGTCTTATTTAATGTCTCTATCAGTGATCAGGTGACAGAGTGATTGCTAATGAAGTTTGTAGATGACATCAGGATAGGGAGACTCAGTGGTACCTTAAACACAGGTCAAATAGGATGCAGATAGTCTGGAGGAATGGGCTAAAAGTAACCTGGTTATATCCAATAAGGATATCCTAAGTCCCTTACTCAAAGAGGAAGAATCCCTTATAATGAATCAGGCTGGGGGCATCCTGGCTTGAGCAATCTGGCTCTGCAGAAAAGGCTTTGGCATTCTTGGTGCACAGCAAGCTGTGCACAAACCAGCAGCAGGACACAGAAGCAAAGGGGGCCAACAACATTCAGGCTTGTATTAGCATAAGCATAGTCTGTCATTCAAGGGAAGTGATGGCTCTCTATCTCATTAGAACACATTTTGATACTGCAACCTCTTTGGGGTTATTAAGTAGAAGAAAGACGTCACTGGCTCCAAGACATAGGTCTATTGAGAGTCAGGAGCTGGAGCACTTACCTTGTGAAGACAGGCTGGGCGAGTTTGTCAAGTTAGTTCCGGGGTGATCTAAACACCCACCAGTACCTATAGAGAGGCTACCAAGAAGATCAAAGAAGGTTCTTCAATGGCACACAAATGTCATGGAACAAGAGCCAACAGATACAAATTGAAACAGGAAATGCTCAACATGGATATAAGAAAGAACTTTTTCACTATGAGGGTAATCAAGCAGTGAAGTAGACTGTACAGTGAGGCTGTGCAGTCTCTGTCCATGGAGGTATTCCAGACTGACTGGATAAATCCTGAACAGCCTGAGAGATGACCTCAGTGCTGACCTTACTTTGATCAGGAATTTGGAATAGAGACTTCCTGAGATTCCTTTTGCCGTGAATCACTATGGTATTCAAGAAGTCAAGATCTGAAGCCACCATCTTTATTAAAATGAAAACTATACTTAATGAAGTCCTAAAGCTGTACTCAGGGTGGCCATTCAGATAAATAAATGTCTGTCACAAAATCAAGCATATTTCAGATAAGTGTTTCAAGTGGCCAGAATGTAAGTCCTTATGTTGAATAGAAACAGTTATTACTTATTTTCACAACTGTGAGATCATGATATTGAATAACTCCTAAGGCAGAAATATGGGAAAATACATGGCCCTGGCCACCACTATCTTCCCCAGCTACCAGTAGCATGATTCACCTAAAACAGCACAGCAAAAGAAACTCTTCATACATACATCAATTCATTCTCTTAGAAAGAGTGCTTATGGATTGGTTTGTTGATAAATACAGATTTACATAGCAAATTTTATATTTAGTGAATCTTACTGGCTGACATTTTCTGCTATCTCAAAGTATTCTCAGCGGATAGCGTGAGAAGAAGCTACTGCAAATGTAATGTTTCTTTGACCCATTTTGTTACAAAATGTGAGTCTTAGATGAGACACCCTGTCACACATTGTGTTTGCAAAATCATTTTTCCTGAGGAGCCCACATCTCCACAAAGAAAAGACAGTGGATTAGAATTGACTTTAACTTATTTAGCCTTTGCACTAGAGCTTTTTCTGGGAGAACTTGACATTAGCTAAATGTGAAATGAAATTATGATATCTGAACTAAAGAGATTTGAAGTTATTCTAAGACTGTATATCAATTTTCCATATTGCATTTCTAATCCTTATATTGATTTTTTGCAGATTTATGCCAAACAAGGTTTTAGAACAGTCTTTTTCAGATACAAATTACAGTGCTGTTTATCAAAGACATTCCCTCCCTATCTTCTTCGTAAAAAGTGCAAGCTAATCTGAATCACTGTCAGCATGTCAAATCCCAAATCTAAAATGTGTCTTGAGAAATTCAAGCACATTTCAGCTCAGTGCTGATTAAACAACTACATAATACACATCATATGTGAGATGCTGGAATCAGTAGAACTAACCATATACCAAGTGAAAACCTGTTTTATTATAGCAAAATTATCTCTAATTCAGTCTAGCTAGTTAAAATGCTCCACAGGTGAAAGAAATGCTGAAATGTTTAAAGCAATAATTTTTCAGTGTATTTTCCTTTGTAAAAATTATGGATAGAGTTCAAGAAAGGGGGCATAGTGGATGCACCATAAAAAACTCAAAAGAATTTCCTAAGAGAATCAATGAGGATCTTTATTTGCCTTAGGTTAAAATTTATGTAATATCAGCAGTATTTTCAGGTACTCTGTAAAGGGTTTTTTTATAAAGTTTTGAAATATCATTATGGTAGAATGTAAACATAATGTAACATAAATATAAACAGAAAACATAAGTATTTACTGCTTATTTCCTTTCAAACCTGATCTTCAGTAACCCTATAGCAGAGCTCAAGACCTAATCCAGTCTACCTTCTTGAAACGAAAACTATACTCCCTCCACTTTAAATATGAAGAATGTTTGTTAGGAGTGTTAAACTTCCAAAGTTTTATAATCACACAGTAACCTTGAAATGTCTTTCCCTCTAGGGTCCCTGATTGAAATACAGATTTCTTTGAAAGTCACGCGTGTGTTAATTAATATATTAATCCGCGATATCTTTAGAAGTAAGTACATAGATTTCTGAGACAACCTAGCTTCAATAGCATGATGAGGACAATTTATTTCTCTTAAAGTTAGACTAATCAACAGTCCTGTTACTGCTCTCTCCTCATTTCCAATGTAACAAAGAAATTTATAAGAAACTGAAGGCCATAAAGCACTTTTAAAATCTATTCCTATTTAAGAAATCCCTTTTATGCAATCGGTACTTTTACAACTACAGTGAAAGGAAGGAGGAAAGGGGAGGGGAGGGGAGGGGAGAGGGACAGAATGTTTGAATTCCTGTAAGGCTTTTCCACTACATTTGGCTCTCCTATCAAAAGAGAAATGACAGAATCACAACAGAAAAGTAAGAAATAGATAATTTTTCTAGTAATGAAGCCTAGTTCTATACTTTGTGATAAGTACTAGACTAAAAAATACTCCCTGTATAACCATTTGCATATTTTTCCCTTCATTCAGCAGCCAGTATAAATAGTCTGCAATTAAGTTGCAGTTGTTCAGATTTCACATTGTCCTTTTATTAAGTATATAGGTTCACATTCAATATAGAAAAAAAATACCCTCTCCTGAAGGCACAGACTCTTTTATATTACCCATTCTCTGATTCTGTGATATTGTCCACTACTGTATTTGAGAATTTCTCAAGAATAATAACAAGCATGTGAGGTGTTTTTCTATTATTTTTGTATTCTGTTTACAGAGTGAATCTGCTCTATATCATCATCTGTATTCAGATCACAGTTTTCATTTATTTCAGTTTTATATTTTAATGCTGAATATTTATGTTTAGGTATAGGCAGACACTTTAGGTGCAATTTAAGGCATTGCCTCCTTCTTTTCCCTCCTCTGGATTCAGTCTCTGAGCAATTCTGCTTGCCTCTGCATTCCTGTCTCATACAAGTGTGAGAGAACAGGGAAGAAGTGCCTGTGTGTGAATGTACGAATGCATGTGTGCATGTGTGTGTGTGTATTGAGAGGAACAGAGGGAAAGAAAAAGTCTAACTTGAGAGTCCTACCCACCATTTCATAGGAAATTCATGGCAGTTGGAGTCCTGTTCTCAAGGATACTAGCACAGAATCAAAGAATTAAGGAATCATTTATGTTGGAAGACCTTTAAGATCACTGAGTTCAGCCATTGACCAAGCACTGCCAAGTCCACCACTAAACCATGTCCCTAAGCGACACATCTACACATCTTTTAAACACCTTCAGGAATGGTGTCTCAACCACTTCCCTGATAAGCCTGTTCTGATGCTTGAAAACCCTTTCCATGACAAAATTTTTCCTAATATCAAATCTAAACTTCCCCTGACTCAACTTGAAGCCATTTACTCTTGTCCTGTCGCCTGTTACTTGGGAGAGGAGACTGAGCCCCACCTGTCTATAACATCCTTTCAGACGGTTGTAGAGTGCTGAGCCTCCTTTTCTTCAGGCTCTCCCCAGTAACCTCAGCTGCTCTTCATAGGACTTGTGCTCTAGATCCTTCATCAGGTTCGTTGCCCTTTATTGGACATAATCCAGCACCTCAATGACTTTCTTGTAGTGTGGACCCAGAACTGAGCACAGGATCAGAGGTGAAGCCTCACCAGTGCCAAATATAGTGGGTTGATCATTGCCCTAGTCCTGCTGGCCACAGTATTTTTGATACAAACTGGAATGTCTTTGACCCTCCTGGCCACCTGGGCACACACTAGTTTATATTCAGCCACCTGTTGACCAAAACCCTCAGGTCCTTTTCTGCTGAGTAGCCTTCCAGACAGTCTTCCTCACACCAGTAGTGTTGTATGGAGTTATTGTGACTGAGTGCAGGACCTGGCACTTGACCTTGTTGAACCTTATATAATTGGACTCATCCCATTGATCTAGCCTGCCCAGATCCCTCTGCAGTCTTCCAGCCCTCCAACAGACCAACACTTTTGCACGGTGTTATCTGCAAACTTGCTAAGAGTGCACATGATTCCCTTGTCCAGATCACCCAGCTTGTACAGTAGAAGGGTCTTAAGAGACAAGAATGTCCTTTGTTTGCTTCATTGCTGTTGAAGGAGCATGCTGTGTTTCAAATAACAATGGGTACTGTTGCATAAAAGAAAAAATTATCACTGTTGTTGTATTCTGTATTTTGAAACTTATACAAGGGAACTAAGAAAGGATCTAATAATGCTGGTGTGTCATAAAATATTATGGCTATTTAATATGTGAACACTGCTAGCACAGGTTACTTGTGTGTGATTTTCTAACCTTTTAAAGAACAAACTGTAAATACCAACAGTTTAGATACATGGCACACAGTGAGTGCATCAATGCTGATAATAGCACGGACCATATAAAAGATTGAAGTCTGTAGCCCCATAATACATACCTGTGGCATCTGAGCTAATGTACTAATTGATATCACCAGGGGGTTTTCTTTCTCTGCATAGACAAGTTAGAAAACACACATATCAATCAACATACTGACTGTAGAGGAACACTGAACCTCACTAGCCCAGAGCTGTATTTTATGTCATGGAGAACAGGCTATATTAACCATTTTGCTTCTCTTTCATCTGCTCTTAATTAATTCTTTTTCTATCCCATATCCATGTTTCAGACTTTGTTTCCTTACTAGAGTTTCATATTGGATCTAAAATCCTTTTTGTCACCTAAAGGTTTAGCTCACAACTTATCTCCAGCCCCCACTGAATCATGCCCTACCTCTCTCTGAGGCCTCTGGTTCCATGTATTTATTTTCTCCATATACTGAAGGCTTTATTTTGTTACCTCTGCATCAAAATCTTAGTGCTGATGGGCCACAGGGGAATGTTTAAAACTGAAGATTCAAAGTTTTCATTTACTTATCTGATACCCTATAGATCAAACTAACAAAAATAATAGTTTTGAGAAAACTCCTATCCAACTACTGCATCTGTCATACGGACAGTAACACACACAAAAAACCCCTTGAATTTCAGCTGAAAATAAGTCTCTACTGAGGAAATGCAAGCTGTAATTTGCTTGAACAGAATGTAATTGTATCAATCAGGTAGACCATTCAGATTAAGAGAATAGACAATTAATAAGAAGTTTTCAAGTATTTTTTCTGAAGTATGTGGAATATTCCCCCCTTCTTGAACAAAGCTTGTTTTTTTACTTTAATCTGGTTCACAAGTATAAACCTTATTTTTCTGAAAGTTTGCATGGAGGCAGCATTTATGAACAGTTTGAAAAGAATTCAGTTCTCCAGGATTGAATATTTGAACAGAGACACAGTGAAATAAATATCAAAAACATTAGACCGTTTCAAAGATATCTTGGAATGGGCTATTCTATACCATAAATCTCCAGTACCATTAATAAAAGACAAATTATCTCTTCACATAAATTGTTGTTTATTATAAATGCCACAATTTTAACTGAAAAACTAAAGAGCAAACTAAAAAGCTGTATTTTTTTTGGTTGCACTGGGCGTTAAACACACCACAAAAAACACATAATCTAATGCATCTCATGCCCATGCAAGCAACAGAAAAGTTAGCCCTCCTCACATTTTCTTCTTTCCCTTCTGCAGCCCACTCACCCACTCCTTTGCTCCTCCAGTTCTGCTGAGGTCTCTGAAACTACTCTGATTCAAAGGGACATTTCCAGCCCAATGGTGCTTCTGCAATTTTTTTCACCAAAGGTACTGCTTTGGGAGCATTCCTACATCCTACCTCTGCCTTTCCATAGCTGCTGTATTGGGGATTGTTAGCAGCAGGTTTAAATTGGGAATGATTCTGGCACAGAAGCAACACCAGGATCAGTGAGCCTCAGTTGTGTCTTTTAATGCAGCATTAAACTATTCTGATGTCAAATATTGCTCATTCAGAGCCAATTCAGCTCCACCTGAAATCAGCAGGAGTCTTGGATGGATTTCAGTGATCTTCATATAAAGCCAGGAGAAAGCAAAACCTTCCTTTTTCCTTGTGTGAGATAACAAAAACGGAAACTGTAATGATTGATTATGTAGGTCATTGTCAGTGCTGTGAGCTGTGTGTTATGTATAATGTATTAGGCTAACCCCAAGGAAAAGTATTTTGTGATGGGGAGTCGAGTTAACTAAATTCTAGGTCCTGAAGTACTTGTTTTGTGCATCTTGATGTGAATAGCTCTTGTGTTACACTGGGTCTTGGTAGGACAGAGATAAATTTAGAAGCAAATTTTGCCTTAGATCTTCACTCACAGTGTCTATTGACTTAAATGAAAACTGATCTGACTTAGCTAGGGCAGAATTTTATATATACAATTTTGAATTTTAGTAGAATATATATATCTATGTCCTAAGGTACTATGTTCACTTTTCTGATGCTGTTTTTACTTTCCAGTTGTTATTTTTAATGTTTTTTAAAATAAATATGCACTCCCAGAAGCAAACTAAATTAGAAATGCCTATTCTCACTGTTTTGTATTTTTTTATAAAGTATGCCCTACATACATTATAGTCCATGATTAGGTAAGATCTTGGTTACTAGAACTTGTGGCTCTTGAAGTCATTAAGAATAAAGCCCTAAAGAACAACTTGGAAGTGCACCTCAAATGAATATCAGAGCACTGCGCATAAATCACGCCGAAATACATCTCTGTTGCATTCCTAAATAGATACAATGCTCAAAACAAGTAGAACTGAATTTACAAAAGCCTGGAGGTACTGTAGAGTTTAATTATCCAGTTGTCTAATTTAGCTTTGGTTGTTAGGTTGGTTTTGAGGGGGGTTTTTTTGAGTTTGCTTGGTTGGTTGTTTTTTGGTTTGGTTTTGTTTTTTTTTTTTTTTTTGTAAAATCAGTTGCTGGCAGTGGGAAGAAGTAAGGCACAGAGTAAGGCAAATAGTCTTCCAAGCATTTAGGAAAACCCATGTCCTCTCCAGAGATGCTTGATCTATTTGTGGTAGTACAATGAGCTGTTCCTTTGGCAAGAGAAGGTATACTAGGTGTTTCACACCACACAATTTATTTACAAGCTGCAACAGCTGCAGCTCCATTTTTTTTTTGCTGAAAGATAGAGGGAATGCAGCCAAGTGCAATATAAATATACAAGTCAGATGTGTTTATGTCAAGTATCATCCTCAAAGACATTTTACTTGGAGTGAGTTGAAATCTCCAGGTATTATCTGAGAAAAATAAAAAAATGAAAACAATGCATTTAAAGAATAGATAGAGGGTCTGATTATTTATTTATTGTGGGACTTAACAATGTAATGTGCTAAGCAATCTTTTAAAGGACATAAGTAAAAATCTATTCTGAATTTCTATTCCCTACATATCAAAGAATGCAGCCTTTCTATTTGCATGGCATCAGATATCCAGTCAATAGCATACTTTTAGAGAAAGGCAAATTGTCTATGACTTTGATTATTGGAGATTTGTTTCAGCTTAATGGTACTTGATTATCAAATGCATATTTTCTCATGACAGGCTGAATATCAAATTCCAAATGAATCACTATAGAAGTTCTTTCATGTTAAGCTGTTCTGACAGTCATGTTAGTATGAAACATGGTGTATCTGAGGTATCCCACGAGAGGTGTGCAAGAAGTAGCATAGTTTCTTTATAACACTGTAGTAAATCCAAACTTAGAGCTAGAAATAGGAAATTGCTTTAGTTTCACTCAGTGCCCTGTTCCCCAAAATAAGATTTTTCAAGATAAAGGATTTGTCAATATTATCACCCACTAAGCATCTGCCAACATAACCAGGGCCATGAAATGCTTTTTATGAGATGAGTAATAGGATGTACTTAGCTGTGCAGCCTCAGATTTCCCTCTTGACTTTTCCCTTGGCAAATAGAATTCTGCAGTGGGGATGTTTCCAGCATTCCTTCTTCCCTATAAAATGTAGCCCATTCAAGAATCATCTTTACATTAAAGTAAGACTCAACAATATTAAACACCAAGTGGATGAAAATTATGAGAGCAAATGTGATGTCATTAATTAAATTAAATTAAATTTGTTTATCTTTTGACTTGTACAGTTAATGGAAAGAAGGTGACAGTGAGACTGTGAAGTGTTGAAAAGCATTTCAAGGTCCCATTTCTTTTGTTGTATAACTACAAGAATTACATAATAAAAAAGCAGGTGTGTGACGTAAATATTCATGGTAATCAACTAAAAATTGTTTTCTAGAAATATTTGCTAAAATTCCATCAAATTGTAACTATCTCAGAGAATATTCTTCTGCAATTTTATCAAATATTCATATAATTCCTGTTCACAGTTAAAAAGATAAATAATTAAAATTTCAAACAAATATTTGAAGAAAACATCTGTCAGCATTTTTGCAGGTTGAGTTACATGTGATGATAATTAAATAGAGCAAGAGTGAGTGGATAAATTCAATATACTCAAGACAATGGGAAAGATTCAGTAGAAGAAACATGAAAAGAAAATATGTCTGTCTTGTATATTCTAGTTGCTTTAAAGTTGTGTTTGCTAACTGCACATACTATAAAAAAAATCAATAATCAAGAGGTTCTGTTGATATATCCATGTTTCATGTAAAGTGAGTGTGGATGTAACCATTTAAGTTTAGTAAAGATTTTCCATTCTTTCCTTTTCATTATTTAGATATTTGGAGCCTACATCATTTAGAATTACTTTTATGTCCACCTATCATCCTTTATGCATACCTGTGTAACTAAAGAATTTGTTGTATTAATGATACAGCACCAGAAAAAAAAAGAAAATACCTCCCCCAGACAAAAAAAATCCAAAGAAGATAAATATTATGGCAGGATTAAAAGAAATAGTTTAATAGCACTATTTAGGTATCATATTTCATTTTATTCTCACAGGCCTGGAGGTGTGGAGAGATCTAATTCATACAACTATTGAAATATCAGTTAAGAAGAGAAAAAGAAAAAACGTTTTCACAGAGGTTTGAAATGTAGACAACAATAAATATGGCTGCAAGTCAGACAGGCTACATTTATCACATAGCCCCAGGCTGATCTCTTTGATTTTCTCCCTACCAAAAGTCGATTAGCTACTGTTACCTGGTCATTATCATCTTCTGGTCTACTGTACCATGTGTGTTACTTGGATGCAAAAGTATCAAGAATTCCTCTGTGGTTCATTAATTCCTTTCTGCATACACCTAAACAATTAAAGAAAAGCAGATGTGGTCCAGAGCGTTGAGGAAGCCTCTCCCAGAAAATCCCTGTGCTTGGTTTGTGTTCCTCAGCGCATACCATAATCACCTTATGAGTTTATGCTGGGCAGGTATAGACAAGGCCTCACTTATCTGAGTGATATTTTCATGCAGACTTCATCTGTGACAATTATACAGAAATATGTTTGTATTAAACAATGCTTAAGAGATGTAAATATTAAAGATTCCTTTGCCTCTAAGAGACCCTTCCCTGTCACTCTTCTGGCTTTGGAGCCACCACTTGATAATACATCAACGAAAATGCCTAGCCAGAAAGCAAAAACTGCACATTTCCATTGTGGGGAAACAGCAGGATTATGATACACTCCCATTTACTGAATACCTCCACCATTTCTTGGAAATTGTTTGCAGCTACAACTTTACTTCACGTGGAAAAAAATACATATGTATGTGTGCAAGTACACACATGCAGCTATATAAATATCAAATTAAAAATATATTTTGCATCAATATGAACAACAGAAGAAAAAAATCACTTTTTATAGCAGATGATCTGCCTGAAACTTGGAAGTGTAAGAAAAAAATCCTGCACCTGCTAAGTACTTTGGCTTAAAAATAAATGTTTTGACAGAAAGTTTAATTCATTCAAGGAAACCAAAAGCCTTGAGAGGGGATTGATAGGTGTATAACTGCACCGTATGATTTGATTTTGTATAGCAGTTTAGTACTGGAAAGAAAGATTCATGTTTAAATATTCGGAAAGGGAAAATGTTCTGTTTTGGAATACATCCAACAATGAAAGCAGATTTAACTTGTGACAAGACTGAGTTGGTTAAAAGGACTTCAACATATCAGTTCAGAGAAGAATTAATCTCTCATAAATTTTCCATAGGTACTGAAAATAATACTGGTAATTTAAAAGTCAGGTGCAACTGCATTTGATTTCAAAAACTATTTGGATATTTTAAAGTTGGATAAATACATAAACATTTGTATTATTGTTACTAAAGTCTGCAATGATAAAGCTTGTGATCTTCTACCATCTAGTGTGCCTTTTTCAAATTCTGTAACATGGTTTTTCAGTTTTTTTCTTCTGTGTGGAATATAAATCCCAAATAAAATATCGCACCATATAGAATCCTACCCACTAGGATCCATATACATAGTAAATAATTTACAAAGCAAGTAACCAACTATTTTTCTTCTTTCTTTAATTAACAGTTTATAACTGTGTGATAATGAATTTAAGTGAACGTAAGTATTTTGGTAATAATTTAAATTATCACTTTACTGATCAGAAGAAATCTTAAAGAAGAAAAAAAATTATTTAATATTACAAAAATGCCAGACAATTAGTATAAAAAGACAGTGGAAAAACTGCACCAGAAATACAACTTAGGAAAAAAGCAACATATTGACAAGGTCATATAAGTATGAAAATACCTGAAGGTCATTCCTAGCTAAATCAAAAAAAACCAAGCACACTCAAAGAGCAAACCAGCTCAGCTAAATTAAGTTTTCAAGTTCTCCATATGTTGACTGCAATGATAAAGTTAACACAGGTAGTGTGCAAACTTGCTTGCTACAAAAGGTGTTGTTGGATGCATTTCAATCATTAAACTCTCTTTTTCATAATTTAGATGTCATTACAAAATACCAAAAATCTCCAATGAAGAAAGGAAAACCATGGAAACAATAAAAGCTACATCTATGTCTTATTCCCATAACATTCATAGTCAAGACAAAGAGGCAATATAGATAGGAATTAAAGAAATATGGTTTTGTATCTAATCCAGCCAGGGAAGGTTTAAAAGTAGGTTGTTTTCAAATTTGAGTGATGAGAGTTATGAACTTATTCTGATTTTACTTGTTTGTACAGTGAAATATCTTTATAGATTTTAGTCACTTATCCAAATCCAACAAAAAATAAGCTTTAAATACAATCCAAGCATTGAAATAACATACTTTGATATAACCTGATATTGTAATGACAGTTGTCACAATATGACCTGATAAGATTTTTTCTCTTTTTGTGAGCAAATGTCTTGAAAAACTTCAAATTGTTTCTAGTTTTGCTAGTTTGGTTCTGTACACTGCATCAAGGAAATACAGAAGTCCTTTAGAAGATTAATATTTTAATAGTTTTAGAGTTTTTCTTAGCTCAAGATTCCTTAGCTAATCTAAGTAAACTACACAGTTTACTTCAGCGTCCAATCTTTTGTCAAAATCCCTCTCCAAAGGTTTTCCAGGAAAGTAGGCAGTGATGAGATAAAGGGGAAGTGTTTGTAATATTTATTTAAAATACATGCATTATTTTAGGAATATAGGAGGTATAATGGCCGGTCTTGCAATGAAAGAAGTTCAACAGTGGGAAAATCTGGGTTATAAACTTGGTGTTAACACACCCTTGAAGCAATGGGGGGGGGAAAAGGCAAGCAACGTGGGGACAAAGTTTGCTGATGTTAAAGTTATTCAAAGCAATAAGGGCGAGATCAAGCTGAAGAATTTCAGAAGAAATCTAGCAAGACTTGGAAATTTTTCAGTTGAGATGCCAAATGAAATTAAATTGGGTGAATGTAGTGATCCAAGTGGAGGAAAAAACTTTCCCATCATTAGTAAATTCAATCATTTACCTATATGATGAGCTCCAAACAGATTGTTTCCATTCAGGAGTAAGGTACTGGTGTTACTATGGCTAGCTCTATGAAAATAAGATAGGTTTGGTAGTACCCAGTAGCAATCAGAAAAAAAAAAAAAAAGAGAAAATACTAGGAAGCACTAGGCAAGAAATAGAAAGTCAAATAGAAAACATAATGGCAAATTCATGTCTCATACTTTCTCTGAACCCTTTATATAGTGGTGGTTCTCTCATCTACAAAAAAAAAAAAAAAAAAAAAAGACAACTTGAAAGTAAATTCATAGATAGGCTATAAGAATCATCAAAACTATATATTGACATCTGTGTGAAGAACGGTGGGCCTCAGCCTGGAAAAGAAATGGAAAGGGGAGATATGATAAAGGTCTATAAAACCAGTCATTCAGTGACCTGGAGAAGACAGACTGGGGCTGAATGTTCACTGTTTTTCTCAACAAAACTAGTGTCTAAAACGTGAACCTAATGAGCTTAATTTTAATATCAGGTTCAAAACAAAGGCCATGCTTCTTGACTCAATAGCTAACAATACTGGTTTTAGGTTTTTGGGTTTTTAGGAGAAATGCTTAAAGACAAATTGACTGATGTTTATCAGAACCTCAGAGGTTCAGGAAATCCTCTGAACTGGAAAAAAAGGCTGCAAGAACCGCTCAGAGGAAATACAAAATAGCCTTATCTTACTCTTTCACACACCTTCACTTTTGACCATTGCTGGAAACAGTACAGTAGGCTAGATGGATGCTGATTTTATGTCCAAATATCAAATTAGATTTTCTTTTTTTGAAAGCAGGTGAATTTTGCTTATATATATATATTTTTTTTTTATCTATCATATGTACACCTGAGAGGTATACAAAGTAAAGTTAGGCATAATGTACTTCATAAGGTATAGTTTAATAATTGTGTACTTTCTTTCAAAGCCATCTGTCAAAGTCACAGTATCTATTACTCCTCAGGGAAGTAAGACAGTGTTTTAAAAAGGACATCAACTTAAGCTCATATATAGCATCTTGCTTTCAAAAGTCACCAACACATTGTTTTAAAGTAAATTCTTTTGTGAATCTGTAAGAAAATGTCACCATGAACATTGTCCTATTGCTGACACTTTTTATGTGCAGGTTAACCAAAAGAAATTTCTTCCCCTTGGTGCATTTTATATCACTCTGGAAACAAGTCCCCCCCAGTCAATTATAGAAACCCACAATGAAGCCCATCCTTGATGAAAAACAAGTTAGTTAACTGAATATTCCAAAAATCCTAAATATCTGTGACTATTTTTGTTTCTTTCTGTTTGTTTCTATTTCTAGATCAAGAATTTCTATTTCAAGAATTGGATGCTGTAGTGAAAAAACAAAGCAGAACACTGTTTAATGCATATTCTGGTCTTCTAACAAACATTTAGAAAACTTATGGCCTAAGATAACAATGTGCTAAGGCAGTAGTGTTCAAATTATAGCTCTTAAGGGATCTGCATATGGCTCTCAGGAAACCAGTGTGTCTCATTTGTGTACTTTCTGCTGTATTTTAGTTCTGGAGACAGAAGTACAATAATAACAGCAACAAATCCTGTACAAAAACACACCTTCAAGGGAATACTTGAATAGTAGACAACAACCTTGAAACCTTTTTAATTAAATGAAAGATGTAGTGGAAAAGAAAGAGCCATGAGCTAGTTACTTCTCTGAGTGGAAATTCATATGAGAGTACAAGGAAAGAAAAACCTTTTTCAGATCTTAAAGCTCTCCTTTCCTCCAGACCAGAATATCCAAACTCCTGAAATAGAAAGGCCAGCTGAGTCAGACCAGCAGACAGTTTAAAGCATCAAATTTTTCTGTTTTCAAAACTCAGATTCTGCTTGCAAGTTACTTTCTATTTGCACAATGGCAAGCCAACCTGAGCTTTCATTTCTATCTTAGCGTTATCTTCATTTATTTACATTCCTCTCAAATATGACTTCAAAGGCTGACAAAAAATAGAATGACAGAAATGTCCTCCCCCATGAGTGTATTTAGCTCATATCTAGTCTTGTCTTAGAGAGTTGTCTTTCTATGGCTCTATGAACCTTCAGTACAGATTACATAGGAAGAATCTTTGAATAATTTATCAAACCATAGTTTATTCCAAAGGCAAAAAGATACTTCAGTGGGGTTCACATAGGTTCATTCTGAAGTCACTGCTACACTCCTTCTCCACTGTGTCATTGTTGATATTTTCAGATCCTTACGCACACAAACTTTCTAATGATTTAATTTTAAAACCCATTTCCATTTAAAACTGGAAAAATTCTCTAACACTTCCTATGCATTCCTATTTGAAAAAAAACACTACTTTATTAACTTTCCATAGATTTTCATCCTTTGTGTTTGCTTTTCCGAAATCTCTAGGCACACTTTTTTGACTGTCCATTATATCTGTTGAAACAGAGGTTTTGTCCCTCAGTGTTATATTAGCGACAATATTGCATATAAAATACTGCAGAACCGCATATCAAATGCAGGATCATATCTGTGGACTACGAAATCTACTTTTAATAAATTGTTCTTGTTTATTTATTTTGACAGTTTGAAGGGAGGTCCAGTCCAGCAGAATACAGTGTTCTTCAGTGCTATGTTACGTACAAAGGCTGTCAGCAGTTGCTTAGAGCAAAACACTTTGCCCCTGATGCAGTCAGACAGATATGCATGTGCTTAACTTAACGTACAAGAGCAGCTAACCAGGGACACATGGTGAGGTCTGAACATTTGGCTCATTTCCTGGAGCACAGCACAAGAGAAGAAGGAGATGTTTAATGATCTTAAGGTCAGTAGACCTTATGCTGCAAATATACTGGCTTCAGAAAAATAATTATCATAGAGATAACATTTTCATCATTTATTGCTAAACAAAAGAAGTATGAATCTTCTAAACAAACAAACAAACAGAAAAAGTAAGAACATTAGAAAAACAAAAGAAAGAACATTAGAAAAGTGTAATATTTTATTTTCATATATTGGTAATATTGAGTATTAGTGATCATGCCAGACAGTTCACTCCATGAACTGTTTGAAGGCAATTTATAAACCAAAAATTACTTGAAAATTTTCAAATGTTTTGGCTAATGTACACCCTTTAAGAGGTTAGCTCTTTTTTTACCACTGTTCTACAATTTGCTAGCACTGGAAATAGTGTATTGAGCTAAGTTTTATTTGGGATAACTGATCTTGTGTTTGAAGATTTTTTCTGTTCATAAAATATATGAACATAAAGTGTTCCAAAGTATAATTCAGATTATTTGTGAATGAAATCTGCTAAAATATTCTAAATACAAGGTGTAAAGATGCTAGGTTTTTAGAGAAGTCTTACTCGATATCTTCTGGGCACATAGACTATCCAGATTTTTAGTGGTCTTGTTACATATGGGTGATGTACAATATCAGATGTGAGATATATATGATGAAATAATATCAGGTAAGTTACTATGTACAATTTATGGTGTCCATATATAAGGGCTACAAGGATCCTTGCCTTTCACGAGAGGTCATTACCCAAAAAGCCATAGTTAGGTTTTAGAGTTACCAAAATCACACAGAGCCACTGCAGAGCTCCTGATGCCCACCTGGGTCCCTAATCATATCAGGTTGTACAAGGAATGATGGAGTCATCTGTCCTTTCATTTCTAAGAAAGGAATTGAGGTAAAAGGGACAGTAAGATTTAACTTGGAAATTTTGATGGTTAGCTCAGTCCTGTACTACAGTGGACCAAAGAAGCCCTCAACAGAGCCAAAGTGTTTTCTGTATGTGACAAATTTGTAGAGTTCCTTCTTGCCCATGGCTTTTGGAGATAGGTAGAGTGAACCTTGCTGCTATCAGCCTTACATAAATTCTAATATGTGATTATTAGAAGATGAGGAAGTTTGGTGAAGAAAAGAACATTTACTATGTTTCTTTCACATCAGAGTATGAGTGCTTTCTCCCTGGAGATGAAAGATAAAGGTACACATAGATGTGTGCACAGCAGAAGGAAATTGACCCTTTCAGTCTTTAAAATCTCTGAACTCCAAAACTTGTATTTTTCTTAGATTAGGTTTTTACAGGATTTCCATACCAGTCAAAAGAAAAAAACTTTACAAGTCTGAAGGGGAAAAGCCAATAGTAGCAACAACAGCAACATCATCATGATTTTTCTACCCAGTCTGAAACTTTTATGAAATAGGATGTCCACTCCTTCAGTAATTTCCAAGATCTAGTGCGGGGGCAGGTGGTGGTGGTGGAAATATACAAAACAAATAATTTTAGAAATTAGAAAAGTTCTATTTGTCCTATATGCATAGTTATCTTGAATTTAAATTCTGATCAACACTTACTCTTCAGATAAATGAAAAGCATGTCTTGGTACTAATTGTAGTAATTTAAATAAAATTCCAATTTTTCTGTACTGCAATGTTTGGTAACACTTAAAAATCATAATTTTCTCTAAGATACAAATTAGTCCTTGTATAACGTTCTTACACAAATTTGATAGACAGTTCAGGGAATGCCACATTTTGGGAGTGAGAACAAGAATTAATCACTATAGGCCCAGGTGTATCTTCAGTGGGTGTTTGGTGTGGACAGAGTGGGCTACTGAGTCCCTGGAGCCTACTATTCAGTATTGAGAACAGATATAATGTCTGCCTGATCTTATGTGAGATATGGAGGGAGGAAAATGTTATCTTTACATTATTGAAATAATTTAATTCTATTCATTCCTTTCAAAGCTCGTTTCTGGCTAGATAAATACCTGTTCTGTGCAGAAAGCTAAAACCTGCTGTGATAGTTATGCTAACACACTCTACAAATGCTCTAAAGTTTGCTGTCACTACTGTGGACTATAAAACGTCTGCAGTGCAAGGCAGCTTAAGGTTTTATTTGTCAGTAGTGTGAGACAAAAGAAAGATTTTGGGCTTCAACTAAATAATTTCACATTATAAAAAGTGGTGGAAGACAGTTTAGCAGTCATCTCAGTGTCAGATACTTAAACTGAGATACAAGCGTTTGTAATTGCCTCCCACTGCATGCTCAGCAGTGTTTGCCATTTTAGAGGTAGATCATTGCTTAACATTTTTAGTTTAGTTTACAATTAAGCATGATGCTTGTGCTACATTGCAGTGCTGAAATCTCCCTTGTAATTCACCAATTCATATGCTTTAAACACTCTCAGTATACTATCATATAGATATACTGTATGTCTTTGACAGAATTTTACCATGTGCAAGTTTGTTGTTGCTGCTGCTGCTTGTTGGTTTAAAATTGAGGTAGTTTTTATAATTTTATCAACTTCTTATTGGGATTTTCAGAAATCTCTCATCAACTTAAATAATGCTGAAATAAACCCAGAAAACTCAAAGTCTAACACATTATTTTGCAAAAAAAAGCACTGGTAAGTGGTGAATAAAGACTAAACCAGAAGGACTTGAACTGCAGATACTGCTTACACCTAATTATTTTCAGCTAGAGATTTAAAATATTTTGTCAAAGACAGAATGCTGTAATAGTGAAAGATATTGTATTCTAAGTTTTCAGGTCACATGATTACATTAAGAGATAGCTCATTAAATGAAAAATGGTACCATTTATTTAGAGTCATATAATTTAAAATTGTGACCAGAGTGGATTCGCCCCAGTGAAAAAGAAAGCGTAAAATTTATTCCCACTGCTTTCTTAATTTCTTTCTACCAAAAACTTACTTTGCAGTGTGGGGGAAACTAAGGTATATCCTTATATTGTACCTTTAATTCCACTATTTTCATAACAAAAATTTAGAACTGATCTGTATTATTGGTTAATTAAAAACCAAATTTCTTCGACTTGTGCTCTAGCTTGCCACTTAAAAATTAATTATGGACAATAACAAATAGCAAAGTGTTCTTTTTCCAGAATAAGTTCCCCATTGGGATGCAATGAAAATGTTAATAATTAATCAAATAGTCTAACTTGGTCTTTTTTTTGCTGCCTCACATGTATACAGAACCCCACTGATGTTATTTGACTTTTTTTTGTTTCATAAATATTTATATATAATTGCATTTTCCTTGTAAATTGCATTTTTTCACCCCAAAGGGAGGAAAAAACAATTTGTGTGTTAATTTTATCTCAATGGTTTTGTTCAGCTTCAGTAGTTGTGTATATAAAATAAGAGATTAGATAAAAAGGAATGCAAGCAACCTGTGTTTTTTTTTAATTTAAAGAATAATAAGGCAATGTTGTTAATTTTGTAGTAATTTAAGTAATTTGCTACCTATCAGCACAAAGTGAAAAGCAGACAATTCAGTGTTCCTGTTCTACCTGTCTCCCAACGTCAATTCTAATTTTGTTTAGATTCTGCTGCCCTCTACAGAATAGTTAAATATTTAGGATTTTACAGATCCAAGGATTGCTGACCACTTTTTTTAATTTTACCTGAACACATTAATGCACAACTTCCATGGCGTTCTAGGGAAGTAGAGCTTTATTTGCTGCCATTGCATTTTTTAATATGTTCTACGCTACTTGTGACTTAAACAAAAAACTTTCCATTTTGTGTGATATTGATAAAGTAAAATTAAAAAAAAAAAAAAAAGAAGTGATAGGCACTGTTATTGAACCACTGAAATAAGACAAAACATATTTTACATCCTCCAAGAAAGCAGAGAGCTAGATTACTAACCTTTGAATCCCAGGAAGTAAGCTAATTATCAGCTGCTACCTGTATACTACTATTATTTCCAGACCCCACTATCTGTAACAAACAGAAGCAGTTAAATGCAATGATGCACTTCAGACTCTAATAGAAAACAGACTGTGAATAGGATAGGGAGGAATAGAAAATACTCTAAATGTTAACTGCAAACTTTCAATTACATTTCAGAAATATAATATGGTCTTTGAAATCAAAGGAAAAGTAGCATTTGTACTAACTGGTATTCCCAAAAAGTAGTTATTTAAATGAAAAACAAGACCTAGATTATACTTTCTGCAGCTAAAATCAAAGTTAAATAGGAAAGTTTGTTCTCCATGGATATGCCCTGGCTGTCTCATATTGCACTGTATATGTCCATCATTTGGGAGATTATGCACGAAGGAGAGGAAGCCAAGGAATCTTCCATCATATCCTGTCCTTGCAACTGTGTGGAGAAAGAAAATAAGCAGGAGATTTCATATGGCCTAGATTAACACCATTTGGTGTTACCTAGAAACTAGGTATTAGTCATAAATGTGATCAAGTTTCTCCTACTAAACTATTTCCAGAACTCACAGCACAGAAACTCACATGTCCTCGATTTACTGAGATTAGCAAGAAGTTAGGACACTGCACTAATAACATTTCTAAAACATCTTCATTTTTCCTGAGTGTTTCCCAAAGTGCTCAAAGATACTAGTCTTGAGGAGAAAGGTACAGGTTGTGTCTTCCAAGGCATATTGTGAATGAATCATGGAGCATGACAAAGTTATTTGAGCACGACTACTTTTGCTTACAAAATAATTTTGCAGAGATGTCAGCAAACCAAATAAAACTTACAGGTATTTTAATGCCTTAGATTCTTCATATCTTGGAAACAAGTTTTGATCATCAGTTTCTAGATGAACAGAATCTTCCTCATTCTCCTTAGGTTTAAGGCTACCCTTAAATATCCTTTCTGGATATTGTATTTGCCCCCCTTTTTCTTTAACCCTTACTCTCTTGTTATTTTGAGTTCCTTGTCTCTAAGAATTTGCTTTTCTCTCGCTATGACTCAAAACATTCTGTGGGTGCACTGTTAGTATTCACATTTTTTGTTGTCTTTGCTCTACTCAAGAGTAGCTAAATAAGGCTAATTATACATATAAATAGAAACTGGAGCAGAGAAAGTCGAATTAGAAACTTACTTTAGATGTTTCAGATGGAGAACAATGTCTGCCCCTTTTGTATGTTTCCATTACGTACAGGAGAATCCTTGAGAAATAAATTTCTGAGTTAACATTAGCCTTTGTAAGCAGTAGCCTAAAACACATCCCAGATGTTCCTTAGTTACTGGCCAAAGTCAGTTGAGGGTGTGTCACTGGATCCTTCGCTTGTGAGCTGACTGGTCAGACTGTTGATATTTTCAGCACTTTGAATGCCCTCATACTTCAGGTACAAATTCATGTCACAACTGAGCTGATCTGACAGCTAGGCCTGCTGCTGAAATTGCCTGGCTATCTCTCCCTCTTGGCTGTAAACTCCTGATGCTCTCCTTGTGCAAGTTCTAGTGGTTGTCTGGACATTTAATGAAGGGATGATACATTTAAAAAAAAAAAGTTTTCTCCTTATTTTGTTCCTTAGGTCTCCTCAGCATGCTGTAACAATCACTATGCCAAGTGCAAAGGAAACAAGACACTTCGAAGGGGTAGAGTAATGATGGCTAGCCTCAGTATATCCAAAAACTTCAGCCTCAGACGATAGGCCAGTGCACAGCATTTCCTTTCCAATTCTCCCTCTTAAATGAGGCCTGGGTCCTTCAGAGGTTTTTGCTGTGGTCAGCATTGCCCATAAACCTTTCCCCTCAGTGTAAGGGAAGTAGATGCCTGTTTAAACATAGCACACGTAATGTTTTGTAGAATTGTCTACTGAGGAGGGATTTGAATTTATTTTTGATTAATTGTATACTAAATCCTAATTTTTTGTGAAGACTTTATTTATTTCACAATTAAAAAGCAAATAAAGGTTAGCTGTAATGAGCAATGAATCCATGAAAAGAGACTCAAGCACATTATTGGGTAGTGCTGCTTAAATAAGCACAGTAAAAATGTCCTCCAAAAAACAGAGGACTTTCTCAGATGATAGATGTGTTATTCTGATCATACCATTTGGTGTGACAACCCCTGCATCAGTATATGCAATAAAGACAGCACTACCTGTGTACAAAATAGCCTGTCCAGAGA
>JAYRBT010000114.1:72335077-72413857 GCA_036023395.1 Myiotriccus ornatus | reverse complement strand
ATTTGGTGTGACAACCCCTGCATCAGTATATGCAATAAAGACAGCACTACCTGTGTACAAAATAGCCTGTCCAGAGAAACTTGCTGGACAAGATTCCTTTCAAATAATTAACAGTTTACTTTTGAAACATGTTGCAGTATTTTCTCACCTGTATGTTTAAAGGATAAACATATTTCCTGAAAAAGGAAAATTAAATATGAAAAAGACTTCAGAATTAGGTTTTTGTTTTTTCTTCCCAGAAAGAACAGAGACATTAAAGGTATCAGGGAAAGCCCCCTGTAAAAGTTTGCCTTAAATGTATTTTCCAACTTTCATCCTTTCTCTTAATCTGTATAAGAATCTGCCATCCACCCAAATACTGCATTTATTTCCTATGTATGTCAGGAGCATATGTTCACTGCTTCACAAAAAAACTATAATTTAACATACAGCACTGGGCTATTAAAGCTAAAAGCTTTGAGAACAAATTGCAAATCTGACACTTTTCTATGATTTTAACTTGACTAGGTTGGAAGGAAGAACTGAATAAAAAAACAGCTTTGCAAGCTTCATCTAATACTTCAAATAGACTAAGTGCAGATTTTGTAGATTTAAATATTCACATTAATATTGATTTGCAGGAGTATCAGGGAAGAAAAACAACACCATTAAAAAGATGGAGACATAATTCCAATTATAGTTGTTGGTAATGGAACTGCTGCATTACTAAAAGTTACAGTCTTAGATTAGAGAGGTACAGTAGTGATTCAAACTCAGTGAGAAGATAAAATAACAAGAAACATGTCATTGCTACAAAACCAGAACCAATAAAGAATGTAAGCATTTAAACAGCAAGACATTATTCCTCCCAATAAAACTGTGACACTGCATGAAAGAAGAACTCTCAAACGTTTATCAAGCAAACCTCTGAAGACCTGCAGACTCTGAATGAGTCCTGGATTCCAGTTCAGACTTTCAAGACTGTTTCTGTATTTTACATGCTTGATATTTAATTTAAATAATAAAGCTTTTTTTTTTTTTTTTTTTCAGGAGCAGTGTGTGGAAACCATAAACTGTCCTAAGGTACTAAGGTACAGTCAGGCTTGTGTTCCTCTTCACCCTTCTCCCTTAAGTTTTTCGATGTGCTCAGCCCCACACTGAGCCTTTTATATGACACTATGATTCTGCAATATAACCTCAAAAGCTGAAAAGTGTTATTTCACCCAAATTACATTACAGCCTTCTCAGAAGAAAAAAAAAAAACCCAATAAAAAAAAACCCCACAAAAACCCAAACAAACCAACAAACCAAACCAAACCAACAAAAAAACACCCTGAAGTCAGGAGACTCCTTAGAATAGGAGTTCCAGAAGGTTTTATCTATGAATAATGTGGTCTTACAAATCAGGTGATCTCATGGCTAGTGTGATCTGTTAAGAGGAAGGAAGATGAAGAGTGGATGAAAGTCATCTTTGGAGTACAGATGTAAATTCCCTGCAAGACAACTTTTCTTTACTGCAGCACATATTCCCTGTTGTGTTTCTGACAAGGAGACAGTTTCAATGTGTTGATAGCACACAGCATTAATGTCAAGTTCCATCCATCCTCTGTGAAACACAGTGCTAAAACAAGTTCCTTTTCCTTGGTGTAATCCAGCATTTTAGTGTTTCACTGGGAGACAGAACCTGAGGAAGCAAGTTTGGTCTGATGAAGAGCTGCAGAACTTCAGAAGTCAGTGTTCTTTTTTCACTGAACACAGGAAGGAACATTTTTTTAGACAACTTCAAAACTGTCCTTGAGATCACCAAGTACAAAATAATATAGAATTTATACAGATTATTCAACCTGATAATATTAATCACTTCCTTTGACTTGAATGACCCTAGCTCTGGCTTTGAAAGATCTTTGAAATGTTGGTCACACTGTGTCATTCAGGCCCTAGTAAACATTTAGATTATGTAAAGATCAGACCTGCCAGTTTGTCAAGTGTTTACTGAAGGTGAGAATAAAGATGTGCAGAAGAAAATTACTCACGCTTTCAGGTTTTAACTTCCTTCCTTCTTCAAACACTATCAATGCAAAATAAGAATTAAGTTTTGTCAGACTAGGGACAAGCACAGAAACAACTGTAGACCTGGCTTTCTGTATGCAAGTTTACATTATTCTTTATAATTTTTGGCTTGCATTTTTGAATTTAATTTTGTCATTTTTGTTTACTTCACTGCCTTTTTTTCCCATTACCATCTTGCCATTAGTATTTTGTTTCAATGATGTCTCTCATTAGTATGACATATGTAGTTCCTCACATGCAAATTTTAATATAACCTAAATATTTTAACAATGCTCATATTTGCTCCCCAACTTCCTTTTATGTTGTGCAGCATTACCTTTTATTAGAAGAGTTATTTTAATGGTAGAATTGTATTCTTTTCTGCTGGGGCATTTGTAGAAATCGTTCTATACAATTGACTATTTCTCTTTCTAATTTGTCTTTTCATATGTTAAAATGTATCATAGGAAGTATAGAATACACAGCTAAGTATTGGAATGCATTTTTAATTTAAGCTACAACTCTCTATGTCAGTCTAACTTATTTATTACTTTACATATGTATACAGCATTCCCTATATTACATGGAGTTATACGCAATTGAAGTAACAGGGCATGATAAGCCAGGCCAACATCATAAGTGTTAAACAACACACACACAAGATACTGACTACTTAACATGAATGGTCTAAAAACCTGTTCCCCTCTTTTTATAACTCTGGTTTACAAAGTGAAACCTTAGGGTTTGGTGTGAGTGCAATAACAGTAGAGACAAGCTTTGCTTAAGAGAAGGGATTCTCTATGGCACAGGGCCTCAGTGAGGAACATAGTTCCCTTTGTAAGGACTTCTGTTCCCTTAATGTATCCACTTGTGGTTCATAATCTTAGCCAATCACTGTTTCACTATATCATCTCTTACATTTAGTCCTGCAGTTTGACAGACAAGGTCACCTTGACACACAAAACAAAATAATTCTCTATTGAATTCGCATACAGTACAAACCAGTGCGAGACTACATGATTGCATTCAGCATACTGCAGTCTCCAGAACTTCCTGTCTGGTAAAGATACTGGCCCACTAATATTTTTACAAAAAAAAAAAAAAAATAGTATTAAAGAGAAAAAAATGTGAACCAGTAAAGAGCACATACATCCATTCCTGCTGAAAGTGAAGATTCTTCTTCCCAGGACTTTCCAAAAAAAAAAAAAAAGCTTGAATTGGTGGCTTCTGTGAAAAGACAGAAGAAGCTGCCCCTGTGTTTGACAGAACTAGTTTCAATTGACTCGAAGACAGACCTCTCACAGGGCAAAGCTGAGCCAGCCAATGATGTTGGTAGTGTCTCTGTGACAACCTAAGAAAGGGTAAAACTGCTCTGCAGCGGGAGCTGGGGTAGAGGAGTGAGAACATGTGAGAGAAACAGCCCTGCAGACACCAAGGTCAAGGACGAAGGATGGGGAGGAGGTGCTCCAGGTGCTGCAGATTTCCCTGAAGCCTGTGGTAAAGACCATGGTGAGGCAGGCTGCCCTCCTGCAGCCCATGAAGGTCCAAAGGTGGAGCAGGTATCCACCTGCTGCCCATGGAGAATTCCATGCTGGAGCAGGTTCCTAGTAGAAACTACAGCTTGTGGAGAGGAATAATTGCAGAACCAGGTCTTCTGGCAGTACCTGTGACATTACGGGGACCCATTACAAGGACAATGGAAAGGACCCATGCCGGAACAGTTTGGGAAAACCTGCAGCCCATGGGAAGCATCCACACTGCAAAAGTTCAAGAAGGACTTTATCCTTTGGGAAGGACCCCATAGTAGGGGACTTTATTCTGTGGGAAGGACCCCATGCTAGAGCAGAGGAAGAGTGTGATGAGGAAGGAGCAGCAGAGACAAAATGATTTGAACTGACTGCAAATACTATTCTCTGTTTCCCTGTGCCATTTTGGAAGAGAATGTAGAAGAGCTGGAAGTGAAGTTGAGCCTGGGAAGAAGGGAGGGGTGGGGGGAAGACGATTTTAGTTTTCTTATTTCTTGTTATCCTAATCTGATAATAATTTGTAATTAATTAAATTAATTTCCCTTAGTTGAATTAGTTTTGCCCATGATGGTAATTGGCAAGTAATCTCCCTATCCTTATCTTGACTCATGAGCTTTTATGCATGCTTTCTCTCCCTGTCCTGTTGAGGGGGGGAGTGCTAGAGTACTATGGTGGGCTCTTGGCAGCCAGCCAAGAGCAACCCACCACATTTAAATATGGAAATCAAGACCAATCAAAGAACATGCATACAACTTTCATTTAATGACCTGTTTCTCATTATTTTCTCTTGCAACTCCATTTATTTCAAGGAGTTGCTCATGAATGCACAGGCTGCATCCGTGTACTTGATGTAGTTGTGCTTATTATGCTTGCAAGAAAGCAATTTGTGATCTCTCTGTGCTGATGGCCATGTTATATTCTTTGCAGCACAAGATGCAGAGAAGCTACACAAGAGTTTTCTCTGGGAAGCTTCACGTGTGTCCTCTCCTGCATCTAGAAATAAAATGCTTCTTTTCTTTTGAAAAATAATGTAGTTTACATGGGTAATATAAAATCACATAACCTCAAATGGACTTTCTTCAGGTCATATAGTCTGATTTCTATGTAAGTAGAGGCTGTAAAATACCACTTCTGTAATTCAACCAATACTTCAGTGGGGTTAGAATGTTTTTCTAGAAAAGCATTACATACATATTTGATAAGAAACAGGTATAATGTGCTATAACTCTGTAATAATTTGAAGGGACTGATGGGAGGGGGTACATGTGCTCAGTTTTAGTGTTCTCCTTATCATCTCCTCTAAAGCATAAATAACCCTGTTCTAATTTTTCTTCAATAAAACCACAGGGAATTGAATTGAGAGAGATAGCAGCATCTACATAGCTAATACTGCCCCTGAAACAGCATAGGAAATAACATTTTGCACCAAAAGAGCACTGAACATTGAAATAATGTATGTCAAACAACTTTATTTGTCTCATTTTCTTAATGACTCTGATGCTGAAAAATGATGCTAGGCCTGATATCTGTGGCTGGACAGTGGTTCCCTGTACCTCATCATAATTTATAAGTCACGTGTTAAGCTACTTACATGAAGGGCAATTTCAAACTGTAACTGTTCAGCAGTGGTAATTTTTGACTGAGAAATAATCTAGCATGGAATCTAGCATGAAAGGTAGGAAGGTCCAGCTTCCAAGTATCTTACGGTGGCTGGAAGTAGGAATGCCAGAGGTAGAAAGATCGCTTATAAGGAAGTGAATTTTCCCTTGGTGATAAGAAACAGCTGCAGCATTGTCTTGGAGCTGTCTTGGAATGTATGTGCCCAGGGGTAGCAAAGCTGTACTGGGGGATAGACTTAAGGCTGGGCCAAGGCGCCTCATGCAGCTACTCAAATGACTGGTGCAAGTGCAAATATATATAAGGTATCAGCTAGGGACACATCTTTGTAGGCTCCGTATGGGATCACTTATAACAGTGGGACTTTGTCCAATACACTGATCATTATTTTATATTTAAGATTCAAAGTTTTTAATTCATCTCAAGGAGTACTACAAGAATTCCCCAACATATATCACTTGTGCTACTCTATGCCCACTAGATGGACTCCAGAAACATCACAGTGAAGACTGGACTTCTTAATGAAGCACCACCAGAAGAGTCTCATCCTTAGACAAATCCACCCATCCTGTGCAAGTGTCCTATTCAGTGCCAGCAAAACTACTGCTATGCTTCCACAGTCTGAGAAAAAATGCCCTTGCCTTATGTACACCTTCAGGGTAACTCTTTTCAGGTTAGGATTCCCAAGGGGAAGGAAACACCTTCTAGCACTGCTGAAAAAAAGGTTTTCCAAGTCATAAAGGCCTAGTTTCAAAATGTACATATGAATGTATAATTTGCTTTTGTCACTTTAGCTTTGGTTGGGTAGCTATAAACTATTTTTATATTTGCTCAGGTCTATGTTAAAATGATTTCATATCTGTTTAAACAATGAAGACAAATGGCTTCATTTTATGCCTGGAGTCTTCTTAAACAATCTCTCAAAAACCGGATTGAGGAAGTTTATGCATTCATAAACTTCTTAAATAGTGGCATCTGACTGATACATATAAAATGGGACACAATCATATGTGAAGGCAGATTGACACAGAAACAGACATGCATGACAACAGACAAAGCTAGTCTTCCTCCATTAATAAACTGCTGTAGATACAGTTGTGTAATAAGACAGGTCTGAAACACAACCAATATGGCTTATTGTTAAACATTCAACTATGTGACTGTGATCTCTGCTTCTTTAAGTAGTTCTGCTGGACAGTCACAGTTCCCATTGTGTACCAGTGTGAGAGACTTTTGCCTCACATGTCTTTTTAATTCTGTTTTTTCCCTTATAGAACTAAAGTAAACCAGGATGATGTCCTGCCTAGGGCTTTGGAATAGGCACATACAATATTATAGCTTTTGTTGTATGTAAATTTGATAATCAGCATAATTCTTCTGCTGTCTTGTCAGTGAGTACAAAATAATAATTTGCCTACACAGAACTTCCTTGATTTTGAAGTAATTAGAGGTCCAATTGTAATAGTGATTCTTCTGGGAACAAGGAAAACTTCCTGCTCTTCACAGTTTTCATATCCATCAGAAAAAAAAATCCAGACCTGTTCATTAGCCTTATCTAAATATACCCTAAAATCTGACATTTAAGAGCTTAGGTTCTCATTAAAAGCTACAGGAAGGTAATAAAAATTGAAATTATACAGTACTGTCAGCCCACTACATCTTTTTAAGAAAGTAATCTCAAGGTTGAGTAATGATGGGATGAGCATGTTAAAAAAAAAGAAAAAAGAAAAAGACAAAACAAACAACCAAACAAAACCCCTACAAAACCACAGCAAAAAACCCACCACCACATGTGGCCTTGGGAAAGAATCCAGAGCACACCAGAGTATTACTTTACCTTGCCTCACACCGATGCCAAGTGCCAAACAAAGTGTTAGTATCCACATTGTCCAGTGTACTGGGTTTGGCTGAAACAGAGTTAATTTTCCCCATGGCAGCCCTGACAGTGCTGTGCTTTGCATTGGTAGCTGAAAAGGTGTTGTTACACCCCAGGATTTTGGCTATTGCTGAGCAGTGCTGCCACAGCATCAGTGCTGTCTCTACAACATTCCACCTCCCCATCAGTAGGCTGGGGGTGGGCAAAATCTTGAAATGGGACACAACTTGAACAGCTGACCCAAACTGATCAAAGGGATATTTCATAACATATGTCATCTGCTCAAATATAAAAGCTAAGAAAAAGGAGGAGGAAGGTTGGGGGAGGACGTCTGTTGTTTACAATATTTTGTCTTCTAGAGCAACCACTACACATGCTGAAGCCCTGTTTCCTGGGAAGTGGATGGACATGGGTTGCTCATGAGAAGTAGAGAATAAAATATTTTGGGGATTTTTCCTTTACTTGCACACAGGGTACCTTTCACTTTTGTTTTAGTAAACTGCCTTATCTCAGCCTAAAAGTTTTTTTCATTCATATTTTCTGTGTCCTGTGGAGGACATAGAGTGGCTTGGTGGTCATCTGGCAACCAGCCAAGGTCAACCCACCACATCTACCTATTGACAACCATGCAAACTTTTGGTTAAAAGAGAATCAGACACTTAAAACTTCCTGCCTTTATGACCAGTGAAAAAAATCCCATTCCATTCAGCATTTCCCTGTGAAGATTTAAGATTCCCCAACAAGTGTTAAAAACAAAAAAACAAAAAACAAAACAACAAAAAAAAGCTCAACAGGTATCAACATCTTTCATCAAATAAGAATATTTGAGTATTTGGATTAATAATAAGAGTATTTGGATTATTATATTTAGTTATTTTATATTCTAAACTTATTCACTAGTGGTCATGGATGCTGAATGGATTTCATCTCAGGTATTAGGTACTTCCTGTGGAGGTATCCACATTTAAACAAGTCATCAAAAGCTTATTTTATAGTCAACGAGGAAAACCAAGCAATCCTAGGCCATGAGTCTTTTGAATTTTTAGACATCTGTTTCAGAACAAGATAAATCAAACCAACAGGGTGTCTACTGACTTTGCTGACTGCCTGGAAAGAGAGGCCAAGCAAAGCCCTACGCTTGGTAGATGATTCCTGCTCTCTGAGACACATGGTATGGCCAGTACAGGGTTCATGTTCACTATTTCAAACATGCCTTCATAGCAAAATAGTAGACCTAGAATAAAACTGTTCAAAGGCAGCACGTGTGTGAGAGGGGAGACCTGCAATTGCAGGTAATATAGAAAATCTGTATCTTGGGGTGAGGGAATGTCAGAAAAAGAACAAAAGGAAAAATGAAATAGTCATCTCAAAGAAGTGAGCTGATGCAAATGGCAGAGAATAGCAATCAACAATCCCAGCAGTGATCCCACTCAGATGCTGTAAATACATACAGACTACTTTGGTCTTATTAATATTGTACAATTACCAAACACCAGAAGTGTCATCTTGTGAGTAAAAATGGCTAAAATACAGAAATGAAATGTATCAAAATGGACGACTGAGGCATAAACTCTTAGAAGCTTATAGCAACAATAGCAAATGCTGTCTTCTTCTCATCCTGTCACTGAGAGGAATTGTATTCCTCTCAATATGGCTGTTTGGCAGACACATAATTTCTAGAGTCGACATCGTCACTTGTGCCTTTTTTCCATGTAGTTGGCAGCATTTTCGTCTGTGTTACAAGAAGGAACTGTCTATTAAGAAGGAATTGCCTATTAAGAACTTAAAATCTATTTATTTGTTTATTTACTCTGAAAAACATACTTATATATGCATCATCAGTTGTCTTCTATGAGCTTGAGTCAGCTATGGATCCTGAGTGGAGCTGCTGACTCATATTCACATCTAAAACATGGATTGTATTGCTGTAAAATATTCTTACTGACATTATTAGTGTCATAGGGACAGTGTGGCCAAACTGAAGTAGAGGTATTTGTGACTTAAAGGGAAAGCTGAATCCTGTAGGCATCCTGTGTCTGAAACTTAAAAAGAGGCCTTTGGTCAAGGCAGATACAAAAGCAGTAGTTATGTGATTGCTATTTTGACAATTCATTCATTCTAAAATTGTTCAGCTATAACAAGGGGCATACAACAATGAGCCAGAAGGAGCAAAAGCATAAGTTTACCCTACTATATCAGCTGAATTCTGTAAAAACTCCAGGGCTTGCAGTGTACATAGGATTGCTGGGATAGAAGAGAAACAATAGTGCCTTGACCATTTAATTTTCCTCTGTACTTCTCAGTGTGCTCTAAACTTCCCCAATTATGTTATGTAGCTCTCAGTTTTGATAATACCAGTGATATGTGATGCTGGCAACAAGAATATGTCCTAAAATGGAACTTCAGGGAAATGGAGGGTGGGAGAGAGGGTGTTTCAGAAAGCTCGAATGAATATTAAAAAAAAGGAGTCGAGGGTTCTGGCAGGCAACAAGGTAAGCAAGAGTCAGCTGCTGAAGATCTGGTAAATTTCACAATAAATCTTAAATGTAACCATACCAGGTTAATTACAAGAGTACAGTAAAATGTTGAGGGAAGTAATTTTTCCCTGAATGTTTACATCTCAGAGTACAAGGCAAGCTGGAGCTATTCATTGTTATGATTAGAGAGTAGAGGAGACAGTACATAATTTTGAGACCAAATGAAATTTGTTTCTTTACCCAGGAGAAAAGAAATCTGAGGGAAGTCTTACTGCAGACTTCCACTGAAGGGAGACTGCAGAGGAGACAGAGCCAGACTTTACCCAGCAGTGCACAATGAATCGCAAGATACAACAGTCATAACTTTCAGGAGGGGAAATTATGATTAGACAAAATCAAAAACTCTTTTCATAAAGAGTGTTTAAGCACTGAAGCAAGTTCTGCAGAATGGTCATAGAATAAGCACCCTCAAAAATATTCAGAGCTTGACTGGACAAGACTTGGAGAAACGGTCTCACTTACAAGCCAGCACTGCTTTGAACTGCAAGTTGTCCTAAATTATCTCCAGGGTTCCCTTCAAAAAATTTTTTCTTTTTATGGTGCTTTGCTGCCTTTCAGCTTTGGAAATAAAGAACTCTCTCTCTGACAGCTGTTGCCTTTAATATTTACGTGAAATCCTTCAGGAGTTCTTGGCCAACTACCTTCATCACTGGGCTGCTGAAATCAGTCACTTAGACCACTGGTAATTATAATATGTTGGAACAGACAGACATAATATAATATAAATTAGAGGAAATTATGAAAATTACTTGCATCCTGAATTAGTTTTGGGAAAATAAATCATGCACATCAGTGTAGCTATTCACTGAAAACATCTGTTCAGTAGAAATTAAAAGCAACTAAGATTTTTAACTTTGTTAAAAGAAATAGAGATCATCAAAAGTCTGACATAGGCATAGATCCTCCTACGCTCTGGCCTGTCACTATTTAATTTACTCTGGTTTTCAAAGCAAGGTAAAGGGATATGACTATTAACTTACTGAGTGAAGATGTATTTCTAAGACATGTTTTCTATCTGCAGGATTCATGATGTCTTAATGAATTTAGTAAGTAATTTCACTCAGTATATAATGGTTCAAGTATCAGAATTATGGGTCGTTGACTGCCTTGATAATGAGATGGGGTTTTGTTCCAAATGTCAAATGTATATATTCTGCCTTTTCCCTACATTTATCTGTAAGTGCTATATGCCCTAAATTTCACAAATTGTCAGGCATATTTATTGTAGGAGTGTAGATTTCTGCTTCCAGTACCCCTTTCATTTAGAATTGCTAATTAGTTACCTCACAGTTTAAGATGATATGCCATAGACTGCAAATTATTTCAGGGTAGTTATAAGCTAGACGGAGAGCAGCTGAAAAACAGATGTCTGCCTTTTGGTTGGATGCTACGCTAGAAATGAAGAGAAGGTAATGATTGCTGAAGAAGGAAGTCAGATAGAAATCTTTATCACAACATGTAAGTGCACACAGTATGTTTGACATTTTATCAAGTGAGTACAAACACCACCTCATTTCAGGGATTTTAATTACAAAATTAGAATAATATGTCAGTGAAAGGGTAGAATACCAGCAGACACGTGAGGATTCACATTGAAAAGTGCACAGAAAATGTCCTTTTTAAAATTTAAAATGTTTTTATTTTAATGTTTAATTTTAATGTTTAAAATTTGTACACTGTGGAGGAAACAGAGATCTGAATTATATGCTCAATTTTCATCCCCATCTTGAAGATGGACTATGTCCAAATGAATAGCAATTCATTATGCTATACCTTTCTATTGTTTTTATGTGCAGTTTTAAGCAGTTTTAAGTATGGTATGCTTAACAATATGGATTATATCTCTTCCTTCTAGGACAAACTATACTTTCCTCCAAGAAAAGCCTTAAACTTCTGACCACCAGAATCTTTTGGCAACCCAAAGTTTCAGTAAGATTTAGCTCTTTTATAAAGGTATTATATATTAAGCCAGAGAGAATTTGCTGACTTTTGAATCTCATTCTTTCAGCTGGAGTGACTCCCCAAACCTTGTTGGCAGACATTCCTGAAAAAGACACCATATCAAGTTTTACTTGCACATGTTTAAAGACAAGTTCTCTCTGAAAATAAAGAGGATAAGCAAGAACTTTTATCCCTCTGTGAACTTTGTTAGTCTCCTCTACAATTAGCTAGCATAAAATAGCATAAAACAACTTTTCTCTCTGGTCAATTATGACTCCTTGAAATTTCCCAGAAAAACAAAGCCAAACCAACCAAACAGCAAAACAAACAAACAAAAACCTAAGACAAAACCAAACAAACAATTATGGAATAATTGGAACTTTTTGCCACTTTTTCAGCTTTGTGAGTGCAGAGCTCAGAATTGCAGTTTTTGCCATCTGCAGGTGCCCTTTCTGTTCCTACAGAGATTGCTAAGGAAGGAGGGAGGATGGAAAGCACATAAGTCTGGAAGTTTAGCTGAGGTTGGACTGCTCTGAACACCACAGGAGGTCTGGCTTGAAAAGCACATTTACATGACATTTTCAGTATTGAATTCTGAAGTTTGCCTTTTCATTATGAGTAAAAAAAATTTTTCTAGAAAACAAACAAACACATAAAAATTCAATTTCCTGATCATTTTTTGTAGAACATATTTAGAATCCTGTGCCAGAGAAAAGTGGTTTTAGTGACACCTTTGATAATATCCCATCATAGCACTGATGGAAATTAATAGAACTAAGGTTATCCACTACTAAGGAAATCTTGGGGCACAAATTCAGATAGCAAGTGCATGAATTTTAGCCATTCTAAGGGACTGAACAGAGATTTACCAGTATATCCCAAGGTGTGCAAAGATTATTTAAAGTACATATGGAAGGGATATTTTTTCCAACTAGGAGCTAAAATATTATAAAATCGGTTTGTCTTATTAAGAAATAAAACTTGTTTGTTGTGGGAGAGCTCTTCACATGGCATGAGGGCGGTCATCAGTACAAGGCAATACAACAAGATGAGCCCTTTCCTCTATGCTGGCAAGACTAGAGCTTTGTTTTTAGAACAAAGAATTGCCAGTTTGTATCTTGCAGTCTGCCATGTAATGTGATAAGTACCTAATTCAGCTTCAAGCTTCAGTACTTGGAGTAAGATAACATTTGAAATTATAACATCTAAATAGAGATGTCTCCGTGGTGATATCTTTCGGTCCTGTGGACATCCATACAATAAAGTTGTGGGACTTGAGTCAATTTAATAAAAAAAGTTTTCTGGGATCATTTTAGGCGCCCTACATTTTTTCATCCTGATTCTAGCTGCCACTCTAGAATATTGTGAGTGCCCTGTAGGTCTTATCTCAGACCTATTAGTCCATGGCAAGGTCTCAGAAACCTCACATGCCTTTCAGACAGCTGAGTTTGAAGCCACAAGGGAGGCTAAGGTAGACAGCTAGAGCTCAGGTACAAGTTTTAATGCCTCAAAGTATCACATAATAAAGGATATACAGAAAACTCATGTCTTTTTAAAGTGACAGCTGGAGACCTATGCGGATGTCTCAGGACATCATTAATAGTACTAAGTCATATGTGTGGGCACCTGAAAAGATACCTCAGTACTTATGTAAGCTATTGATTGATGCCAGTGTCATGCTTTAACCCCAGACAGCAACCAAGGACCGTGTAGCTATTCACTCATTCCACTTCCCACACTGTTCCTCCCGTAAGATGAGGAGGAGAAAAAAAAAAAGGTAAAATCCATGGGTTGAGATAAGAACAGTAGAAATTGAAATAAAGTAATATATAATAATGGTGATGGTGATAGTGATGATCATAATAACAATGACAGTAGTAACAAAGAGGGAGATAATAGAGAGGGAGAAAGGAATAAACCCCAAGACAAACAAGTGACCCAGAATACAGTTGCTCACTATCTGCTGACTGATTCCTCATCCTGTCCCAAACAGTGATTGACAACTCCAGGACAACTCCCCACACTTTATATACTGAGAATGACACTCTACAGTATGGAATATCACTTTGGCCAGTTCGGGTCATCTGTCTGGTTATGGTCCTTCCTGGCTTTTTGTGCACCTGTTTTCTGACAGAGCATGGGAAACTGAAATGTCCTTGATTTAGACTAAGCACTATTTAGCAACAACTAAAACATCAGTGTGTTAACAACACTATTCTAAAACTACAATCCAAAACACAGGTACTAAAAACAAAATAAATTTCTAGACAAAACCAGAACAACAAGACACAGACACCAACAAATTTTACAAACTTATTCTTCTTAATGATTAACTGGTGCTCTAAAGAGACCTATTTAAGAGATCTATTTATGCTCAATAATAAAAATCCCCTTTTCAATGTCCTGACAAAGATATCCTAATTTTGATTATTTTCTACAAAATCTGAAAGAAATTAATTTCACAAAATATACATGAATTATTGTTTAGCATAAGAAGTAAAAAGAAGAATATTTGAGAAATGAGTTCCACATAAATATCAAAGATTATTAGTCTGTTTTAAGCTATGATCAGAGTTTCATAGTTTGATGTTATTTCCTCAATTAAAACAACCATCAGTGAGTAAATAACAAGCATTTGTTGAAGGTTATTTGTTCACTTTTGGTAGCATATTAAATCATTTTGGCCCAAGAAACTAAAACGACAGTACAACTTTTGCCTTTATCATATCACTTTATTTAAGCAAGAACTTTAATCATGCTTATTCTTCACCACAATTTCTTTAAGATTTATTAATAAGCATATAATGTAACAGTTGGAAGTTCTAATTTATTGACAGACCATACTTTCTCTTTTCTAATCCATTCTCTAAATGACTGAAGAAACATGAAAGTGGCAGTCTCCAAGCATTCTAGATAAATTAATATTCACAAACTTGATAAAGCAGTCTCACTCAAAACTATATTTGGCAGAATTCATGCTTTGTGTATAGTTGTCTTTACCAGATCCATAACTTGCTTACTCAACAATTTATTTGAAAGTGTAATAAATAAATAAGAAGACTTCTCAATAACTTCTGAAAAGTAATTGAGAAATAGAGGAATAAATACTTGTTGAAAATCATTGTATATTGTTGCTCAAAATTAGAAACAACTCACCATGGAAAGTTAGTTTTTCAACTAGGCTGCAAACACACCATATTTGCTTCCCAGATTATAATTTTTTCTACAGTCCTGGTTTGTTTGGGTTTTGGTTTGGGGTTTGGTCTTTTAGTTTGTTTTTTTTTCCCTTTTCTTTGTTTTCTCTCTCTAGTCTTTCCACTTGCTGAGTGGTCACAGAAACAGCATATAATAGTAACTTATTACTGATATTCCACTGGTCTAAATTTGTAATTTCCATAGTATGAGTTTTGTGAACATTTACCATTTCTTGTGGGCTTAACAGAGGAATGAGAAGGGAGATTTTTTTTGTTTGTTTTGTGCTGATTTTTTAATAGTGTCTTTAAAGCACTTTATACAACATGATTATCTAAGTCTTAAATAAATTAAAAAAGTAAAAGGAGTCAGAAGTAATTTCTTTTTTGTCAGCTCTTTTTTCTCTTGATATAGCTGTGAGACCCACTGAGACACGTAAACAATCATCAGATTGATGCTATAGTTTACTTCTCCCAGTAAATAATAAAATGAAAATTCAGAACAATTTGCATGTTCTACTTTAACTCCTTGAAGAATATTATACCATCCCTGGATGGAAGACAAGAAATTAAGAAAAATTTGAATGGGTGTTAAGTACGATTTATCCACATAATGAGGATGTATATAACTTTTTTACGATGCATAGTTTAAATTGATCATTTTTTTCTTAGTATTTGAGTATTCAGAATAGTTTAAAGAAGTTACAAGTTTCATTCCAAGGTTAGGAGCAGTGTATATGCATTCTAAAATGAAAATAATAACAAAGATGTTGATTTAAATGAGAAAAGTGGGTGCAAAACACAATGGAATATAATTTACAGAATAAGGACATAATCATCTGCCTCTCAAAATTAGGGATAGTGGAGAAACATCAGCAAGACAATGACTGGATAAGGCCCAGAAGGGTTTTTTTCCCTTTCTGCAGATGTCCTGGCAAACTCAGCAGCCGTGGAAAGATAACATTTAAAGCAATTTCAGCAACTCATAACTGTTTTTCTGAGGGATCTTATTGTCAAGTTTACAAATTTAAAATCAACAGAATCCTCAGTCACTCTATACCTATTCTATTTATGGTCCATAGTTATTAAATAAATTTAAGTTTATTCAATACTTGTCTAAATGACTGTGTTATCCAAATTTCCTCATTGTTCCTTATAGGCAAAATTCTTCTTTAAGGCAACTGAAAGTTGCGCCAACCTTCACTGAAGAGCCAGTGACATACATTTTCTGTATTCCCTGTCTCCCACAACTGAATTCACATTAGGATGACAAATACTCTTCCTACTGTTTGAATACCTAACTCTTCCTCCCCATTTTCTAAACATCTACAGAACTAATCATTACGTATCGCACAAATAAAATGTCAGGGCTTTCACGTATAACCCAATATTATCTAAAATATTATCTAAAATAAAGTAACTCAAAAAAACAATTTTCTTCCTCCCAGAAAGAAAGGACCTTTACTTTATGCACAGAACGTGTCATCAACTGTGAATGGCAGAATTGCTATCACCATGACCTATTGTCTCATTTAAATTATTTCCTAGTCTTAAGGAACTCAAAGAAACTTTTTATAACAATTTCAATAACTTCACTTGTTTATCAATTTCAGTAACTTCTGTTGTTTATCAATTCCAGTGAGGATTTGTATAGGAAAAAATATTTTAAAAATAAGATTTACAAAATGACAGTAATGTAAATCTGCTATTAATTTCCACTTTTGGATGCAGATTTTCTTCTGTTTCTGTAATGTTCTGTTTATCTTCTGATATGTTATGTATCTTGTTCCACCTTTTGGGTATTGTCTCTCGTTTCAGAGTTTGCAAGCACTACTGTCTAAGGATTTTCCAGCTGCTATAAATTTAGTTACTGGATTTCACATTTGAAAGTGTGGAAATCTGGTAGTCCTCTACTAATGGAGAAGTAAATGTATGAAAGAGAGAGAAGGGAGTGAAAAGATATTTCTCATAACCTTAAAAAGATGATTTTTACATTGAATTTTACATTTCAATGCATTACTGAACATTCTTTACAACTTAGTTAACTCATTTTAGTCTAATGCAATAGAATAGGTGACAGGTTTTCTTTTAACCTGCATTTTTCCAACAGATTGTGACTTAAATAGGGAATATTTTCAGTAGATTTTATAATTATTATGATTATTTATAAAATAGTCACAACTTCTCTTGACAAATCTGTCAAAATTGGTGTAATTGCTACTTTTGATTACACCTGTCCATTAATGTCTCAAACAACTCTTCATGAGATATCATTTTTGTACTGAATTCAAAGAGATTATTTATGCAGATAGCTTCACATTTTTATTGGAAAAAATGAGGCTACAATTTATTAATAGGTATAATTTTATTATTATTGATTTACTGCACTTCGTTATGTTTTTGGGAATTTTGCTGAAGAGTTTCTTTCCTGTATTTAAGAGGAAAATGTCAAGATATATATAAACATGAAAAATCATTGAAATCTATCCAGGTCATTTTTCCCCAGCAGACATCTATTAAAGCCCTGATGAAGATGGACAGGTGAATCCTTACATACAAAGGTCTCATGGTACTGAGGGAAAAGATTGAGTGTAGTGGCAAAAGTTCATGTCAAGATATTGTAAACAGAATCAATATGATTTTTTCAAAATATGAGATGAAAGATGATGAAGTTCAACACAAATTTTAAGCTTTATCTTAATCTTTCCACATCTTTAGGCATTAAGGAATTCTCTAAATGCTGTACATAACACAGAGGTATAGAAGAAACCCAGAACAGTCACCTAAAAATGTAATATTTCACTTTAGTATCATTAATGTCTCTCCAAGGTAGAAGTTACAGGGACTCTAAAGGCTAGAAGAGCAGTACCTCACACTTGTAGATCAGTTTGGTCACAAACTAAAATAATATAAGTTGAAAATTTATTATACATAACAGATCTGTCTTGTACTTTCATTCAGCAATTTCCATGATTCTGCATGATGAGAAAAAAGTAATATTAAAAAAAAAATATTATTTCATTACTTGGGCAATTGTGAGATAAACCTCCTACATTCTAGATTATTTTTAGTTTCGTGTTACAGCTAGAGGGTCTTGTTGATTGATTATCCTGTTGCTGTGGACTATGGCAAGTCTATTTCTTTCAGTTCAGGGCAATCCATTACAGGTCCTGAAAAAAAGTGTAAGCTTGTACATCCGTCCTATGGGAGTGATGATATTAAAAAAAAATGGCTTTCCAGAAGACGGTGTAAATAGAAGTGCACTCGTATAAAGAAGCTTTATCTTACATTAATACTTTTGTGGGGAACATATATTAATATGGGGAATAGTGTTATGCTGTTTTTCTAATGAAAATCTTTCTTTTACTATTTTCAAATATATATATTGCCTACTTCTTAGGGTATAAGAGAATAATTTTTTTTTTTATTTCAGAGTGTTTTCAACCACTTTAATTAAATAGGTGGGTGTTTTGACACACAAGAACTAAACGAGGTTTTGAAATTGACTGTCAGTTTTTCCTCCTTCCTTAGTGACATTATTTAAGATCTCTAGAGAACAAGACCAGACATAATAAATATCGGTATCAAATAGTTGAATACTGATAGTTTTTTCTTCCTACATTTTATTAGAACTTGATGCTGTTAACTTACCAGTTTTTGTGCTGACATCTGATTTAACTTTTGTAAGCTCATGACACTAAACATGACAGGATTTTCTTCTAATATTGTCTCAAATGTCCAAGGGCATTTAAATGGGCAAAACAGAACAGATACAATACAGTTTTCCTTATTGGTATATGTTGCTAAATAAAATGTTATTGGCATGACAGATTACCCATCTTCCTAAATTGCATACATTTTTGTTTGATGTTTGGGAGTCATACATTCCAGGAATGAACTAATGTTGACTTGGCTGTAGAATTACGATATAAATGTTAAAGACATTTTACAGATACAGAAAAAGCACCCAACTTTTAATCCCCTTTATAATCATAAATATTGTTGAGAAACATTTCATAAACTCTATCAGATTAAACATTGATCTGGCTTTCAGTATTTCCAGCTTTTCTCATTCTTGGTTTATTTATTTTATCCATCTATCTTTCATTTTTCTGAGATTGACTGTTTTTTCAGTAGGCAAAAAGAAGCAGGAGAAAATCAATCATTTCTCAATGTATATGACACCCTGTGTATAACATTATCCTACTGGGAATACTTTACAGATTTAAGCTACACTTTTTTGTACTTTATTTGCAGGACAGAAGAACTTCCACATCATATGTACTTACTTACTGATTGCAGTGTCCATAAAAATTATTTATTGTATAAAAAGTTCAAAGGTCTGAGTCACATATTCACAAATGGAACACAAGTGTAATAGCTTCCATTAAACGCAGAAAGAAAAGAAAGGATAAAACATCCAGTTCTCTAGTCACATATCCTTGTCCTCGGGATAGTCTGGGTAGAACATTGTTCCAAATGGGTGATTTAGATCACTTAAAGAAGCACTGTCAAAGGCATGAGCAAATGTAGAGCAGTGTAAGAGGAGTCCTTCCTCCGAGGAGGAAGATTCAGCAGAGACAACGTGCAATGAACTGACTGGAGACCACATTCCCCTTCGCCTGGTGGAGAGGAGGTAGAGAGTTCAGGAGTGAAGTTGAGCCCAGTAAGAAGAGGAGAAGGGTGTTTTAAGATTTGGGGTTTATTTTCTTATCATCCTACTCTGATTTTTATCAGAGTATAATTTTTATAAGTTAAACTAATTTCCCCAATTAAAGTCTGTTTTGCCTGTAACAGCAATTGCTGAGTGATTTCTCACTGTCCTTATCTCAACCCTTTAGCCTTCTGTTATATTTTTTTCTCCTCTGTCCAACTGAGGAGCAGCTTAGTAGAGCAGGGAAGATAGAGCAGCAGGGATGATAGAGCAGGATTGGTAGAGCAGCCTGGATGGGCACCTGGCATCCAGCTACGGTCAAACCACCACACTTATACATACGAATTGATTCAATTTGTAGACTATGCAGTAATGTACTGTAGGAAGCTGGAAGTAATATTTTGATCCAAGAGGCCTATTCAAGATACACTAATTATGTGGTAAAACAGCCAAACTTTATGTCATCAGTGATTTCTAGGACCTTGTATTTCTCAATCTGTCTCTTCTCCAAACCCATACCCAATCTACCATGATACCTTCATGTTTGAGGACACTGGAAACGGCAGAAATATACTTTTTAAAGCTTTATAGTTCATGGAACAGTAATTCTCAATTCAGGGAAATGTGCAGACATGGTATTCCCTTTGCACCAAAGCATTTATACAGAGGAAATTACCCAGGTAAACCTGATAAGCAGTCCAAGTTTGCACAAAAGATTTATTGAGTTTGGATAAATACCACAGCCATGCTACTCCTACTGTCATCTTCTCTGCTGTTCTTGATCCAAGACACACCTGGAGCCATCAATGCTAATATAACTCTGATGTATTCACCAATCACGTTTCTACAATTTATTCAGAATAATGAGGCCTGATGGTTATAAAAATCTAATACTATATTGTGTAGCAAAAGCCAAAAACTCCAGATGAGTATGTTTTCTTCTAGAACAAAAGTGAAAATATCTAAGTGGTTTAGGACAAAGGATAGATAGATGTGACTGTGAAAATGAAAAAATGAATAAATAATAGATTTTATGTTATTATTTACACTATTGTTACACTATTTCTGCTCATCTGTATTACTGAGTCATTTGGTACAGCAACTTAAATTAAAGCTAATGATGATTTCTGCATGAAGATTTTGTAAAAGATATATCCTATCCAATAGTAAAATGTAATCTAATAGAAGCAGGATATTGTATTGATTTACTATATCGAAGACGAATTTGGTAACAATACTAGATTTAAGGTTAGCCAGTTAGTTGGCTCAGTGCTGTAATATAATTGTCTCTTCAGAAAGGCATTAATTTTTTATTGTGTCATGACAGCGTTTTGGTCATGAATAAAATTCCTTTTCTCTTATGCTTTTCCTTCATCAGATGTCAGCCTCCAGCATTCAGTTAGCAGGACCAGTCAGCCTGAAGTATTCTCATTGTTTTATAAATATGATATACACATGCATAATTGCATATATGTGATGTCATTGTCTCAGGGTATAATATAGGTATTTATCATGTTTATTGGCTAAAAGCAATAGCAATTGCAATTTAAAGACCAAGAAAAGTAATTCCTGTTTAAATAAAATTAACTTTACATATTTCAATTATCTGTTCCAATCTCTTTGATTAAACAATAGTTCACTAAATTAACTACAACAATTTATAGACTACAAAGCTATTATTTTTTATTATCGACTCCAGTTCCCCTGAATACTATTCTTCAGAAACTGGCTTCTCAGATAATTTCAGGTTTTAAATAGATTTTTTTTTTTTTAAGTAATACAGGCTGATGATTTAAGTAATGTGAAAGACATTGAATGCAAATTAAAAGCTGAGTTAAAATAAACTTCAATGAAAGAAAAACCTATAATGGGGCCCATGAGGATATATTCACATTATTGCCGTATGAACAGTTTTACTGGAAGAAATAGCAGATGAATTTAAATTGCTGAGGTCATTAATAAATATTTTAGTGAAAAGTGCATGAATCTGATATACTTTCAGCTTAATACTACTAAGGTAAAAAGGCAGATGACCAGACCCTGGAATGAGGTTTACCTAACTGAACAAATCATGAGCAACCACTGACTGCCACAGGAAAACCTGATGGACACAAACAGATGGTGGAAGAACTGTCCCTGCTGGACCAGATACTTTGACCCAGATGGAGTTTCAATTAGTAATACCAGAAGTACCTAATTTAAGTGTAGAGGTAGCAAATTTTGGGACTGACATCAAGAAATTAATTAGAGATGGGTTGCTTATCTGAGCCGAGTAAATGCTGGGACAGGCCTCACTAGGCAGGATCTCAGGGAATGAGCAAAGACGAAGGGAGACCAAAATATTTCATGCTCTCCTGCAGTCACTGTGCTTTACCTTGAATAAGATATAGGGGGACTTACATTGCCTATTTTTAGGTACATTTATATGAGCTAGTCAGCACGGGCTTTCCATGTTAAGCCATATAATCAATTCTCAAGTTTGTGTGGTCTGACTGGGATCAACTGTGTGTGACACAGAGGTCAAATGACACCAGTACTGAGTCCTCAGCATGTCTCTGGGATTCTTCTTCCCAGGTGATGATACAGGTGTCATTATTTGGCAGTGGTCTTTTGTTGCAGAATCTAAGTCACTTCTTCTTCCATGGGTCTTAGTCAAATTGCCTGGATAACCTTGTTTGAAATATCCTTGCATTCGAAGTGTTCCTGAAAACTGGAAAAGGAATGGTGTAGATGATACACTATAGTGTTGTTTTCATCCTCTTATTGTCAGCACAGGGTCTTCTGCTGATGGTACATTTATGTTGCAGTCATGAAAATGCAGGCCTTCCTGGACTTCACAGAAAGAATATGTTGCTCAATTTTACTGCTGGGAATGACAGGAAATACATTTGAAAAGACACTGGGATGTTGTCCATCATTATCAATATAAGGCATTCTTTTAATCCTTGTGGTTCTGATTTTCTTATATTTTCGCACAAAGAATTCCATTTATTTTTCATATGTACCAGTCTGAGTATTTCTGCTGCACATCTCTATGCCACGCCAAAAACACTTCCTTTAAACAATACATATGAAATATACACTATCTAAAAGGCAAATTCCTTTATTTTCTTTTTATTTAAAGAAAATAATCTTTATAAAACATTCTAATAATTTATTCTAATAATTTATGTCTATTTTGCAGCCTTTTCGTACTAAGTGTTAGAAGATAAATATTCTACTTATGGATTAAATAAAAAATCAAAACTCAGAATGTGTTTTTAAATGTGTTACTTAAAAAAAACTACTCCACACATTCTTTTTGCACACAAATAACAAATTACTTTCTTAAAATATATATTCACTTGAGGACTAAATTTTCACCAAGGAACACAGTGGGATTCAACAGCTGAAACACAGGTGTTTAATGCCATTCTAGGAAACAGGTGTCAGAAGAAAACTTCTAGGTACCGCATCCAAGCTTTAAATGTCATAATTCATTAAAAACCTGGGAGTACCTAGTCCTTACCTGTCAATCTTTCTGACTTGAGGGATGAGTAAAACTGTGGAAATTTTATATGAAAAGAAAGACTGGGAAAGATCCATAAGCCAATATCTGAGCCAGGCAGAGAGGACATTGCTTAAGTGAGGTTCTGAAACTTACCTATGGAGAACCAGGTTAGGGACTGTGCCCCTATCATGAAGATGTTTGTGGTGTCCGAAGAATGGCAGCCTAGTTCGCACAGATCCTAGCTGGGCCTCAGTGTACATGAAATTTTAAAAAGAATGGTTAGTGTATACAACAGTGTTTATCTTATGTACAGTGGCCAGGCCACTTTAAATAGCTGGATTCAAACTTGTTTTCTATGTCTCTGGATAGATATTAACCTAGATTTCTCACTTTTGAGAATCTAAATAGTTGTAATAGTCTATGCGTTCCTTCATTTAGTCATTTTTAGTTTACTAAAAACATTTTATTACTCATTAGGTTCAACATGAAAATGTTTCTGTATTTTCATTTCAAAGTAATTCATGTGGGCTGTGGATGATTCAGTGTTTGTCTTCTCTACATCTAAATTAAAAATGCTCAAATTCATTTGCAAATGGTTCTCTCCACGGAAAATGGTGATTTCTAATCAATGTAGAATTTGGCTTTCTGTCATATTTAAAGTTTGGATTTTGGGATTCAAGAAAAATTACAGATTTTCTGTTGCTATAAAGAACACTTTCATGTTTGCTCACAAGGGTATGTTTATTTAGGTTTCTATCTATTTGAAAATTGTTTTATTATGTTCTTTAAAGCAAATGTGTTGCCTCTAAAGGAGTAATACATTTTAGGATATATGTATCCTCAGCTTACAGACATACTATAATGTTTTCTTGGAGTTCTAAAAACCTAAAAATATTAATTTTGGAACTTCTCAGCTTTAAAAGAGATAACTTATGTACATCTTGGAGATTAAAGTCAAACTTCTCAGACCTTATTGTATTTTGACAGTGACTAATTCAGACAGTCATCTAGCTGTTCCTAAAGCAGACTTATTTCAGAAGAATGAGGTCAACTCAAAATGGCAATTTTTATGTTCATCTATCAATGCCATATGTTCTGAGCAGTGTGGAAAAGAATCACAGCCTAGCTCACTTGTATGTATGTACAGTGAGAGGCAGGGGAACAGGTCTGTATAAATCAATTTATATAAAAATATATAAGCATATACCTATCTACCAAGAAAGATAACAATTACGCCTACACAGCAATAGATCTTAACATTTTAATGAACTATGTATATAATTTCCTATCTACATTTTCCATACAATTTAAAAATATTAAGGAACTTTCATTCTTACTTAATTGTACTCCCACAAAAACAGGCATATCTGTAAGCATGGGTCTGTAAATGGAAAGCTCCCATGTGTAGAATTTCTGCATGGGCGTAGGCTTTGTTTTTTCAGTGCTAGGTGAACAGTTTTCCACAAATGTTGCCAAAATGAAATTCCTAGACTTTCTTGTGCCATAATCTACCCACTGTCATAATCTCGACCACTGTGCTTTTGTCATTTGCTCTCATAAGAAAGATTGTTTGAATGATGGAAGGTGAGAACAATTTCACCTTTTATCTGAACTATATTTTCATCCTAAGCTAGGCAATAGCAAATTGCTTGATGAAAATTAATGATTATCTATCCTTTTTTTAGAAGTGACTTAATTATAAGTTTTATAAATAATGGATTACTAATTCATTACATAACAAGCTGTTGAAATTAGCTCATTACTGTACCTTCTGTCATGGTTACAGGAGCCTGCCATACATAGCAATTCAACTTACAGAAATATATCCTGTGTTGCAGCAGCACTCACTAGAACCGTGATGATCGAGCTAAGGTGTCTTTAGAACTTCCATTATAAACCATGTTTTTTAACTTCTAATTTCTTACCAGTTTGGATCAAACTTGGTAGAAAAATTTAACACTAAATTCCTTCCCCTTCTCACTTTCTCTTGCCACAGCCAAAGTAGGCAAGAAGTGGAATTATAAAAAAAACTATTTCTCAAAAAAAATTTTCTTTGCAATGCTCTTGAAGAAGACTTGGTTAGATATGAAATAAATATGTATATATTGATCCACTTGAGCTTAACACAATGATTTATTTGATACAAAATAAAATAGAAACTTCTGAATTACTACAGTATGTAATTTAAAACTTTGCTACCAGTGATACCAGCTGCATTTTTAAATCTCATTGTCAAATCATATCACCACAACACTTCTATCACAAATCAAAATATCACTTCTACTGTATGCTTATGTTCCATGGTATTACACATTAGCTAGTAAAAGATGATTCTGAAATTGTAACTCATTTTGTCACATAGAAGATTCAATGCAAGAGACATAGTCCTTTTGGAAAGTTGTTACAACTTGGGGAAAAAAAAAAAAAAAAAAGAAAAGAATGAAGAAGAGGCCAGAAACTTGGGGGGGTGGGGGGGAAAGAAGGCAAATTTGAACTTTTATCCCAACAAATAAAGTTCAGATTGCTAAACAATTTCATTCTTCTAATTCAAAGTCAATTTGGATTACCATTAATTAGACAACTAAACAGGGACTCTTGCAGTTTTTCACATGAATTCAAGCAGAATTAATCCTTCCTCAATTAGGAAATCTTCTGTAAGATTTTTTTTTACTTCAAATAGATTTTGAGTTACTTTGAAAATTTTCTACAATTATCTGAGCCACAGCTGAACCAGAAATGGGGAGAATTGAAATGTAGAAATTGGTCATTTTGGGTGAAGAGAAGCATGATATACTATTTTCACCACAGCAGAACTCCTATATCTCTTTAAATTCTGCAGTTAATCAGGAGTTTGAAAGCCCATCCAAGTATTTCTCATCCTGCTGGAATAGGAATTTGTTTGAGCATGCTAAGGTTGTGGGCCTTAGATACGACAGAATATATGGTTATGCGATTCAGACTTTATATGTATACTGACAAACAAATAGATTAAAACTAGATATAAACTTTATCCTCACTTTTGTATGAACATATAAGTCTGGTGATAAATCAACATTTGGGGTTTTCTTTGGTTTGGTTTTGCAAATGAGCAGGGAAATCAATTTTCATTATTACTAACCACCTCAATTTACCAAGATAAATCCATTAATAACTCAATAAATCTGACCAAAACTCAGATACCACCTCAGATAGTTGAGGTGGAAAGCGAGACTGGTACCTAAATAACTCATATAGTATGTATTCTGAGACATGCTTCTGAACAGATTTGATATTGAAAACAATATGTATGGATAAAAATGGGGAATACTTTATGTCCATAACTCTTCCCCTCCTTGCACTGACATGTCAACTGAATGATAAATTCTGCATGCAACTTACTAATACATGTTGACCAAACCCATGTGACCAGAAGGCATTATTCTACTTCCCTATCACTGTATTTGAAGTATATTTTTAGCTGTCCTGTGAACTAATAATCCCAAAGAGAAGGACCTCATAGATGTTCTGAAGAGAAGCACTTGCTCCCCAATGCAGCTTTGCACAAGCATCTTGAATAGGAATTAATTATGCTTGCATTTATCAATATTCAGCTTTGGGATTCTTCATATGTGATAAGAACTACCAGAAGTGATTCTGTAGGCATCCCCTTTGCTGCAGTAATGCAAACAAGCTAATAATACTCAGGAAGCTAGGGAGTGCATTGCTGCCTCTTATGTCAATAAGTATTGTTTAGGAGATTTTCTTGAAAAATGAAAATGCCTTCCAGTTGTGTGGATTGTGTAAATGCCATAGTTCTCCTGGAACTAACCGATATTTTGGGGTTCCTCATGGCACTGAGAGGAAATCTAACAAAGGAATTCATAAATATTGTTTTCCTGTTTTCTCAGCTAGGTTTTCATCGATGTCAGGGTATCTGGAAAGAATCCAGATCTGAATCACTGGAAGTTCTGTCACCTACAACTTCTCTGATGGCAATGTCGCAGTCAATTCAAAACAAGCCAAGCAAAAGATACTTCATAGGCAATCCCGAACATGCTTGTAGCTGAGGTTTTTAAGAACAAGAGACTGAAAGCAGCTTTCTGACTCCAGCTTGCAAAATTACCCCACAGTAGAAGTAATTTGATAATATTTCCTACATTATATTTTTAGTAATTGATTTCCTTAAAAATTAGGTATTAATATGTTCTAAGCTTCCTCTATTTTGACCGAATTTTCATGCATTACTAAGTATCACCTAATTTTCAAAATTTTATTTCCCATTTCTTCTGTGTCTGACCTAAAACACCAAAAATTGCTGAATACAACAGAAATGTGAGTTATATTGCACAATTTTACAAGCTGGCAATGTTGCTGGCTATTATATCCTTCCCTACAGGAGCCTGTGAAATGAAAGATTCTCCCTTTTTAAGAACACACTCTATTGAGACAGTGTTTACATAGCACCATCATGAAATGCAGCTTCAGAAGAAGACAGAAAATCAATTCAGATTTTACACTTCAGTTTACAAATTCAGAGCTTTACCTCTCTTGAAGTGTCAAGGAATAAAAGTTAAATTTCATGTAATAAAATACATGGAGGAAAAATATTAAAATCTCCCAGGGATACATTTCTTTTATGATGTAATGAGTCATTAAGGCACATATTAAATTATATGTGCTTGTAGGGTAAATGGTGTATCTTTTGGAGGGCTAGTGAAGTAACTTTGTCTTAGTAGTGTTTTCATAACTGTCCTAGGTTATGTCCACAATCTCGTTGTGTCCAACAATATTAGTTTAAACTACTTGAGTTTAGATAAATGGGTTGTAAATGACCTTTTTCTGCATCACCTGTAGGGAAAATCTTTTTTCTGTACTCTTTGTTTGTGATTTTTCTGGGTTGGTTTGTTTGCTTAGGGTTGGGATTTTGGTGTTGTGTTTTTTTTTTTTCTTTGTGATTGTGTGATTGGTTTTGAGATTGGGGTTTGGGTTTTATTTTTGATTTGTTCTATGGGAGGCTTATAGAAGTTTATGTGCTTCAATGGAACTGTTTTCTGATTTTATCTTGTAGAACCTAGTAAAGTACTCAGACCTCCTGAGTACCTACGTAATTTAGGTATTTGTTTCATCTAAATTTCATTCAGTTGACATAGGTAGTTGGTTTTGCCTCCATAAATCAAGCAGTTATAATTCCTATCCAGTCAGTGAAGCAAAATCTATACCAATGGACATGATTTAGTTCACCTAACTTAGGCATCTACCTCCCTCCCCATTAGATGCCTTGAGCCTTTGTTTTAAGTTATGTAAGTTCACATATACTTGGCTGTCCAACCAGTTTTGTTAATTATTTTAATTATTTATGCTGACAACGGTGTTTGTATTATTTAACAGATTTATGATCATTTCAATTTAATTACAGTTTTACATTAATATCTATGTAGTTTATATAGCTCACTTGAGAATTTTCATGGTGTTTTATTTTCTTGGGAAGGAATTCTATTATGTAAATGTCTTCTTATCAAAATTAATAGCCCATTCTTGTTTGATGTGGAGGGTAATTATATGGTGTTAAATTAATTTTAACAAAATCAAATATCATTTTTTCTTCACATCCATCTGTATATCTACCTAATTAAAATGTCATGTAATGTTTCTGGAGGATAAGGACGAAATTGCCTGTTTCAGTGTACTGGCATTTTAAGTAAATATTTGTATCAGATGGTGCATTCAGTAATGATAAGATTATCATCTTCCTTACTATGTTATAGAAAGTCTTTCACTAATATCTTAAGAAATGTAGTTTTTTGAAAGGGCTACAGAAAACTGTAAACTGTTTTAAGACTTTTTGCCCTTAATTTATTAATAATATGCATTTCATAAGCATGTTTTTGTTTAGTAGGAGATTTAAATATGTTCTTTGCCTCCTTCTGGGTACCTTTTTATGCTTTACTGCTCCTAAATTGAAGAAATGCAAACTCAGTTCTTTTTAATGAATATTGAAATGAAACTGATTCAGAACCCTTATTTTCTTGACATTTATAATATTATATATTATGAAATTAACATATCTTGATCATCTTTCTAGATGCTCAAGCATTTAAGTCTTCAAGAAAGGAGAAGACATGGGAACAGACAGTAAATGTCAATGGATAAATATTGCAGAAAACAATTTACACTTTGCACAAGCTGGGATTAATTTCATTTCACTACAGCTTACTTAATATGCTGAGATATAAACTCAAAACTAAAAAGTTTGGATTGGGACATTAAATCGTTTCTTTCTGGAGAGGAAAAAAAGGCTTAATATTTATATAATGGTAAATAAAAGTCCTTTCTTTCCCTGAAACTGTGGAAAGAGACGGTCAAGTTCAGTTATGATATTAGTTTACTGATTTTCTTTTTGCTTCTGTCATGTTAAAAGAGAAAAAATTTCCTCTAACAAACTTTCTAAGTGGCAACAGAAGAAGTAGACCTAGAAAACTTTGTTGATTTTTTTTAATGTAGTAATTAATTATTATGTGATATCAAAATTAGATTATTGGCAGGTTATCAGTTTTAAAAATGAAAGTAATTGCTCTGGTAGCTGCTTCTAATGCAGCTTCTAATGACTTATTGTCATGCCTCACCTTTCGAAAATCAAATTGCCTAACTTTCAGATGATTTCTGACTCAATTAAATTCTCTTTCAATTCAAGGAACAACTTTTCAATGAATAAAATGCCTTTAAAGTGAGTAATCAAGTTAACAGACTCTTCTTAACAATGCTTGGAATAATACTCCAAGCTAGAGACAGTACTAATGATGGGACAGGAAACAAAATAAGAGCTACAGAATGGTTCCAAATGAAATTAATAACTTGGGATGAAAAATATTTCTGACGATTTTCTTTTGTTTTGAACAATGTTATTTGCAACTCTGCAGACCAAAAGCACAATAGGTATGTAGCATCTGAGAAAGCCAGTGGAGTTTTAACAGCAGGTTTACAGCGTATGGCACCAAAAGGTGACAAATTAAAATAGAGGTAAGAGAATGGAAAGTTCTGAAGTATTTTTAATGTGCTATTTCTGTATTTTTGTCCTACATTAATTAATCTCAAAACTCAGGGGTACTTAATTACTTGAAACAAAAAGAAATTAGAGGAGAGAGCGGGCTGCAAAATGAAATATTTCTGTCTTGATTCTTAACATAATTAACATAAGCTTTGCTAAGTAATTAAACATGAAGCATTATTGCTTTTAAAAATCCTAAAATTCCTGTGATCTTTGGGAATATTGGAACAGATAATGAATATTCTTAATCTAGAATAAGCATGATGACATGGGCTTGATAAAAATAGGTTTAAGGTAATTCATCCTCAATTTGAAAAACTCTGAAAGTACATATAATGTTACTGAAATTGAGTCCCAGTTACCTAATCAGAGAAGTGATAAAATAAGGTGAATAATTATTGAGATTATATTTTTAGTGTAACCTTTATGCATATTATATACACATTAAAGTTCATAAATATAAGATCAAAATATTTAATAGATAAATTGGCTGTGTTTGACATCCTTCCTAACTTTTCCAATCATTATGGGCAGCCACGCTGGGAATGCAGCCCTAACTGGCAACCTGAAAATGATGCAAAAGTATTCTTAACAGATTTAAGTTGGGTAACTTTCTCTTAAGCCTACTCCCCTTCTTTTGTCATCATTAATTTGAAAGGAATTGGTGAGAGCAAAAGGAGTACCACCTATTTTAGACTATTTTTCAAAACTTATGAAGAAAAATTTGTCCTGAAAGCTATAAAGAAGAGAAACAGATCTCTTTGGACTTCTTCTACAGATGAGAACTTTTAAGTGTAAGAGAGGTAGATTGATTTCTTTGAGCTCATCAAGCAGCTAAGTTGCAGATTCTGAACTAGAAACTCAAACCTTTCACTTTACAAAAGCATTAACAAGATATGTCAGGAAGAATAGCCCCTAAGTTCAAATGTATCACAAGAACTTTAGAAGTCTCATTATTCTCTGATGCTCACTATGGTGCAGGAAACCATTTGAGCTAACAGTTAATCTTCAGAGTTTTCAAGCATAGTATGAATTATATTCTTAATTTCTCTGGCTCTCTAGCACTTGGACTACACATTCTTTTCATATTTTTGCATAATTTGCATAAGGTCAGGAGATTTTCAAGCATGAATATCCTTATTTTTAAAAATCACATATACTTATGCATGCATATCTGGCAATTTTCCAAAATTTCAGACAGACATACAGCAAGAGTATCTTACTTCTTCTCTTGCTACATATCTCTAAGGAAATCACTAAAGGAAGTTTAAACAAATACATTATTTCACTATTCCCTTGAGTGTACATCTGTTTTTTCCTTACAGTTGGAATATCTTTATATATATATTTCTGCTTACAGAAAGACTGTATCACAGTACATCTTGCCTATTAATGGGTATGCAGTTGTCAGAAAGAACTTGATATAATTTCAGTAGTATCGCTAAGATATGTCATGGCTTAAGAATGTAATTTACAATGAGCTGGAACTTGGCTTACCAGATCTCTAGGACAAAAAAAAAGGGTTGAAAACACACTTTTATTCTGAATTGTCATTTGAGGGGAAAGGTAAAAAAATTAAAGCTATGGTGGGACATTAATCATGCTAATTTGTTAAATTATATTTCAAAAAGTCAGATTAATTATATTTCTGCATTTGTATCAACTTGCAGGAATTGTCTTTTGTTTTTAATGCATACTGTATTTCATGATCTACCTCTCCATAACAATCAGTCTCTGGGAGGTGAAACCTGTAAATGACTCTTTCTGGGCCCGTAAGCATCTACCTCCATATGAGATACAAGCAGCATAACCTCTCCAAAAGCTAAAGTACACAGGTTAAGCAGTGATCAAATACGCCAATACCGAGAGTGAAGAAGCAAGCTAGTTTAGTTCCCACTAGAATGCTTGAAATAAAGCACAGACCCATCCATTTTCAGTAAAATCTAAAGCATTAAAAGTTTTGTTTAAGGAGTATGAATCTTTTTATTTAGATTTTCAGGGACCAGAAGAAGCTTTGTACAAATTCTGACATAGAAAATTAACAAGAATGAGGCATAATAACCTACTTAACCAGTGCAAGTTTTACAGGGTTGTGAACAATTGAGGGGTTTTTCTGGATAAGCATTTTATGGCCAATAACTTATTTCTATTGAGGGCTTTCAAGTCAAACACAATTGAAAGTGAAATCTCCCAATGGAAGAGAAAATCTGAAAGAAAACAAGAAACAAAAACTCCAACAAAACATAAAATAAAGAACTATTAAATAACTGAAAACAAGGTATCTGTAGTGTTTCTGCAACAAACTAAAGCTATTGGGAACTTTGGATGTCTTTTATACTTATGACTAGAGACCTGCAGACTAAACAAAATGCTGACTACTAGCTATATATATATCCAGGGTGCTTCTCTGACCTTAACCTTACACCTTCTTGACATTCTATAGACAGATGACTGTAAGACATGGGGTGAGAACACCACAAATTTCAAAGCTTTTACTTCAGCCCTGTAAACAAATACAGCATGACATTTACCCTTCCAGCAGGTAAAACTCAGATCTTGTGAAAGGAAGAAAACATCTAAGTAGTATCACTTTATACCAGATCTGCAGGGATTTATTAGGTAATCTTGTGGCAGGGCTAATTGACTAAGGAACAGAAATGCTACCGATGTTTGCCAGGCCCTCTTTTGCTAGAACTCTGCATACTTGAAAATACCATTTCAATATACTTGCTTGTTAGCCTGTGTCAGGAAATATTTTAGCATGGAGGCTACCACCAAAGTTCCTGGGAGAATGCATTATCATTCCAACAGTGTCTTCAGAACATGAAGTGTTTTAAGTACTAGCATATTTATTAAAATTCAAATAGGTTTCTAAAATAAATTAATTGAGAGAAGAAAAAGCTTGTTGAGCAGCTCCAGCTACAACACTAAAATGAACTCTCTTCCTACTGATTGTACCTCTTGACATTTATTCTTTAGCTTGCCGTGCTGAATTTTCAGTATTGTGGGAATGAATGCTGAAATGCTGGTGAAATTCAACTTGGGTAAGATTCAACATGGGTTCAAGCATGCATGCACTGCAGTGTGATGCAGATTCACACCCATGAGACAGGGTGAAAGAGAGTACTCTAGGAACTGTCAGTATTGCACTTCTGTGGCAAACCACCAGATGTTATGCACAGTCTTCCTAAACTTTTATTCACAGTGATTAAGCACAGTTTTTAGTTTTGAAAAAGATCGCTTATTGCTAGATATGTGTGAAAGGTTTTTTGTAACTGAGATATTTAAAGCAAGTGATACTCTGAGAAGACCTAAACTTAGTTGTGCTGCTGTGGAGATTTCAAGACTCTTAGGTTTACTTATTCTTATTCACAAGACAGTGCTGGTATCAGAAGACAGCACTGGGTTCAGAAGAAGCTGAAATATTTCTCTAATGAACAGAATAGCACGTGTTTACCTTTTTTAATACTGCAGTACAGTTATTCCATTAATTTTAGCTCTTAGCTAAATCTTTAATGTCATAATTATTTGGTGCTCAGCAGCTAATTAATGTATTGAGACCTAATACTAAAGAACTTTTAGTTTACTTTTGAGTGCTAACACTAGAGATTTAGAAGTTTCCAAACAAACTCATTACCATATTAGAATGCTGAATTGTATCAAAAGACAAGGTCAAATGAAAAATCATGATTTTCAACACACTGATATGGCTATTTCATGGATGCCAGTAGGAAATTTTCCTTGGTTTCATTAACAATAACTATATTTCAATTGAAAATAGACATGTTTATCTCCAAATAATCTGTGTCTGAAATGAGTAGAGTCAGATGGGGTGGGTAGACACTAAAGTTAAAATATCTGCGCTGGAAAATTTATATTAAGAGGTTGAATGTTATTTGCTCATCTCCTAATTACCATAGAACCCTAGAATCTTGCAATTGTTTGGATTGGAAAAGAACTTTGAAGATCATATAATTCCAGATCCCTGCCATGGACAGGTATACTTTCCACTAAACTAGATTGCTCAAATCCCTGTCCAATCTGGCCTTGAACACTTCCAGGGATAAGGCATGCACAGCATTTCTGGACAACCTGTTCCAGTGCCTTGTCATTCTCATATGAAGAATTTCTGCTTCATATTTAATCTAAACGTAGTCTCTTTTAGTTTGAAACCATTACCTCTTGTTCTATCACTGAGTGTCCTTGCAATAAGTTTCTCTCCAGCTCTCTTGCAGCCCCCTTTAGGGTGAAAGGTGATATAAGGTCAGAGCCTTCTCTTCTCCAGGTTGAACAACCCCAGGTCTCTCAGTCTGTCTTAATAGGAGAGATGCTCCAGACCTCTATTCGTCTTTATCACCTTCTGTGGACATGCTCCAATAAATCCATGTCCTTCTTATGGAATCACTAGGATCTTTAAGATCGGTTCCAACTGTCAAATGTTATGCTGAGAGCCCCAGAACAGAGCGCAGTACTCTTATGTGGTGTCTCACAAGAGTAGAGGAGAGAGGCAGAAGCACCTCCCTCTGTTGGTCCCTCTTCTTTTGATGCAGCTTAGGATGCAGTTGACTTTCTGATGAAAAAGAAAGAACGGTGATTTTTTTTAATCACTTTTTTATCTTATCCTTTGAAAAAAGCTTGCATAGTCCTCTTGGGGCTGTTCTCAGACCCCTATTCACCAGAAATAGTATTCTCACTTTAATATGGCCACTAGCAGGTGAAGATAACATTCAGTAACATGAAGGGAAGCAACATATCTCCTTCAGAATTCAACTTGTCTAAGAAGGATTTTCCTTCTCAACTCCTACATCTCTGTGTTTGCTTAACAGGTTTGAAATAAGTGTGTTCAGAGCTACATGCATGTTAGGAATGGCTAACATTTACTTCTTGAACTACCACACTGACTGTATGTGCAAATAGAACAATTATAATTTCAGTCCCTCTAATCTTTAAAAATTGTGTCCTTCAGAAATTGTTAAAATGACTTTCACATAAATGTAGCAAAGAAAGAATTACACCCTAAATGTATTTAATAGTCTATATTTCAGTTTCTCTGGACGTAAAGTAACAGAGCTTGTGTTCAAGGAAAATTAGTTTTGCATGTTGTTACATCAGAAAAAGGGTTTTATAGTAGAATTTGGAAATAGAAACTTTCTTTATTCTCACATGATGTTGTTTGAGAGATCTTTTGTTGCAGTAGGGTGATTTCTTTTTTTAATTATCTTTCCTTCTTTTTATAGTTATCTAATAATAAAATTATCATCAACAACTTTTAAAGTAGAGGAAAATTACAAAGATTCTGTCTGAAATCCAAGAGTGGTTTTTTTTGTATGATATCTCAGTGCATCAAACTATCCGTAGCCTGAAACACTGCACTGGAGAAGAAAAGTAGAGACTGACAGACACCAAATGATGTGAAAGCTTCTAAAGTACCTTACATAAAGAAAGGAACTGTACAAAAATGGTTTTTTTGCTGAGCCACTAGGAAAATTTCTGGTGTTCAACAGCTCCGAAAATTTCCCATTGCTTCCCTTTAGTGGGGTGGCTTAGCAGATGCCCATTGAGGCACAGTAACGAAAATCAGTGAACTTGGAAACTGCATTTGTTCTGTTATACACATTAGCATATCTTCTTTTTTTCACAATCTTCTAATTAGTGTTTTAAGCATATTGTTATTTAAGCTGTATTGTAGTTAAAGCTGTGGTTTAGAAACTGGTTGGCATTTGGAAAATTTAAGTATAAAAATGTGCTTGTAGTAAATCCTTTTATCTGCATTACACTGCCCAATTACTAGCCATTGCACCTTTACTAGTATTTGGCAGATACTTGAGGATATCTTGAAACATGAAAATTGCAGGCTAGCTTCTAATATGTTCTCCAAAGTAGCCTAGAAAATCAATAGCCAGCAGTAGCTGTTCTTAGAAATGCCTGTGGCTACCAACAAGGCTCAGTTCCACAAGGCTCACTACCAAACTCCTTTCATGTCCTTACTCTCTACAATACAGAGATGGTTCCTGCTTATTTGGAATAGTTCCTAGCCTGAGCCACACAAAGGAATTGATGGGATGGTAGTAGGATTCCATATTTAACAGTTCAGATTATGAAGTTACATTACTTGATCATTCTCACTCCCTATTTCATTTACTGATACAGACAATAGAAACACCTATCCCTCCATTTATTAAGTCAACTGCATCGTTATTTCAATAATACTGTGCCTGACAAAATGCACATTTTCCTTGTACAAGACAGAATGAATGCCCTGTCATATTTTTCATAAAAAAATACCAGGTAAGTTGATAGCACTGGAAATAGAAAATGCCTTAGCTCCACGGGGACCAAAAAATAAATGAGACCACGGGATGGGAGTCACAGCACCACTACCTGCTTCAAGCATTCATCTTCCCGAGATAGCCCATCATTCTTTGTTTACATAGTAGCTATTTCACTCATAAGCATGATACTGGCCAGCCTAACCTATGTCCACACAAGTTAAAAACTATTAGGGTCGGCTAGGTTATTCTTAGGAGATATTCTTACCCCAAGGGTACAGCAATTTGTTACTAATCTCCTTGCCCTTCCTACTGCTGTGACCTAGTCACGTAGCAGGTTCTATCTCTGTTGTGAGTCAACCCACCTACACCTTGTCTGTTTCCGCAGTCTTTCTCCTAGGTGATACATAGTTAATCAGGAGGAATTTGGCAACTCAGCTGATATTTTCTTGTGAGGATGCTTGATAGGAAAACAAGGCACAAATGAAATATGGAAATCTCCACTGTTCAAGTTAAAAAAGAGACAGGCTTGGTACTGCTCAAATGATAAAAAAAAACAACTTCTAGTCACTCCTCTCATGATTTAATCCCAGCTGGAAACAAAGGATCACAAAGCCGCTCGCTCACTCCCACTTCAGTGGCGTGTGGGAGAGAATCATAGGAGTAAAACAGAAAATACATGGGTAGAGACAAAGGCAGTTTAGTAAGTAAAACAAAAACCATGCATAAACAAAGTATAACAAGGAATTCATTCAAAACTTCCCTCAGGCAGGGAGGTTTTAAGCCATCCCCAGGAAAGCAGGCCTCCATCACTCTTAGAGGGGACTTCAGAAGACAAATGCCATTACTTTGAACATCCCCCCTTCCTTCTTCTTTCCCCTTGCTTTATATGCTGAGCATGATGCCATATGGTATGGAATATTCCTTGAGTCAGATGGGGTCAGCTGTCACAGCTGTGTCCTCTTCCAGCTCCTTTTGAACTCCAGCCTTCTTGTTGAAGGAGTAGGTTGAGAAGCAGGAAAGGCCTTGACACTGTGTCAGCACTGCTCAGCAACAATGAAAACTCTTCATTATAAACACTGTTTTCATCACAAATCCAAACCATAGCCCTACAGTAGCTACTCTGAAGAGAATTAACTCTGAGGCAAAACCAGCATATTCCTAATCATAGAATCATAGGATCATTTAGATTGGAAAAGAGTTTTTTAGATCACTGAGTCCAAGCATTAACCTAACACTACAAAGTCCATCACCAAATCATTAAGTTAACATCCAGGGTTATCTCAAGTTTTGCTTCTAGTTTTCTCATTAAAGAGCTGAGGTAGGGAAAGAACACTCTTAAAATATTTGTAATTAGATGTTCTCACATTCCTGAACAAATAATCTGAAAGAATTCACCATAGTGTTTCTAAAGCACAGCGCTGACCTTTTAGAGACCTTATATAATGCAGAGGGATAACATTTTTATTAGAACAGAGGCTCTATAATTTTATTCATTTTGCATGGCAAGGTTCTGGTAGCAGAAGGGGGCTACAAGCATGGTATCTGTGAGAAGCAGCTAGAAGCTTCCCCCGTGTCTGATAGAGCTAATGCCATCCAGCTCAAAGATTGACCTACCAGTGCTCAAGGCCAAGCCCATCAGTGAGAGTGGTAGCAACTCCGGGGTATTATATATTTAAAAAGGAGGGAAAAGCCTGCACAATTGCAGCCAGAGAGAGGAGCGAGAATATGTGAGAGAATCATCCCTGCAAACACTGAGGTTAGTGAAGAAGGAGGGGGAGGAGGTGCTCCAAGTGCCAGAGCAGATGTCACTCTGCAGCCCATGGTAAAGCCCATGGTGAGGCAGGCTGTCTCCCTGCAGCCCATGACGTTCATGGTGGAGCAGATAGATGCCTGCAGCCCATGAAGGACCTGTGCTGGAGCATGTGAGAAGTCCATGCTGGAGTAGGCTCCTGGCAGGACCCGTGGGAGGAGGAGCTCACACTGGAAGAGGTTTGCTGGCAGGACTTGTGATCCCATGAGGGACCCATGATGGGGAAGTCTCTTTTCTGCTCCCCCCCACCCTTGCCCCCAGCTTTTTTTGAAAAAATATACAAAATATACAACAGGGAGAAGTAATGTTACAGTAATTTTATTAGAGAAAGGTAAAGATTGTCTTAAACAACAGGGAGAAGTAATGTTACAGTAATTTTATTAGAGAAAGGTAAAGATTGTCTTAAAAATCATATTACCTAATAAAGTGCATACAAAACCCATGCTGAGGATTGAAATATAATAAAAAGAAAGTAGAGACTTTACATAAAATTATAACTGAGAACTGCAAACAAAATAAAATTACCAAGAAGGGAATCATCATTTGAGGGAGCTGTGTTTTCCACAGAGTCACAGCAATTCTAAAAGTAGAATTCATACTGCACCAATTATAGTAAGCACAAGATATAAACTAAGATTTCAGGTTTCTTAATTCTAGTATATAAGGATATGTAACTGTTGGACAGTCTGGTAAAAGGGGTCATGCTTTGACAATTCAAAATCACCTTCCACTAGGAATATATAAACCCTCAACAGAGGTGGTGAAAGTAGCTTGACAAATCCCCTTCCAGACCATCCAGTTTGGGATCCTCAGTCGCTTCTACTAGAGACCCTGGAGGTGCCCAGAGGCTCTGTGGAGACAGCTCTTATCCATTCTGTTAGTGCTGCTATTCAGGGCTCATGGTGCTCCAGTGACAATATGGTATCCATGGTGAAAGAATTCTTTACAGTTTGACACCTCCCCTTTTCTCTAAATTGGTCTCAGAAGGTTTTACCTGATACTGAACTTAAAAAAGTCCAAAGAAGACTCTTAAAGGACACTAGCAGGTTTATGTCTTTTATCAGAAATTATTACTGAGCTCTCTAAGTAATTAGGTTCTCTAGTCCGCCCTTACAGTTTATTATCATAACCTGTAATTAATAATAGAAAAACATATTTTATTTGCAGACACAGTTAAATAATTTTCTACTGCAATTTCTTGGTCAGTCCAGCTCCAATGTGCAGAACTGAATATACTTTAGAGTGTTGAATCATGGTATAAGAATAAAAACAGTTTTCAGGAAGGACTTTCCTACAGAATAATGGCACAAATACCCAGCCACTAAAATTTGAAATCAGAAATATTTCTAAGATCTGCACAGTTTAGAAAGGAAAAAAAAAGAATCAAATCAGTGCAGGATCTGGCTGATATGGCTGATCTGGCTAATATATACTGGTAAAAAAGACAGGATTCATTAAAAGCACATTCTCTAAAGATAAGAGAGGCAAAGCAGGTGGGCAAAGATACAAAAGGGCTGTTTAAGAAATTTGAAACTAATGGTTTTCCAAAAGCAGTTTCATACTAAGACAAAATTGTGGCGTTAGCTACCAAAAGCATTAAGAGGGTGTCTGTTTGCTCAGCATAATGAAGTAAAAAGTTGATAAAATTAACCTGAAGTCAGGCAAACCTGGAACAGACTGCTATGTTACTCAGTTATGTGTGCTTTTGTTATTTATGATGATTTATTTGTATTAGCTTGGGCATGGATTTCTGCCATTTAAGCTGTCTGCAAAAGAGAAATGGATAGCAAAGAAAGTAGAACAGACTTTGCAGTATACACAAAATAAGATATAGTACAAAACAAGGCAACATTCTGGATAAGGAGAATATTGATTAAAAAAATGAATACCTATTCTGAAAAAAGTAAAGCATCAAAAAGCAAAAGAGTTATTAAAAATAATCCACATGAGGCAAATGAATGAACAGGAAGGATAGTTCCACAGTGTAAGGACATGTTTTTGAGCACTTCTGTCCTATTTCAAATGGGCTTCTGGATTCATAGGAGGGAATATCTCTCAGCTTAACTTTTTGCTTTAAACCCCCCCGCAGAGAAGCTGGAGAGTTGTGCTTGTTTTACTCGGCTGATTCTGTTTGGGGTTTTGTTGTGGTTTTCATACACTGCAGAAAAAGGCAAAGGAAAACAATGGGGCATATCTTATTATCCCATTAACTCCTGAGTAGATATCCCAAAACATTCAGAATTGACGCTGGAATATAAGTAAAAAGCATGTTTGTGTACAAATATAGGAACAAATTTAGGTCATCATTTAAAAATTATTTCTACAGGCAATATTAGGTATAAGATTGGTCTATACAGTAGCAATCTCTAGAAGTGAGAACTCCAGGACTGAAAAACTTGAAGTTAGCACATTCAGCAAAAGTCCTATACAAGATTTTCATGTTTGGAAAGCTACTGTTATTCAATTTATCTGTGTGTCTGAACATCACTTATATGAATCTCAGTTGGCCACTCTGAAGTCTTTTTAGAGTCAATGAAGAGATATATATGATTCACTTCAACCTAAAGTGGGTGTCTAATGTCAGAATATATAAACTACAACTTTGGTAGTTATTCTAAGTATTGTAATCTTAGTCTATTTCTGAATTGTAACACTCAGTAAGATGAATCCTGTTAGAGACTGCTTGTAAGGTACTGATGTGAAATAAGTTTTCCACAGAAGTGCTATAGACAGTAAACACAGAAATGAAGATAGAATTCCAGGTTTGGGCATAAATAGCTGACTGAAAAGATGAAAGAATCTTCAAACTAAATTAGTTATAGGAAAAAGGTAATTACAGAAGAAGGCAATTGATTTGGATATGGAGATGACTAAATAGAAAGCACAAAATATAGTAGCAATGGAAAAACACTTCATTTTTTTCAAAGAAGATGCATCGCTATACATCTCCTTAGTACATTTATTCAATTTATTAGATTCTCTCCAGGACTACAAGCAGATTAGATACATAAAAACAATCAGCAAACTAATCACTTTAACTGCAGTATGGAAGAATCATGCTGTATGATTCTTTCCAGAGGACAAATCACTCTAGTAAATCCTTTTACTAAGGATAGTTTTAGAAAAAGAAGGTACTATATACTCAAATACCTGATTGGGGCTGACATCTTTTCAGTGTCAGTGTGCTTTTTTTTTTTTTAATGTATAGTCATGCCAAAGAGGAACATAACATAAAATTATATAAAAGGGATAGAGAAATTTAGAGTGCAACTTGAAATCAGATCTCAGTAAAGTGCCAGTCAGGTTTTAAAGAATAAATTGCTTTAGTCACTTCTTTGAAAAAAGAGTAACCAAATTGGATCTAAACAAATCCAGAGTGCTAAGAGATTTTCTAGCACAAATCTCCAAAGGAGAACTGAGCAATTCATTGTTTGAAACCCTTGGTAGGGATTGTGACATTTATGTAGTTCAAAGTTACCCTCTACAAATAAAGGCCTCCTGGAGGATATTCAAGTGCCACATCTTGGCAGACAACGCTTTACTTGATGCGATCTTGGATGATGTGGACATTTGGTAACAACTATGGGCCATATGTTCCCCTCAGCTGGGCCTTGCCACCCTCCTGCAGGATCTCACAGGAGATATTCAGCCAGCTGGCTGCTCAGCAGTGAACATGAACAGGCAGGCTTGACACCGGAGCCTCAGTGCCATCAGTACCATGCCTGGCCTGTGCGCCTCATACAGCTTGAACAAAGAGCAGCGATCTGCTCCAGCAGGAGAAGTCAGACTTAGATCAGGTCCTCCAGTGCATCACTGCCCAACCTGGCCTTTCTGACCCCATAGGACCTCCTGACAGAGAAGTGTGTGAGACCATCTGTGCCTGTCTGCCTGGAGGCCAGTTCCATTAGAGCAACAAACACTATGGTTCACTTTCCTGTACAGTAAAAGCAGCTAAATATAGATCTGTTTTTCCCCTCTCCTTTGCTGATCAACCGTACTCATCCCTACCCTGTGTTTGTTTGCTCTGCTTGATGCACAGTACGGTGACAGCCACAGTCCCTATCTCTTCCTGGGAGACACAGCTTTCAGCTGTCCCTTCTCTTTGTTATTTCTTTGCTTTTTTTGAGTTATGTCTTTTTTCTTTACTTCTCCATGTTCTACACAGGCAGAAATTCTCACAAGATGTTTTTCATTTCCTTGTCATAGTCAGGTCACACTTAGTGTTTCATTACCTCTAGTCTTATTGGTTACTCTTTCACAATATTGCATCGTCCTCTGTACTCACACTGTCTGCACAGGCACTTAAACATCCCTTAGTCACCAGACAACAACATTAGCAGAAAACATAAACCTATTACAAAATATACTGCATGAAACTTTAGTGTCCAGAACTTTTCTATCCTTTTAGAATGAAAGAAAAACAGATACAAAAGCAGAGGGAAACAGGGCAGAATAATTACCAGAATAAATAAATAAAAAAAGATTGTGTGATGTTTCATGAGTCCTTGCCACTGCAGGCTCTGTGGAGGCAATGGAACATGTGGAGCTGCAGGACACAATCCCAGCATAAGAGAAGGTTTACTTTAAATAGATTAAACAGTCAAGAAAATCTGAAGGTCCTCCTAGTTCCACAAGCCACTCTTGCATGTGGGTGAAGTTCATAGCCCTCTGCAAGAAGGCCAGATGAGGATTGCATTGGATCAGCCTATGGTTCTAAATGAAAGGATTTCAAACCTCTACTGATAGATATCCTTGTCCAAGGTTGCCTCTGTACTTCTCTACATGCTTCCCAGACCTTATGACTAGATGTCTCTGTGAAGTCCTTCCTAGCATCTGGAAACATACTACCTAGTGTACTCTCTCCCATAGTATCTTTCCAATCAACCACATTTGTCAGAAAACCGGTCTGCAGCTGTATATGAAAAGATCTGAGTTGGACCCATTGTAGAAACTGGGAAAAAAACAAGGAAGACTTTTTAAGAAAATTGCTCTAATAACCTAATTACTATGTTCAAAGCTGTGGTATGCTGGAGTCCTGGACTCAAGTGTAATAACCAGAACATCTGAATAGTGGCAGTAGTAAGCTGAGCCCAAGGAAGGGTGGTGTGATTTTGGGTCGTGTTTGATGTGAGTTGGATTCTCCACACATGAAGCTTCTTTGCTGTCTCTTTGTAGTCTGCTTGGCCTGGGAAGTATTGAGAATGCAGTGCTGCGAGAAAAAAATTAACTAGCGGTGCTGCAAATGGAGGATGCTTTCCAGCAGATGAAGGAGTGATGACCAGTTTGCTCCATGTTCTTTGTACCGTGCTGCTGCCCTGCCAGGTACAGGAGTCAGGCAGGGTTTCTGTGATCTCAACAGGCTACTCAGCTGGCACAATTATACCTGCAGTGTCAGCTGTTGCTCAGAAAAGCTACTTAGTGCCCCAGAGGAGCTGTGATGAGATTTTGTAAAAGTACTGTGGTCAGAACCACATTACCCAAACCCAGGGTCTGTGGTATGAGAGGAATTAAGCAATGCTCTTTTTTTACCCTAAATGTCAGATAAAAGCACAGATTCTCTGTCTACAGACTGAAAAATTAAATATGGTTTCTGTCAAATTCTGATAGAGCTGGATTGGAAATAGAGCATGCTCCAGATTTCTGCAAGGCTGCAGAGAAACTCAGCAGATAAAACAGACCTGTATCAGGAAGGGTGAGGAGGAGGGCATAGAAAGTTAATGGCTTAGCATTTCTTTTGAGTTTGCCTATGCTGAGTTGGATTCATGAGAAATTCAAGAAAAGAGCGAAGGTGGCAAGTTCTTCAAAAACGAAATGACATTTAGTATTAAAGGTGCACTTACTGCTTTTGGGAGTGAGGGAGGTATGTTTTTTGGGGGGCAAACAACATGTGCAGTGACATTTTTGTGAGTAACATGGTTTCTTTTTCCCCATGCCAGAGACAAACAATCAGAAGACAATACCATGTGTGGAGTCCTGACAGGATCTGTCTTGTTCAGGAAGTATGAATGTGTGACTGTTTATTACCACACCAGACATTCTTTGGGGTAGTGTACCCTTCTCTGTGCTATAGCTGGTTGCTAAGCAGACATAAACCACCAGCTGATGAGTTTTTTCTTTCTTTTTCTCCAAGTTGCCCTGGGAGACTGACAAGCTGCAGCGATGGCAGGTTCACCTTCCCTCAGGCATCTTCCCTCTCTCTCTGTGCCATTCTCAGTGTTACTAAGCTTGAGATTCCCCTTCTTCCCTTGCCTGCCAAGAAGATAAATACAATTTACGCTCACTAAATCTCTCCTCAGTCCTTCCCTCTTCCCCTGGATTTGACAGTGATGGCAGCAGTGGCAGGACAGCAAAGGTAGGTGTCTGCCCTTGGTGCAGACTTTGGAAAGAAGTCCTGCTGTGGGGTGCTGGGCTACTCCTTTGACAGGAGGGCACTGCAGCTGCAGACTTCAAATGCCTGCCTTTTATGGAACAGCAGCAATCTGGCATCTAAATGTTCACTGCAGTGTACAGTATGAGAAAGTAGGGGGAGTTATAAGGTGAGAGGTCCCCAGCCTGCATGCAGGAGGGAATTTTTGTTTACCATTGCATTGCCAAGCACCATGATCTGCCACAGGATACTTTGACACCTCATCCAAGAAGAAACAGAGGACTGTCACAGGCAAACCAGTCTTGACTAAGAGATCCTTTCTTTCTTAACTTAGGTTTTTTCCATTTAGCATAACCTTTTGAATATTGAGTATTGAGGGAAAAAAAAAAACAACATAAGCATTTAAGGAATTACATATCTTCTGTCTTCCCCAAACTCAGCATAGGCAAAACATGTTTCTTTTGTACTTTCAGTCATGACTTCCTTGGTTTTCCTGCAGATTATGCTCCACCAACACAGTTCCTTTAGTGAGGTAAGGAGGCTGGGGCTGGTGTATAGTGGCTTCTCTGCGACTTCGTGTTTCTTACTAACTTTTCTCCACTTCTATTGACTTCTTCCTTGTTTGTCCCTGCCCCAGTATGTATCAACCATAACCACTGTCCTTCAGGAGTGTCTCTATTCTGACAAGGAGGGCCTGTGTCTCCAACAATATCCCCTTCGACATCTTGTAGAAGCATAGAATGATTTTGGTTAAAAATGACTTTTAAGGTTCATCTAGTCCAGCTCCCCCATGAATGGACAGGGACAACTTCTGCTAGATCTAGTTGCTCAAAGCCTTTACAGAAGCCAAGGTAGATGACACTATTTGCTCTTCTCTTGTCCACTGACACAGTCACTCCGTCATGCAAGGCTGGTAGATTAGTCAAGCAGAATTTGCCCTTGGCGAATTCACGTTGACTCTCTCTAATCATCTGCCTTTCTTCCATATGCCTTGATTGAGCTTCCAGGAAGACCAGTTCCATTGCTTTATCAGGCATGGAGAGGAGGCTGACAAGTCAGTAGTTGCAAGGGTCTCCTTTTTTACCCTTTTTAAAAATTTTCCGGTCACTAGGAATCTTGCCTGACTGACCCAATCTTTCAAATATGTTTGAGGGTGTCTTGCTTGGAACAGACCAGGCTACTCAAAGGTGATCCATGATCACAGAAGCCAGAACCCTCAGTATGTCTCCAGTCTTGCAGTCAGTTCTTCACCAGTTGAATTCATCTCCTCCTTCCTAAACCCCTCCTTCTGACTGGAAGGGATAGAGAAGGAAGTACTTCTGTGCCAGATCCTTTCAACATTACTCCAAGGGACATATATTCTCTTTTGAAGTTATGCCTTTTGAGTTATGTCACCACGGTATAATTAGACCCTACAAGTAACAGCAGGAGCAGATAATAATCTGCAGAGTTCACCAGGTTCTGCAGTCTGTTAGTGGTGCCATAAATACGAGCTTCTGGTAGGCAGCTCCTCCACTGCTTCTCTCACAGTGGCTGTCAGTCAGTCTCTTGTCACTGCTCAGACAGAGGCACTGTGGAATTCCACAGCTGCTGCAGTTTTGGGGTGCAGTGGGCTGTTTTCATTGGTGTCAGATCCAACTGGAACCAGCTGTGCCCAGCACCAGTTAGATCCTGAACATCTCCCATGCAGGGCACTTCGGCAGACCCTTACCACACCAAAATATAAATAATTCCCTTTGAATTCTGGTTCCTCTTTCTTGCAAACAATCATGGTGATGGTGCCTTGCATCTCTTCACTGTTTTCCCAGTTGTAAGCTAATGAGAGGGATAAAAAGCAGCACTTTAGAGGGAGTACTTGTAGTACAATAGCAGGAGTGGCTTGGGTTATTCAAGTACAACAAGGAGAACATGAAGGGTCAGCTATGTAGCCTTCCACTATATTGCTGGATGACTGTGCCTGAGTGACACTGCTAAGTGATATGGGTTCATCTATTCCCTGTGACCCCATTCCTGGGCCAATGACAACTGGCAAGCAATGGTTAGCACTGCACAGTGCCATCTGATTTGGACACAGTGCAGAGAGCTACCTCCACATGGATAAAAATCTTTGGTAATGAGGATGACAGGATAGAGTTTACCTTTAGCAAGCTTACAAATGATACAAAATTAGGACGAAGATCTGATAGACCACGTGGTTGTGCTGCTGTTCAAAAGGACTTCAGCAAGCTGGTGCAATGGGCAAACAGGAAATTGAAGCAGTTCAATAAAGGTGGTAAACGCCAAGTCTTGCACCTAGGGAGAAATAACTCCTTGGGCCAGTATGTGCTGGGGAACAATCAGCTTGAAGGACCAAAGCAGTTTTTTCAGAGAAGGATCTGAGGAACCCCGTGAACAAAAAACTGAAGATGAGCCAATGCCATGACTCAGCAGCTAAGGGCAATAGCAGGTGGGGGACATTAGGCAGGCAGCACTTCCAGCAGAGCAAGGAAGGTCATCCTTCCACTCTGCTCAGCCCTGATGAGGCACATCTAGGTGCTGGTTCAGGTTCTGGGCTCCCCAGGAGAAGAGACACTGGAGCAAGTCCAGTGAAAGGACATGAAGATGATAAAGGGACTGGAACATATAACATACTAGGATAGACATCTGGGATTATTTTCCTCAGAGAAGAAAAGGCTCAGGGGAACTGACCAATTCATATAAATACAAGATGAGGTGAGTAAAGAGGATGGAGCTGGACTTTTCTCAGTGTCATCCAGTGGAAACATACAAGGAAAAGGACACAAATTGAAATACAGGAATTTCCATTTAACCATTAGACAAATCTTTTTATTGTGAGAATAGTGAAACAGTAGAATGGGTTTCAAAGAGAGTTGGTGGAGTCTCTATCCTTGGAGATATTCAAAACTCATTTGAACATGTTCCTGGGTAATTAATTCTGAGCTGAACCTTTTTTGAGCAAGGGGCTACAACTAGGTCATCTCCAGAAAGTCCCTTCCAATTAACTGTGCTTCTTTGATTCTGTGAATTTCTGCTTTGTTTAATTTACTGCTACAGATGTAGCTGTAGAGAACTAGATTCCAGGTCACAACATGTCCTCCCTCTGCTATACAGTCAAGATGAAGGCAAAGTTGCAAAGTATCAAATACAGAATTGAACACAGGCTGGAGCTGGCTCAGGCTAGCCATGTCAGAACATGGTTTGTTCCTCTTTTGTAAATCCATTTAGATATGTTGTGAAACCAAGGAACATATGTCTTCACTGTTAAGTATGGGAGTATTTTTAGGCAAGTATTTAAAAGACTTGTTAAGAATAACCTTATTTGATTTCACTCTACTTCTCCACTGATGAGAATGCTCTACATCAGGCAATAATCCAGAAGAGAATAATAGAGGACGGAATGAAGGACAGATCTGAACATTACTAAGCTTTGAAGGATCTTCAAAGATGAGGATGAATTTTTATGTGGCCTGTGAGGAAAAGGTCTCAATGTGAACTGAGCCATGAAGAAATATGAGTTAAAGCTTGTCCAAACAGGATTCTATAGAAAAAATCCCAGACAGTATGATCTTCTTTAGACTGGATAGTAGTAGACTGGATAGTAGTAGACCTTCAAAGTCAAGCAAAAAAGGAACTGTGCTTATATTATATAACCTCCTTTTCCCCTTCAAATTAGATGTGTTTATTGAAGGAAAACTGTAGTAATTTATAAAGGAGTGAGAAACCCATATGACTTGAGTTTGCACCTGGCCTCCTTCAATTATTGGGAAATATATTGTGTTACCCCCTTGAATGTTATAAAGAAGTGTAGTGACAGAGTAATATACAAATAAATACGATATTGTGATAGCCTAATTTTTCAAGTTTTATTGTACTGTTAATCTAAGTATTCTGCTCCACTACAATTTAAGTTTTCCTCATTTCTGATTATCTTTTGCAAAACTTGCAGAACTCCCACTGAGACTCCATTCATTTCATTAGAAATGCCATATATAAAGTGGCATGGAATCTGTCCAAAAATTAATAAGCCTAAACCAAACATAAGCTGTTCCATATCTACTCTATACTATTTCATGCAACAGTACCATTACAGTGTCTCTCAAGATAGAAAATTAAAAGACTTTTGGAGGTACGGAAATACAGTTAAATGTTGAATTTCAAGGGTAGATTTGTATGAGAAATATTGGGGAAGGAAGTAAAATTATCACAAAGGTCTAAAACAGGGATGTCTCACTACTTAGTGTTTTCTGTGCTAACTGGGGGAAAATGCATATCACTTTAAAGCTTCTGACCTGAAAGAGGTAAATACAGAAAAAAAAAATCACAATACAAATTAACAATACATATTGTTTGAGAAATAACTAGAAATGCCAGTGAAAGCCTTTGTTCAGAATGATAACTTTTCACATGAAACACAGCATTTTAAGAACTGTAGGAATAAGTTCTACAATACCCTCTACAATGTAAAGTAAATTCTAAAATTTTTCTTTTACTCTTAAAATAACGTATGTAATAATGTAAGCCTTAGAACAGCAGGATATTCTATATTTATATATTTTTCAATGTATATTTTTATCAATATTGTGCCTAGTCATAAAGACACATCATCAAAAAAGAGGTGTTTTTAATATTATATTATGGAGGCATCTAAAAGCCAGTGCTATGGATGACTTTTCTTTTTGCTAGATGCCAGATAAATGTCTGGTACACAAAGAAAAATCCTTCATTTAAGAGGATTACAAAAAGGGGTTTTCAGTTCCACCATTACTGGTTTTGGAACTCCAAATATATTTCATTCTGCATTGGCATGAAATTAAGTGTTAAGTGGTGTAAGAGGGTGTTACCACTTTCTCCAGCTAATTCAGTACAGGTCATCTCCAGGGTGGTGGCTGGAATCAATACCGCAGGGAAGCCATGGCCTGAAGTTGTGTCAGGGGAGGTTTTGGTTGGATATTAGAAAAAGGTTCTTCATCCAGAGGGTGGCTGGGCACTGGAACAGGCTCCCCAGGGAAGTGGTTACTGCACCAAGCCTGACAGAGTTCAAGAAGCATTAGGATGATGCTCCTGGGGACAGGGTGTGACTCTTGGGAATGATCCTGTGCAGGGCTAAGGGATGGACTTGATAATCTTTGTGGATCCCTTCTAACTGAGCATATTCTGTGATTCTGTCGTTCTTCCTTTTTTAGCCCTCTTAAAAATGGGGGTTATGTTTCCCATTTTCCATTCAATGGGAACTTCACTCAACTGCCATCACTTCTCAAATACAATGCATGGTGGCTTAGCCATTCCCTCTTCCGTTTCCCTCAGGATCTGCAGATGGATCTCATCAGTTCGCATGGACTTGTGCACCTTCAGGTTTCTTAGGTGTTCTTGAACCTGGTCTTCTCTACACTGGGAAGTTCTTCATTCTCCCTGTTCCCACCCTTGGCTTCTGTGACTTTGGCAGTCTTGTTGGAGCACTTGCAGTGAAGACTGAGGCAAAAAGTCATTGAGTATCTCAGCCTTCTCCATATCGTGGGTAACCAGGTCTCCCATTTCCTTCTGGAGAGGGCCCACAATTTCCCTATAGGCTTCCTTTTATCACCAAAACACCTAAATAAGCTTTTCTTGTTGCTCTTGATGTCCCTGATCAGATGCAAGTCTACCAGGCCTTAGCTTTCCTAACTGATCCCCGGCCCATCAGGTTATGTCTCTCTATTCCTCACAGAATACCTGTCCTACCAGCCACTGTCTGTAGGCTTCCTTTTTGTGTTTGAGTTTGTTCAGGAGTTTCCTGTACATCCACACGGGCATTGTTGCATTTTTGCCTGACTTCCTCGTTATTGGGATGAATCCCTCTTGAGCTTGGAGAAGGTGACCCTTGAATATTCACCAGTTTCTTGGGCCTCTCTTCCCTCCAGGGCTTTATCCCATGGTCCTTTACCAAGCAGATCCTGAAGAGGTCAAAAGTTAGTTGGGTCACCTGTCCTGGCTGCTTTCCCTCCCAGCTCCTTGTTCACCCTCAGTCTACTCACTGGTGGGGTGGGGTGAGAAGCAGGCAAGACCTTGTTGCTGTGTGAACACTGCTCAGCTGTAGCTATTTTCACCATAAATTCAAAACAGAGCACTGTACAAGCTGCTATGAAAAAATTAAATTCTATCCCAGCCAAAACCCAGTGCATCTTATTACCCCTCGTTGCATTGAAAAAGGTCCTTGAACAGATACACTTAAAAGAGAAGACACTGTCCTTCCACATATCTTTGCATAAGGCCTTTCAAAAATTTGTGTCAAAAAGTCAAATGAGAGACAAGTTCAATATCTGGGGAACTTCCCTAGAACATGGTACGGGTTCTCAAAAGTATTTTATACAGTGCAAGAGGGAAGAGATTCATGCCAGAATCAAGAACTAATAGCAACACTTGCTTGACACATAGAAAATCATTTACTGCGATCTCAGCACATCAAGGAACCTGGATTATCAGTCTGGAGTTACCACTACTCAAAGTGAATGCCCTGAAGCTTGAAGTATTGGCACCTTTGTGCTAAAAAAATTCTATCTTTCTTTTAATTTTTTTCTTTGTTCTATATGGTTTTTCTCCCCTCTGTAAGGTTTATTTTTTACATCCCACCTTGTGGAAAAATTCAGATTCAGTGAGCTGACATATCCCAAAAGAAAATTCACCCATTTTTTCAAAAGATCTAAAATAGTTCTTTTCTAGAGGAAAGGGATTCTTTATTCAGTTTGAATTTGCTGATATTGTCAGACAATAACAATTATGTGTATCTGCAAGGGCATTGCTGTATTTCTGATTTTGGTGTGGAGTTTTTTCCACTGAATTGTGGAGGAATGAGTTGAAACTCAAATCCTACAAATTATTGTATTTTTGTTCATTTACGTGATAGAAATTTTTTAGCTTTCAAAGTTTACTATCTGCAAATAGTATCAGAGCTACAGTCAAATCACTAATTTCCTAACAGCTAATACTTACCTTACCCCAAACTTTTCTCTGTAGTGTTGTGAAGAGGTTCTGGTGCTATGAGGACAGTTTATTTCCCTGTAGGTTCACTGTTACAGCAGGAATTTAAGAACTATCTTATGGAGCAGTTCTACCTAATTGTGATGACCCTTTTTACCATCAGCTTTTCAGTGAACATGAAAGCATTGACTATCCAATGTCTTTTCAGATCCATTATTGACATATTATTTAAAATTTTCAATCTTGCTAGATGATTAGTATTTCTCTTGTCTGTTATTGACCTTAACATCACAACCTTCTAAGGTGATAATATCAAAAGAAAACTTTAAGTGTAAAAGTAGACAAGTTCTTTCTCAATGAAACTTACAAAAGACAGAAAACAGAAAAGCAGTGAATGAACACAGAATAAATAAATGTCCTTGGGGAAAAAAGACAGAAGCAGCAGATGTAGCTTTAGATGATTGAGGCAAGGCGGGAAAGAGTCAGAAAAGAGAGGACTAAGAGTCTAAAAGGCAAATAGTACTAGATAGAATTCTATTTGTATATTTTCAGTTCTTGGGGATAAATGGGAACAACTGATGAAACAAAATAACAACAATCAACTCCCACCATCAGAGCTACTTTATATGTTGTAAATTAAATCTTAGTCTTAATAATATGTAACCTGGGCTAAACAGTGTTTAAATATTTAAAAATTTACATTCCTTTGCTTTTACTCTGAATTAGAAATCTTATCAAAGATTTAGTATAACAAACATAAAGTAGAAAAATAGCTGAGTCATATTACAGTCTCTATTACCATGACAGACAGAAACCTAGACAAAAATTTCTATGCAATTCCAGAAATCCATCCAAAATCTGGTCATCACTAAAAGTATTTATAAGTAGCTACTTTAACCTTTATAGATTGAACTCTCCAGAAACCTTCACACAACTATAAGCACTGATAAACATTGATAAATAGCCAACGACTTTAGTACTATTTTTTTCCAGTCATAATTAAAATGGAAAGTAAAGGTTGTGTAAAGCTACAGATTCCTGTTAAAACAAGAAGTCCTTGGCTTTTATCCAAATCTATTGTATAATAAGTCTGAGAGGAAAAGTGTTCCTCTTCCAAAGTCCTAGTCCTTTTCTCTCTTGTTCTTCTTATATCACAGAATCACAGAATATGCTGAGTTGGAAGGGACCCACAAGGATCAAGTCCAACTCTCAGCCCTGCACAGAACCATCCCCAAGAGTCACAGCATGTGCCTGAGAGTATTGTCCAAACGCTTCTTGAACTCTGTCAGGCTTGGTGCTGTGACCACTTCCCTGGGGAGTCTGTTCCAATGCACAAGTTCCCTTTGGGTGAAGAAGGTTTTTCTAATATCCAGCCTAAACCTCTCCTGACACAGCTTCAGGCCATTCCCTCAGGTGCTGTCACTGGTCACTACAGAGAAGAGATCAGTGCCTACCCGTCCTCTTCCCCTCATGAGGAAGTTGTAGACTGCAATGAGGTTTCTCCTTGGTCTCCTCTTTTCTAGGCTGAACAGATCAAGTGACCTTAGCTGCTCCTCATGCGACTTCCGCTTGAGGCCCTTCACCATCTTCATTGCCTTCCTCTGGATGCTCTCTAAGGGCTTAATATCTTTCTTATTTTGTAGTGCCCAACACTGCACACAATATTCAAGGTGAGGCCACATCAGTGAGGAGCAGAGTGGGACAATCCCCTCCCTCAACCAGCTGGTGATGCTTTGCCTGATGCCCCCCAGGACACGGTTGACCCTCCTGGCTGCCAGGGTATTGCTGACGCATATTCAACTTGCCGTGGACCGGGACCCCCAGGTTCCTTTCCATCGCACTACTTTCCAGAATCTCAGTTTTATTTTCTACTGAGATCAAATGATACTTAAAGCACTAAATTATAGTCCTGCACTTTCAGTGCCATGTCATGATAAAAGTTCCCTGTGCCTCATAATGCCTCAGAGTTTCCAGAAATAAAGACTAATTAATATATTTCTATGCCCAACCCATAAGGAGTAGAGAGAAAAATGCAAATAAATGAAGGAAAGTGTTGCTTCAGCAGTTTATTTCCTCATACGTGCACAAATATGTCTTTGGGAGTAAGAGCATGTGTGAGGCAAAATACATGACACCTCTTTCCTGAGCTATTTGCTATACTCACTATAGCTTATGAGCAATAATCTGTGTTTATTCCTTCAATGCAATAAGCAGTACAAATATCGCTGGGAACAGCAGCAAAACATAAATCCTTGCAATGTTTCCTTGCACTGACCCACAGCCCGGTCAAGAATAAGTTGTAGTTTCTCACCTAACGAAAAATAAAATAAGAATTTCAGCCTTCTTAGCATCAGAAGCCTCCTTCTTTATATGAGACTGAACCCAACACATTCACAGTAATAGGTATCTACTTTCCACCTAGTCCTAGTCCTAGGCTCAATCATCTGTAATCACTGCCTGGGATTCTTAATTCAAGCATTCAAAACCTCCCTGTTCCTGAAGGACACCACAAAATCATCACCATTGCCTTGTTCTTCTCTTCTCTTGCTACTAAATGTTCTTCTTCCAATTTATCACAAGAACCAAATGAATTTAAAAGACCAATTTTTTATTGTGAAGTTCTGGAGCAGCATGGGTAGAGATACTTACTTGCTACTCTGCCTTATAAAACTATGTTTCTGGATTTAAAATGTCCTAATGAATAAACTTGAATATATCCCTATTCTCTGATGGGGTTTGATTTCCTTTCTGAAATGCCTGCTGTTCCTTACACAGTCTATGGACAGCACAGGTAGTGAATGAAAAATTGCCTTTGGACCAAAGCCATCAAAGATTATGGTATTGCAAATTTGGTGTCAGTGGGGACTTACTATATGCCTTTCCAAGACATTGTTGCCTTAGTTCCAAATTCTATAAGGTCTCAGCCACACAAGGAGTGAAATACATTTTAAGTGCACATATCTGGACATTAAAAGTAAACTTCCTGTTTAATGTAGATGAAACTTGAATATGGTATGATAAAGCCCTTCAGTCTGAAAGAGGTTTTTTATCAGAAGCATAGTTTTTAGATGGTGTGAAGGAAAATCCATTATTGATTTTCAAGCAGTATAAGAGATCATTGAAGTTGGAGTACTGTGTAGCCCTGATGAGTGGTAAGGAGACTTGACTACTTTTTCGGTCTGAATTACATAAACACAAATAGGAAAGAAATTGAATGTAGGCAGCATGTTCACATCTGTAGTTTAATCCAGAGAGACTGTGGACATATCACAGGGAGACAGGAGATGAATCTGAAATACCACATAGGTAATGTTCACCCAGCACTACCTTCAAAGTCCCCAAGACTATACCTAGGTAGGAGAACCTATTAATCCACATAAAAATGTAAACCTCTTTCCATCTCTTTATACAATTAGTAATGACAGCTGTGGAAAAAAAAAAAGAAAAAGAACAGAAAAAAACAACAAAACCAAATCCCCCAAAAAAACAAAACAAAAAACAAACAAAAAACAACCCACAACAGAATAAATGAGGAGAACATACCCAGATAACAGACTTGGAAGAGGTACAAAAAGAACTAAGTGATTCCAGAGTAGCAAAACTCTTTGGATGAGATGCTGACTCACAAGTATGGATGAATTCCAGAAAATAATTAGTTCAACCTTACAAGCCTGTACAGATGAGTTTGGATCTAGGTGGCCATGGTAGATGCTCACACAGCTAGTCAGGAAGAATTTTCTCCAATCTTGGTACATGTACAGCATTTTTACTGTCAAGCATAGTAACAGATACATCTCAGATACTGGAATTACATGAACATTTCTTTCCAGCCTCTTCCCCACAAATCAGCACAAAGTTAGCAATTACTAAAAATAATAACCATATAATTACTGTGTTCTGTTTACTTCTACAGAGTTCTGTATGTTACATAGTTTAAGTTAAATCTTCAGCAAACTAAGATACAAATGAAAAATGTTGGATTTATGCAGTTCATAATTTTAAGCTTTAACTTTTTGGCATGATTCATTGAAGAAGTTTTATGAGTCATATCTTTAATGTTATTGACTATGTAATATTTAATCAAGGAAATATTTACAAGTTAAAAGCAAGTGTAAATTTCATCTTACAAACACCGCATTTCTGCTAAAATTTATCATTCATGTAGTGCAGAACTCAAGGTGATTTTCAAGCAGAGAAATTACTGAAGCTAACATTTAGATGCTTCAACAAGAAGCTATTTGTCTCAATTTAGTGTTCTGATTTTGTCCCCGTTTGGCTCAGGATTATTTTATTTAATTTTTTTAGAAGATCATCAGCTTTGATAAATGTAACTTTTAGCGATGGTAAACAAACACAAATTATTATATATGTTCCAAATATCAATTATATAGTGATTTTGTGTGTGTGTGTTTTTAAAGAAGTAAAAACATACAGTAATCAACATAGAAAGCTGCCTGTCATTGTTGTTGGTATATTCAGCCACAGCTGTGGAACATACTGATGTTTATCAGATATCATAAGTGCTGCTGTAAGCACCTGTTTCTGAATGACATTGGATTTCTTAAAGAAGCTGGGTCAGGATGAGATTACAAAGTGGATCCCACAGCACTTGAATGGACCTCTACCGGTAAGAAGAGAAAATTAGTTTCTAAGATATGAGTTAAAAGGTAATAATTTTTTTAATGTAAGCTATGGTTTAGCAAACCCAGTGACTTTGAATTTATCTGGGACCCTAACTCATTTGAGATCTCTAGCAGTTAATGGTACTCAGCAGCTCCTTTTTCAGATAACATTAACCAAACTCAAAATGGAAATCTCTGATATGGAGTTTTATCATTTAAGTGGCAAGAAAATTTGTTTTTACCAGCTTGGATGAAATATTTTCAGTCCAGATTTTACATGTTGTGCTCTTAAATCATGGTTTAAAAATGGTGAGAAAAAGGATATTGGAAAATCAAATTATAAAGAAATTAAAATACCATAAACAAACTCCAAATGTAAATTGGTGAAAATGACTAAATATTGGTGAAAAATGGCTAATTTCTACCTTCCACTAAAAGAGCACATGGATTTATTTTTTTACCCTACTCTATCATAGATTCATCTCCCCTGGTTAATCTTGTGTTACACCAGATATTTATAGCAAAGTTTAACATATATCTGAACTAGAATGCAATGCAAATATGGTCAGAGAAGTTTGTGGGGGTCTGAAAAACCAGCCCCACCTTTCTTTAAATTATTTAGAATTGTCTTATTTGGATTTTTATTCTTTAGATTCCGCTCCTGGATTTCACATGTTCCCAAATGTCAAGTCTTGTATGTGTCTTTTATATATTATAAAATATTAATTACATTATGGTAATATTAAATTATAATTTAAAAATATATTTAAATATTTTCTATATCCATACAACCATTATCTAAACTGGTTTCTGTGTGTTTAATATATATCCTTATATTGCATGGTGAAAGCATATCAGTACATGGAAATATCTGGAAAGGTGTGCCCACCAAACAGGATTCCAGATTCACTTAAACTAAATCCAGAAGCTTCTAAAGAAGTTTTTTTTTAAAGTACATAAAAAAACTCTCACGTTTGCAGACAAACATCTTAAGAATCTTATACTGACCTCAATAGGGCTACAGTTGTGATTGTAAATAGTGAAAGTTCTCATTTTCTCATCTTTTTAGAAAAATGCTGAAATGCTTACTGACACTCATGCCTTGTATATGTAACTTATCATGTATATAAACACATAAACTCCCCCGCAGAGTTGAATTTTTTTCTCAACTTCTTTTTTATCACAGGGTGCTCTCTGGTTCATGAAAAAATAAAAGGCTTCACAGACAGTGACTTATCTATTTAACTCATTCAGTAGCCACAGATGATGTCTAGGCAATTAGTTTAGCATAGAATGCTTACAGTTCAGATGGTTGATCTGATTTCAAACAACACACTTTTATTTGTGGCTAATAATTAGGAAAGATTTAATCTTACCTTAGATTTAGGTTTATTAAGAAATCTATCTGTTCATGGTGATTTTGGAGAATATTTTGTTCCAGGAAAGAAACTGGAATATTTCAGAATGATTTAATAAAGGATATATCTACAAAACTATAGCTACGTCCAATTTATTTCTGAACTGGAATGTGTTAGGGGCAAAATGAAGCAGATCTAAGAATAAAATTCATGCTAGAATACTAAAAATTCCAGCACCCAAACCACTGTATTTTAATATCTCATCAAAACTCTACAGCTGCTTTTCCTTTTTGTTCTTTCTTAAGCTGTATTTATCCAATACTAATAGACTTGACAGAGAAAAATATCCTTTTTTTATCCACAGACTAGTTGCAGTAAAAGCCACATAATTGTGTTTTTGGTGTCCTGCTACTGATCTCAAAAGCTCAGGAGCCTGTTTTTAGAGGTGAGATAAAAATTTGTCATTTTCTATTTCTTTTCAACCCTTTCCATCCCCACTGAAACTGCCAATTAGTTCCAGCTCCAGTGTCATTTGAGTTCAACAAGAACCTGAGGAAACCAATATGTTTTGTTAACAAATTCTTGTCATGCTGAAAAACAATTAACTGGGAGAGAAGTAAAAATAAGCAACTATTATTAGTTTGGTTAAACTTTGACATCATCTGATCTGCTGGACTCTGGCTTAAATTGCACAAAATCACATTAGAGGTAGATAAAGTTCTTACATTTCATTTTTTCAAATAAAATAGTTTTAAATTTTGCTTTCACTGTACTTTTTTTGAAGTTCAGTCAGAAATAATACATCCAGACTTAGTTCAAACATAAAATCACATCCTGATAATAAATATGCACATCCACATCAGCAGGTACTAAAGATCAGTGAGAGCACATATGGAATAAAAAATAGCTGGTGGTTAGTATGTTATTCATACACATTTGACCTTGTCTAATTATAGAACCATATAATGGTTTGAGTTGGAAAGGACCTTAAAGATCTTCTAATTTCAACCCCTCTGCCATGGTCGGGGAACCATCTACTAACCAGGTTACTCAGAGCTCTATCCAGTCTGGCCTTGAACACTTCCAGTGATGGGGCATCCAAAATGTCTCTGGGCAACTCATTCCAGTGCCTCCCCACCCTCTTAGTAAAGAATTTCTTCCTAATATCTTACCTAATTTCGCCCTCTAAGCATCCACCAGATGTTCACTTACTTCAACTGCCCAAGAAAGTCTCCTGGGAAAAATAAAGGCAGTCAAATAATGGAAGGAAAAGAATAAAAAAAGAAAAGGTGATGTACAAACAATGACTCATCATATCTCACAAGCAAACCCAAGTCCACACAGTCCTCAAGCACCAGCTACTATAGAAAGACTCCTTCTCCAGTTTTATTGCTGAGCATGGTATGGAATATTTCCTGGATGAGTTGGGCTCAGCTGTTCTGTCTGTGATCCCTCCCAAACTCTTGTCTACACCCAGCCTACTTGCTGAGTGAGACAGTGTTGTGTAAGGACTATTCGACAGTAGCTAAACCTATAGTGTGTTATCAACACCTTAAGAGTTGCTTTGAAGAAAACTAGCTACATTTCAGCAAAAGCAAGTGCAATGTTCCTTAAGATTTTTCCCAACATTCACTTATTTATTTTAGTCCATAAATTTTCTACCTAACTCTTTAATTCCTTTCAGTCATTCTGTGAATTGCGGCTGTGAGGTCCACCCACACACACACACAATCATGCACAGAAGTTGTTGGTTGCTAACGTTACTCACTATCTCTTGAGCCAGTCACTTTTAATAGAGAACTTTCACTGAAAATTATATAGTAGGATAGAAGCAGAAAGTATACTAATGAATACAGGCCTTCTCTGGGTGAATTTTCCCATATATAGCAGTAACGTCATATGTAAATTAAAGATGACTAAACTACATCCAAGTTTATACTTACATGTATGTATATATTCAGATGTGTATGATCCATGATATGTTTGTGTGTATGTGTAAATATATATATTAATATCACAGAACTGCAGAATCTGAGAATGGTTAAGGTTGGAAAGACCATCTAGCCCGGTGTTGTGTTGTTGCTCAAAGCAGCATTAAATAAAACAGATTTCTTAGGGATTCACCCAGTCAGGTTTTTAATGTCTCCAAGGATGGAAACTCCACCACCTCTCTTGGTAACCTGTGCTAGTGTCCCAACATTCTCACAAAAAAAAAAAAAAAAAAAAATTCATTATGCTTAGGAGGAATTTTGATTATTTCAGCTTCTGCCCATTGCAATTTGTCCTTTCATTAGATATCTTTGAGAAAAGTCTGGTTCTGTCTTCTTTGCTCCCTCCCATCAGATATTCATTCGCATTGATCAGATCCCCACAGAGCCTTCTCAAGGCTTAACAGTCCTCTCTCTCACCCCCTCCCTATATTACAAAGTCCTTAATTTCAAGTTATGAAATATATGAAATCGTCTTCATTAAAACCAAGACCATCTCTTTTTTTTTTTTTTTTTTATGCATCATGATCTGCTTACACTAAATTACTGAGACCCCAGTCCCATAGATAGGTGAACCAGCTCCAACTGATCATTGATGTCTTCTGACCTGTGTGTCATGGTTTCAGTCTGTAGGATTCCAAGAAAGAAGGATGGTGAAGATGCCCCTTGGATGTGAAGGTGGAGCACAGCCAGAGCCCAGAACCAAGAGGCACTCTCAGATCCTGCAGTTTAATAGGATTCTACCAAATCAACCTAATATATCACATGCAACATAGAACAGCATAATTGTCTAGCAGTGTTTTACTGTAATTTTATGCAGCTCCTCCCAGATTGTTTCCTAGTCTTACAGGTTTAATTCAAACAATGTGTCCTTTCCTTAGCCTTTCATGCTCTAACAACCTATGCACTGTCCAACAGTTTTAATTTCTTCTAAACAAGATGGTGGTCTACTCCTAGTTTTAACTTCTTGGGGTTTGCTCCTGTCTGTAAGGAAGGACTAGTTATAACAAACATTTTACAAGAAAGATTTTCAACACCAGTTGACTTGTATTTTAGTGTGTGGGTTTTTTTTGGTGTTTGTTCGTTGGTTTTTTATTTATTTATTTTTATTTCTGTTATTAAAATGAGAAATTGCATTGTTTTACAGAAGTGTCAAATATGAACACTTTTTAACTACTCTACTCTTGGGTATACTTTTGCTTTTAAACATCAAAGAAAACTTTTAATTACAGGAAAGGAAATGAAAACACACAGCATTTTGATTTATAGCAACTGCATGGCATTTCTGAAGCCTGAGAAAGTTATTACCCTAGAGGGTTTCAAACACTTCACTGTCAGTTCTTATTTTCTAAGAAAAAAAATAATAAATATTGTCACTAACTAGATTTAAAAACCATTTTATTTTCTCTCCTTTCTCTCAGCCAGGCTAAGCAGAGCTTTGGTCCTAATAAGAAACTGGGTCTCAGCTCAGTTCGAGATCTTGTTATAGTTATAGAGGAAGCTTTACATCCTCTGGAGTGTAGGGAGAAGTAAGAATGTGAGGGAGTGGAGATAGTCTGCCCATGACAAGCCAACTGCACTCGCTACTGCATCAGACTGCTGCCACACCTGCACACAGAGGCAAATACACACTAGAGATGCAGTTTTGTCAGGTGAGAAACACCAAAATGCTCCTGGCTGCCTTTAAATCTCTTTTCAACCTTTCAACTGGGAGTGAAAGTGTTTTTTATAAAGAGACAGGCATTATTTGGCTGGTTCTCATTTCCCCCACTGTTGTTATATGTGAAATAGCTACTCTTCTGGGTATATGCTATAACATTTTAAGCTACTACTGCCACCCTATTATGGGATTATAAATCAATTTGGTTAGAACCATCTCATACAATAAAATATTTCTATGAAGAATCAATACCTGTTCCTCTGGGTTCACTCTCTTTCTTTGAATTTTAATTTCCTCTATGTGTATAAGTATGTAAGTATCTACAGCTGCTTAAACTGTTCTGGCCTACAGGACTAAAGTTAAGCAGCGTTACTAATTGCTGACTTGGTCTGGATTAAATGTGCACTTAAATACTGATCATAACGTGTATAACTCCGCCTTGAGTTAAGACTTGTCTTTTTATGGTACACTGACGACTTTCTCACAGCTTCTGGCAATTTTTATGTCTTCTTCTCTACTAGAAAAAAAAAATTGGCAACTATAAAAATACATTTGCAATAATGTAGATGCATATATTTTAAATATTTTGATTGACATAAAGGTTAATAGAAGGAGCACTAAAATTTAGGAAAAACAAAATTATGTCCTTATTTCCCTGTTCTCCCACAAATGTTTTCTGTGTCATTAATCAAATCATTTAGCTTTTGTGTACCTCACTTCACTCTTCATGATGTGGAGAAAACTGTATGGCCATATCCTCCCAAAGGCAAATCGTGTGTTAGGAGAACCTACACGTTACGTTATTGTAGTAATTATGATGATGAAACTCAATTATTAAAGTAATCAAGTTATAACCTAAGGCAGAGAAAACACAGATCTAATTAAGGTTTGTCTTTTATAGCCTATTTCTGTCAAAATACTCCATTCTTGAACACCGAAGTTATACCTGAGCATATTACCGAGACATTTTACAAAAAAAAGGAGGAAACATATTTTTAAGAGTTTTGCCCCTGAAAAGAGAGAAACCAAAAATAAATGTACCATTTTGTCAGTAGTGAGGATTCTGTTGAAGCAATGGGAAGGATTGATATGAAACAATTCAAAATAGTTGCCTGCTTACACTTTCTTTACCTTCTTATAATCTGTGTGAATTCTGGAGTTCAGCCACTCTAGGAAATATCTGGAAAAAATAAATAATTGCTGATTACAGAATTTTTTAATATCTTTTTATGCTCACTTTTGATTTTTTTTAATATGTTACTTTGAAGAACAACTTTCACTTTTTTTTTTTTTTTTTTTAACTTATACTTTAGATCAGAGCATTTTTTTGGGTTTGGATCACCTCAAGGGATAACTCAGTGCATTTAGGTCTGAGTTGCCTGCAAAATAGTCGTTTGGGAAACCAGTCTGAAACTGAAGCGCATGGAGCACTAGTGGTAGAGTAACTTCAAAGATAAGCATGGTTTACCATGGAACTGGGAGCAGACACTGAGTATCAGAATATAAGAACACTGGTTTATTCCAAAAATCAATCTAGACCCATATCTTGCCTCCTATAGTAGCTGAAGCAGACAGTGAGAAAAATGAGAACCAGACACATGCACATAGGACCGCCAGGATGCAAGAACAAGGATTCTTGAAATTTCTGCTTCACCCGAATATACAGACATATTCATGTAGATGCATATAAAGTATAATAAATAAATACACAAAATATATAGGGTTTGGGTTGGATTTTTTTTTTTAAGAAGTTTTCACATGGTACCTGAACATGATTAAAAGGTTAGGCTTTTCAGTTAAAAGAGACCTTCCACAGCTACACTGCTGAGAGGGTTTGTTTTATCTCAGAATTTTGGCTTGTCTCCTTAATTTCTGTAAACCAGAGGGAATTTGGCTGGAGTGGATTAGGCAGGCACATCTGGAAAGGTTTCAGCTAAATAAGGCAATGCCCAGGAATGTTATCATTTTTCAAGACTATATAGAGACCTAGCAAATTTAAGTGATTTTTAGTCTCAATTCCAGAATGTTTCAACTTTTTCTGACTTTGTACTAATCTTCTCCAGAGGAAACTTACATCTGTTGTAGGCTTTTAATATTTAGGTGGTCTGTTAAATACAGATAAGTTGTCGAAAAGGAATATAAAGTCCTGCTCAGCCCTCCTGGCACAGAATTCTAGCCTCTCTCTGAAGAGTCCCTTCTGTCAAATTAATTGAATACTTATTTAATAACAAGTCTGAATAATCTGACTCCCTTAGTACCACACATCTCACACGTTTTCTACCTTCCAGGGTACAAAGCAACTCTTTCTGAACTTGTCAACTCAAAGTGAAGGGAGTAGGAGTCAAGCTGAGGGGAATTTCCTTACCCAAAGAAGTGGCTGACAAGCCTTATGGCTTCAATTATTTGATTTATGGATTGAGGGAGGGAGTTGCTGGTGGTGGATTGGTTTTGTGTTTTTTTTTTTCTTCATAGAAATAAAAAATTCTACCTTTTAAAAATATACTTAATTTCTTCTAATAACACACATTTGGTATTTTGGAAATATGTGGCAGAACAAGCAAGAAAATCTTCATTTATATTTTTTTGAATAGAGGTTGAACTTATTAGATTATTTCATGTACAATACACTAAATTTCATAAGTTCCAGAAACACTGTGTCTTTAATAGTTCAACACAGTTTAGGAAAATAATGATAAATATCTTGTTTCTCAAGCTTCAGTTTAACTTTCCAGGCTACATATTTTGTTCTTTTGAATCTTCAACTACAAAATGTCATGACTTATTTTCTGATATCATTTCACCAAACTTAACTCATTAATCTTGAACCACATCATAAAATATTATTTATAAGAATTGAATTTGTATATCCACATATTCTTATCATTCCATCATTCTATTTGTGTCTCAAAGCATTTTCTGATTATTTTAAATTATATATTTTCTCATTTCATTTATTTGAATATTTTCCACTCCCAGCATACTGTCATCTTTTAGACCAAGTAAATATAGCATTTTACTTCCTCTATATACTATAAAGATTTTAATAAATGATTACACACAAATTCATCCAAGAGAGTTGGCTGAATAATTCATAACAAATCTTTCCTATTATTCAATTTGCATGAATAATTGCTAGGCTGCAGACTATTCACAGATAGTTTATTCTGAGTATTCACTACTTAAAATCCTAAATCTTCATCTGTAAGTTATGTACAGAATGTGGAACATCACATTTTCCTTCCTTGAAGACTGAAATTCTTAACATAAAGAGAAAATACTGAAAAATGTAGTGCCCTATTTACTCACAGAATGGGAGAAGGTTTTATGGTGAATGGCCTATCAATCAAACGTATTTCAGGGACTGAAAGAGCAGATTTGGCAGATAAAGAGAGCTATGTAAGTGTAATATGTTTGATAAAACAGGTACAGTATAACATGTACGTGATGTCACAGTAAAATCACAATCATCTTTGGAAGGTCATGGCAGATAGGGGAGGTGCCTCAGGACTGGAAGAAAGCAAAAGTCACCCCAGTCTTCAAAAAGGGGAAGAAGGAAGACTCAGAGAACTACAGTACACTCAGCCACACCTCAATCCACAGAAAGGTGATGCAACAGCTTATCCTGGAGGCATCTCTGAGCATATGGAAGACAGAGGTTGATCAGGAGCAGTCAGCATTGATTCACCAAAAGAAAATCATGCTTAACCAAACTAATTACCTTCTGTGATGGGTCAACTGGTTAGATAGATGAGGGGATAGCAAAGGGTGTTGTCTACCTGGAGTTCAGCGAGGTTTTTGATGCTGTCTCCCACGATACCCTCCTGGGAAAGCTCAGGAAGCGTGGGCTGGATGAGTGGATGGTGAAGTGGGTTGAGAACTGTCTAAATGACGGGTCTTAGAAGGCTGTGATAACTGGCCCTGAGTCTAGCTGGAGGACTGTAACTCACTGTGCCCCACAGTGGTTGATTTCGGGTCCAGTATTATTCTAACTCGTCGGTGCCTTGGATGAAGGGGTAGGATGCCTTCTCAACAAGTTTACTGATAACACAAAACAGGGAGGAGGTGCTGATCCTCCAGCCTGTCTCCAGCTTGACAGTCTGGAGGGCTGGAAAGAGAGGAACCTTTTTTAATTCAAGAAATGCAAGCACAGGGTCCTGTACCTGTGGAGGAATAACCCCAGCTACCACTAGATACTAGACACTGGCCATCTGAAAGGCAGCTTTTCAGAAGAGGACCTAACTGTTCCAATAGATACAACGTGGAACACGAGCCTCAAATCTGCCCTTGTGCCAGAAAAGGCTAATGGTGTCCTGGCCTACTTCAGAAGAAGTGTTGCCAGCAGGACGAGGAAGGTAATCCTTCTCTATTCAGCAGAAACTACCTAGAGTACTATGTCCAGTTTGGAGCTCATCAGTATAAGAGAGACATGGAGATTTGGGAGAGAGTGTAGCAAAGTGCTACCATGATTATGAAGAATCCTGAACAAGAAATTGCAGATTCAAACCACAGACCTTTGCTGCTGCTAAAGACGTCTCACAAAAAGAATAATAGAGCAACTCTTCTATGAGAAAAGCCTGAGGTAGCTGGGACTGTTCAGCCTGGAAAAGTGAAGGATTGAGAAGATCTGTTCAATGTATGTAAGCATCTGAAGGTAAGATGTAAAGAAAATGAAGAAAAGACCTTTTAGTAGTGCCCACTGACAGGACAAGAGGCATTGGGCACAAACTGAAACATAAACGGTTCTGCCTGAGGAGCAGAAAACACTGGTTTTATTGTGAAGATGTCAAAACACTGTCACAGGTTGATGAGAGTGGTTGCACCGTCTCCATCCTTGGCCATATTCAAAAGCCATCTGGACAAGGTCCTGGACAACTATCTCAGGGTGCCCCTGCTTGATTGGGAAAGTTGGGCAAGATGAACTGCAGAGGCCCATTGCAACTTCAACCTTACAGTGTTACTGTGATTCTGGTAATTTGGTGGTAGATTTAATGTAACAGCCACCATCAGGAAGTGCAACCTAGTAGAAGTGTTTCTAGTTGAGGTGCATCAGGATTAGTCTTATCTTTTTCAGCATTTTAGCAGGGATGCAGAGTAAGAACCTAAATGCAGTTTTGATAAAATTTATAGAGGAAAAGGTTGTCAGAAAAGGAAGAAAATAGTCAATAAGGTGGTTCTTTATAGAAATATGGAGTACTTAATGAAGTAAACATGTTTGCACAAAATATGCTTCAATTCAGCCAACTGCACATCTGAGGAAGCAAACAATTGAACCTAGTGATTCTGAAAATATCTAGGAACTGCTAAAAACAACACTAAAACAGTATCCATTACAGCTGTGACAGAAAAGAGCTCTTCTTTTATAAAAAAAATCTTGAGTAAAAATAGAAAAAAAATTATTTTTGCTTTTAGCATGTGGAAGCTGGGGTTTTTGCTTGTTTATTTGTGGGGGGTTTTGTTTGGTTTTGTTTCTGTGGGGGTTTTGGTTGGTTGGTTGGTTGGTTGGTTGGAGGTTTTTTGTTTGTTTTTTTTAATTTAGAGTGGCAGTTGTGTGTATACACTTAAATGTAGCTATTATCGAATGGAAGACACAAATGTATAGAGGAAGAAAAACAGGACTAAATACTTGGAAGACTAAATAAAGTTGGAAGCTTTGCAACATTTATTTCTACAGCTTAGTAAGGAAAGTGCTGAGACACAGCTTAATGACAGTAGCTAAAGCTATCAAAGAAACTAAAATCTAAAAGAAAGGAAAACATCATCTCTGACAGTGACTAGTATAGAGTATTCTTACTTCATTTTTTTTCTTTTCAAATATATGTTTCTTTGTGGAAACCCTGAACTCTGAACTTGCTCTGTGACATGAAGTGTTCTTCAGTTCCTGAATGCCATTTCCACCATAGGCAACATGGATTCTTGCACAAACAGATCATCCTTGGGTGATACAAAAACTTCATTTTACAGCCTGTCTGTGAGGAAAAAAATGAATCATGAGAGCCCTTACAGATGGACTGTTGTCCAAGCAGGAACTGCAGCCTTTCATACTTTCATTATACCTGTATTTTTAGAGATTTTGAAAGACATTAATTTCATTCTTTAATGACATTAAAACAAATGTCAAAGTCCCTAGATTTTTTGAAAAAATGCAGACTTATTGTACTTTCTAGCTCACTTTAAGAGTTACCTATTGAAACAATTGCAAGAAGAAATTATGGCTTTTTTTTTTAATTTATTTTGCCCTGTAAATAATGTTAAAAATATCCTTGGGTTGGGAAGAATTTTCTGACAAGCACAAATTATTGCTCTTCATATCAAGACAAACAAATGAAATATTTAAATCTGAGTCACACAGGAGGCTTGTTTAATGATCAGATACTATTTTCTGTATGTTTAATCTATATCACTTGGACAAAAATGTCCTTCTAATGAAAATTCTTCCTGAAGCAGTGAGAGATATGGGGAACCGAATGAATTGTTTTCCTGTTTTGGAATGTTCTGTTTTGGAAAGATTTGTAACAAAAGCCACTCCAGCCCTAAGGCAAAACCAAAAAGAGAGGAGTTGCAATCCTATAGGACAGGTTCTGACTGTTTCTTTATTCTATAACCTAGTGACTACAGCACTCATCCAAAGCCCATGACAAAATTGCTTTGCTTTCCTCAAAGGATCTCAGCCATGATATACAGTGAGAATACTCAATTATTCTATAGTGTTCTTCGAGAAAAGATGTCAGTATTTCCTAGGGACTCTGTTCTACCTTTACTAAATATATAATAGACATCCTAGTAAGGTCTGGAAGATAGGTATAGATCTAGACAACTGAACTACAGACCTAAGCTTTGTCTTGATGTTTTAAAAAAAACACTTAATATTTACTGTAGAGAAGAACAGTATCAACAGCAGAGATTAAGATTTATCTTAAAATGCATGTTATTTGGGAATGCACTATGGCTACGCCAGAAAAACTGAAATCTTCTCTCTCTTCTTTACTGTCAAAGAAAAAAAATCAGATTAATTCCATAAAGATGGATTGCTTGAGCTTTCTGACTACTGCCATACTAGATAGTGTAGGAAATATTTCCACTAGCCATTGTAGCTTCTAAATTCACTCTTTTATTACTTTACTTTTATTATATAACTATTGGAAAGTTTCAGAAATTCAAAATCATATTTAAATAATTGTATTTTAATATCTGCAAGTGTTTTCCATTCTTCTCTCTCTCTCTCTCTCTCTTACACACACACACACACACTCTTAATTGCTAACACACAAAAAAGGTAGTTCTGACTGAGCCTGAGTTTATCCTTTGTCCAGTCCCCAACTCAAACAATCAAATATTGGCATGATTTGAACAAGATAATCTATCACAAAATTAGAATACACTGAAATGGACTGGTATTTCCCATTTATTTTAAGAAATACTCAAAATAAAGTTGTTTTTAAATTACTTAACTTTCTTCTATATATTTTCTTACATTTTCATTTTAATCACAAATACTTTACAATTTACTTCATAAACTAATACTTCTAAGTTGGTCAGAAAAACTTTGCATGCTACTAGACTTATAAAAGTAATTCATCTTTATTATAGAGCTGTCAACATATATTTATGTTCATGTGAGTATCCAGTGTTTGTGTACACTATATTTATCACAGAGAGACAAATAAGCTCACTCTGTGTGTGATGCTAATTACTAGGTTGCCAGCATAGCAGCACTAAATTATGTTTTACTAAGGCAGATCCAAAGAGATTGGAAGCTTTCCATCCACAGTCCATGAAAAAGACCCATCTGTACTAAAAAATCGAGAGACAGTTCTTTCCCATAATAATGACATACACATTTTTACCATCACTCCAGAAAATGTTTTTCTGCAGTAGCTGAACACTTTCTGGTTTTGTAGTTAACTGGAAAATGGCCCATGCCCTGGGAAACCTTAGGCAGTGGGTGCTAGAGAATCAGCACCATATGAATAGTGTACCTACAGTGATGACTATAAACAGCCTGGTGTTAGTAGTATCTCTCATGCTGTTTTATCTGTTACATATTAAATCTGTTAGGTCTATATTTAAGCTGAAAATCATCTAATATCTGTAATCAGAGAGGCTCCTAGAGGGACATTTAGCAATTCATTTTAACAGCCTTTGGTGTAACAGCAGTATTGCTGGATGTCTTTTGACAGTCTACTGTATTAAAATGTCAAGCAACTTAGCAATATGTTTTTGTAACAAGGAGGCAGCAGTTGGCTTTTGCATTTCAAACCCTCCAAATTTTTAACCATGAGCCCCCTGCTGGTAAATGAGTTAAACTGATTACGGTGAGTACTTGACTAATAGCAAGAACTTCTCAATTAGAAAGTCCTGTTATTGATCTTGTTATGAACTGTTTTCGTTCAAAACGACTATCTACTACCGTTCCCCTGAAAATGCTTCACAAGAATAGAGACATGCTTAATTAATTCTAATGCAAGGACAAACTTAGTCATTTGCTTTAAAATGTGAAACATACTTCAAAATGACTTTTCAGCTTTTTTTTTTTTTTTTTATTTTAGTGATGCAGAAAAAGAGCTAAGCACTAAAATACACAGGAATTGTAAAAAACAACTTCATGAAAATGAAGCTTCTATACACTATCATTCAAACAAATTAATCCACAGAGAGAAGTTATTTCTCTCCATATGAATATGAGTATTACAGCCAGAGTCTTCTATGGCTTTTATCTTGTATGGCAGCTACAGGAAACAAAAATAATAAGAAAATGTTTTAGAGTAAATATATTGACCCTTCCCATTTATTTATTTTCTTCATAAATATAAAGCAAAACATGAGAAAGTCATAGTGTGAATCCTTTCTCCTCTATTTGCCTGTTTCTCAAATCTTCATTCGCGAAGCCTAGCCATGATGATGATGATGATGATTTTTCTATGCACAGGTTTCAGTACCCAGGTGCATAGGGAACAGTTTCCTAATGACCACAATCTTTGCACAAGCGTGAATCTTTCAGCTTTAGAGACAGCTAAAGGAGAAAAGGTTGAAAAAGGTAGTAGGAAAAATCAATTATATGGACTTTCTAAATATAGATTTCAGGAGGACAGTGTCTCAGAATAACAAGCAATGAATGACTTACTCAGGTAACTTCTTGATATATTGTGTATTCTAACGCATGACTCACCAAATTTTGTGAACCACAGATGACTTCTGAAGAGGCTCTTGTGGGCTTTCCTCATCCCGTGTAGACACCTGGAACATAAACCCCTGTGGCTGAGCTATTTTCACAAGCTTTTTTTTACAGTAAGAGTCTAACACACTCAGGATAATACCAATCTCATTTTAATTTACACTTAAGAAAGGCAGAAAAAATACCCATTTCTCTCTGAACTATAGAGGAAGTCAAATGTATTTGGTAGACATTAGCAGATAGTAACTCCTAGTGCTGCTGTTCAGCCTCAGGTAAATTCTGGTAGCTTACAGGATATATGAGTGAAAACTGGACAAGGCTACAACAAGTCAGCAAAGAGCAGCAGAAATGTGTTTTGAATGCCCTAGTCAAGAAAAATGCAGGCCCAGCCCACAAAGCCCTTCTAGGCCAGGTTGGTGTGCCAGGGTAGCAGTTTTCAAGGGTGACGTGGCTTGGCAGCTCCAGAGGCTTACAGGAGGGATGTCACTTAAGCCCCAGAAGCCTTGGTAGGGCAACACCAAAGGCCTGCTGCAATGTAAGCTGAGCTGCACAAACTGCGTTGCCTAGACACCACCACCCTGAGAAGACCCTCTGGTGTGGCCAACTGAGCATCCAGTACCTGTATCTGTCTTATTTTGTGTCTCCTTGAGTGTTTTCCCCTGAGTTGGGCACATCTTTTCCATGGGCTTCAGTTGGGTACTTTTAAAAAAATTAAGTGGAGTGTTATCTTGTGTTTGACTGGTTACTTCTTTGTTTAACACCAGCATCACCCCGGAGACTACAGACTGATAGTAAAGCGTTCAAAACAACCCCATGTATCTTTGGAGACATTGCCATTTTCCAGAGCAGAGTGAAAAGAAAGAAAGTATAGATAGAAATAAATTAACAGAGAATTCAGAACTCTGTCCAAAAAGTATTACATTACTTAATGTCTTCAAACTCAATACATTCAACCTAAATGGGTGGCTGCGAGCAACACAGACATTGGGGAATACAGAATCCAATAAGTTGCTGTGGGATAAAAGCAGTTACACCATCTAAAAAAATGCTTGTGGCTACATAAATATTAGTAAGCTGAACAGGGGTGGAACGTAATCCTGGGTACTGAGAATCAGCTGTGCAGGTTTAGCCAGCTTATTTACAATTACTCTACTCCTTTTCCTTAAATAAGCCTCACTTCAGACTTGGTCATAATACCTGTGTAATATTAGCCACATAAATCAACTTTCAAACTATATTGATAAAACATACTTTTCCCCAACAAGCAGCATGTTCCAGGAACAGTAAAACAATAACATTTTTGTAACCTCAAACATCTTTGACAGTAGCAAACTAAACGAGATCTAGTGGCAATTGGTTAGACATTGCCTTAAGGCACTACTCTGCATTTGTCAGTGCATGAACTACTAAACTGCTGAAAAAGTACATTGAATCAGTCTTCCACCCCTCCTGAACGCACCTCCTGCTCTGGGCCTGAAGATATCATTTACCACAGTCTCGCCCTTTTTTCTTTAGCTATTTATAGGTATGTAGGGGGAAGTAACCTACCATCTTATGAGGGATGTCTCTGCCTACTGATTCATCCTCTGTGTCTTGTAGGAGGCAATAATCAGTGAAGAATATTTTGATTATATGATTTGCAGTATGTCAGGGCTAGTCATACATCAGACCAAAATGTTATCTGGCATCCTTTTTTCTGTATTGAATACTTAATTGATTGATACAATCATTACAAAAATACATGACTGGATAAGAATCATGTCTTTTTTTTTTTTTCCTTAAAAAATAGCTTTATAATTATGGTGATTTTCCCCCTTGAATGTTATCCGCATAGTAATTGCATCCCCATAGTAAACCAAAAATTTTTTCTGTCCAGAGGGGAGTTGTTAGTGTATAAGATTTTGGAACTTAAATGTGTGATGTTTTAAGATGTTTTCTAGGAGAGAGGATACTTTTTTAAGAGGAAGATCCTCATAACTATGAATATTCAAATCACATACTACAAAAGCTTAATTACAGTAAATGTCACTACAGCTATTAGTAAAGATAGGAGAAAACAAGAAAAAAAACCTCTGTGCCTTTCACATAAAATCAGTAGTGCTAGCAAGGCCTCTAGGTTTCATGAAGTCTCTCGTATATATCCACCAGAGCACTAGAAATGTTTGGAATGTTTCTTTCAAGTTCTATCTGAGATGTCAGCATATCTCAATGCTGAAAAGATACCCAAAGCCATTCTTTCAGAGCAAGGAATCTGTGACAACCAATTGTTCCATCTACTAGGATTATGATGTTCCTTGTAGCTCTGCCTGTTATTGCACAGAACTGTGCATATATTTTCTCTCTCACATGCATACAAATACACTCAGGCATTCACAGCTGCTTTGCAAATCATAATTTTGAGTAGCCCCAAAGTGAACTTGAATCCACTCAGAATCAGCTCAGAGACTAATGCCTGAAACAAACTGAAACAGGTGAATAATCATGTTATGCACTGAGTGAGCAACTGGCTCACAGGTTGGGCACAAATAGTTATAGTGAATGGGGTAACATCAGGCTGGTATTTGGCCATTTCTGGGGTTCCACAGGGCTTCCTCTTAGGCACAATTTTCTTCAACAGTTTCTAATGACTTGGACACAGGACTCAAAGGCATGCTAATTTTGCTAACGACACTAAATTGGGAGGAGATATTGACTCCCTCGAGGGCAGAGAGGTCTTGCAGAGAGACCTTGACAAATCAGAGAGATGGGAAATCACCAACCATATTAAATTCAACAAGGGAAAGTGAAGGATTCTGTATATAGGATGGGTCAAACCTGGTTGTGTGTATAGGCTGAAGAATGAAAGGCTGGAGAGCAGCACTGCGGAAAGGGACCTGGGGGTCCTGGTCGTTGGCAAGTTGGATATCAGCCAACAGTGTGCCCTGGCAGCCAGAAGGCCCAACTGTGTCCTGGGAAGCATCAAGCAAAGCATCACCAGCTGGCTGAGGGAGAGGATTGTCCCACTCTGCTCTACACTGGTGCAGCCTCACCTTGAATATTGTGTGCAGTTTTGGTCACTGCAATATAAGAAAGATACTAAGATATTAGACAGTGTCCAAAGGAAGACCACAAAGATGGTGAAGGGTCTTGGGGGGAAGCCTTATGAGGAGCAGCTGAGGTCATTTGTTTTGTTCAGTTGGAGAAGATTAGGCTGAGGGGAGACCTCATTGCAGTCTACAACTTCCTCATGAGGAAAAGCGGGGGGGCAGGTACTGATCTCTTCACTCTCATGACTAGTGACAGGACTTGAGGAAACGGCGTGCAGTTGAGTTGGGGGAAGGTTTAGGTCAGATATCAGGAAAATGTTCTTCACATTTGAGTGTCTGAGCACTGGAACAGGCTCTCCAGGAAAGTGGTCACAGCACAAAGCCTGTCTGAGTTCAAGAAGGGTGTGGACAACACATCACAGGTACGATGCTTGGGGTGTCCTGTGCAGAGCCCGGAGATGGAGTCAATGATCTTGGTGGGGCCCTTTCAGCTCAGCATATTCTATGATTCTAAAAAAAGACAGGAAATAAAAAGAAAACTAACTGCTGCCAAAATAACAAACAAGTGGACAAAGTCCTTAAAGTATCCTCTGATATTGCCATTTCATTCCTCCAGTAACATATATAGATGGTGCTTCGCTATGTGTTATTCCTGTTTTGCTATTTTTTATTATCCTGTGTAAGCTGACAAGTGAAGGGGCCTTAGATGTCCTCGGCTCTTCATTCAGATTATCAGGAAATTTTCAAAGAAAAATTTCAGAAACTGAATATTTTTCAAACCTGTTACACAAATATAAAAGATGGACTTCATCTAAAATGTTATTGTTTACCTCAGCATTCTGCAGACCTTACTATCTCCAAATTTAAACTGCAAATACCTTTGGTAACATTAGTTCTACTCTGCACTGTGCCTGTGTCTCACAGGATGGCCTTGACTGGCTGAGATCCCATGAGGTAAGCTGGTTGATCTGGAAAATACATAGTAAAAAAATAATTAGAAAGCTGATTGTAATGTAAGGGGAAAAAAAAAAAAGAAGATAACCTATTCTTGGCTGAAGAAGCAAGATTATGAACCAAGTCATACTAAATGTGCTGAAGTACTAGAACTGGTTGTCCAGAGCAGCTGTGGAATCTCTGTCCTTGGAGTATTACAAAACTCAACCAGCAACCTGATCCACTAGCTTTAGTGATAGCTCTGCTTTGAGAAACAGGTTAGCATATATGACCTCCAAACAATACATTCCAGCCTAAATTATCCAGTAATAAAAAAAAAAAGTATTTTGAAATGTGTCTATAAAAAGTAATAGTTTCTGTAAAACAAACTCTCCCCCCCAATAAAAAACAAACACAACAAAATAAAGAAAGCAATAACAGCAACAAAAAAAAACACCCAAAGCAATCCAAACCAAACACTCTTAGAAAATAAAATACAGCTTTCACTGTCAATTTGTCACACAGGGTAAATTATGAACAACTTGTCAACACTAAATTATCTTTCTTTGACAGCCAGTGACAATTCCCTTAAGACACAGAAATATCTTTAAAGTTTATGACATTAGTTTTCCATACTTTCTTCCTGTCTCTAGAGCACCAAATATGACATTAGTCATGAAAACAGCATACTCAGCCCTGGGAAAGAATAGAAGCATCCCAGAATTTGACAGTTTCATTATCATTAGCTTAGAATAACAGAAACCATAGAAAAAATATTTTTTTCATTTTATTTACAATCAAGAGGTTTTCAGTATGACACTACATTCTTCGTTCTATATTGTTCGATTTAAATTTTGATTTGCTACATTAGCATGTAACAATTGTCACATTAGCATGTAGGTCACTAGAACTTTGCACAGAGCTGAAATTAAGCTAGAAATTGTGAGTATCTGCTTGTAAGAAGTTGTTGGTGTTGCAATCAGGAAAGGGCACACAACAAAATTTGTTGAAGTAAACAGGAAAAAAAGGTTCTGTCCTGTTGTGAAGCATTTGTTAAAAACTTTACTAAAATGATACTATGAGGAATAAATGTGACCTCAGGAGTGGACTCAAGTACACCAGTCAGCCAGCATTTATGTCTTAGTCCTACATATCCATGTGGAGTTTGACTCTCTTGTGTTCCTCCAGAGAACATTTTCCTAAATAATGGTGACAAAATCCAAATTGCAAACTGCAAATATCTGGCAAAAAAAGTTACACCAGGAAAACAGGTTTTTTTGCAGGGATTTTATCTTCCTGATTATTCCCGAAAGTATTTCAAGCTGTGGCTTGAGAACTAGTGGGTAAAGTTTGAATCAGAGAGGCTTTGTCATAAAAATCAAAAGTGTTTTCAACTTCAACTAATTCCTCCTCATAAATGCAGAAAATATTGCGCATTTCCCCACCATTTCCAGCACTTCACTCTTAAAGAGGCTAACAAAGACCATGCAGACAAGGAGTCTGTCACCTAGAATGCCTAACAATATAGGAAAGAAAAAGCATTATTCTTTCCCAGTGTTTCATCTTTTTCCTGGGATCTCCATTAACAGAGAATGTGTTGATCTGTGTTCACATGAGGGTATTAATTCAAGTCTTGAATTATAACAACAGTTCACCCATTCAGCCTACATTTTGACTCACATCTGCTTTGAGTCAAAGGTGTTTTTTTTTAATTTAAAACTCAAAGTCAGAATTTTAACCATGGTATCAAGGGCTAATAGAAGCCCTAATCCATTCAACATTCTGGCATTTTGCTTTATGTTGTAAAGGGGTAAAAAGAACCAGAATTGGAGCCCTGAAAATAAGCATCTCATCTTCATGTTATGTGCATAAGAAAGTAAAATACAAAAGCCAAAGCTGTATTAAAAAAAGTTCCACTAACGCTCCCTGATGATGGGCTTCCACATAGCCTAACCCTGACCTAAAATTACAACTTTCTCTTTGGAGACTTGTCAATTCCTGAACTTGCCAAAGCTGGATTGTCTTTCTCTAGATTTTGAGCTATGAACAGATATTTTCTCCTCTTCCTAAGCAAAACAGAGGTGGTCTGATTCACGGACTCACAGATGGTCCTGATGACAACCAACAGCTTTCATGCATCCATTGTTCTGGCATATAAATTCAGGGCAAACAGGCAGAAAAAAAAAAAACAATTTTTACCTCACAAACTCCCCACTGTTTCTATCTTCCTGGAAACATCTCTGTGATATGAGTGATACTCAAACAAAGGTGTGATAAACAGTAGGAAGATGGTTGAATTTATGTAAATATTATCAAAAAGCCTACCTGAAATAGCTAAGAGTAACAGCTGAGATTTTTTCTCTGATTTTCAGCTTATGTATCATGATGAGCTAAATTTAGATAAGGTACCCTATATGTCAGCTGTATACAAAATTGTTGCTAAGAGTAGAAATCATCTGCTCATGAGACAAGCTGGATGCATAATGGTCCATACTATTTAGATATTTGAAACTGAAAATTAGTTCAAGAAATATATAGATTGTGCAATAAGAAACAGATGCAGAAAGGTCTAATATAACAGATGTCCTTCCTTGGCACTTAAGGCAAATCATATATTTTTGCTAAACAAGTTTCATGATCCTGATCATTTTGGTCCTTCTTTACTCTGAATTTCTGATATCATGTGATTTTTTTGAAACATTCCACATTAGTATACTGTAAATACATTTCAACTGATGGATAATATGGCTTCTCCTGATCTATTTTATTTGCCCAAAACCTAGAATATCATCTTATTTAAATATATTCTTTTCAGACAACACTTGGTACTTTCCAGTATATAAAAAAAAATCTGTCTTTTTTTCCTTTCCCAATAGAATAACTCCCCCCAAAAGAAGATCACAATATTTTCTATTAATTCTTTTCATTGAATCCACGCAATCAGATTCAACTACTGGTCAGAGTAGTCCAGGATACTGACACAGAGAGAAATTTAGTATAATTCTGAAAAAGGTTACTTCTGTGTTTCTGTTTATGTTATTCTGTTTGATTTCCATTATTTGATGCTATTGCATTCTAATGGATGTACTGCCTGAATAGAATGAAGAGCTCTTCAATATCACTGTGAAATCTATTAGCTTACTCACAAACAATGGTTCTCGGTTCATAAACTGCAATTAACGTCTAGTCTGAGGTAATTATTATGGCGGCTGAATCAGCTTAGGAAATATAGAGGAAAACCAGGTTATTTGAAAGAAATGGAGTAAAAAAAACCTCAAACCCTCAGTACTTCACAGAAATTAATACAGATAGAACAGTTCCTGGAGCTCAAAGAAAAACATTTTTGTGGATTGATTACAGAGAGGTCAAAAAAAAGAAGCTCCATGTTTTATTCTGTTGTTATTCTATCAACAGAGTATTGTCAATAGTAACTAATTAACAGGCTCTCTGAAAAGCTGACTCTGATTCACATTTAAATACAAAACATGGATTACAGTTACAGATAGCAGTGGTTCTGAGGTGCAAAGATAAAAATTGATAATATCTGAGTTCAAAGTAGTCTATAAGCTTTGGCATAAAAAGATCTGCAGGAAAAAATTGCTTAAGAGTATTATAATAATGTAATTAATTTCCAGTGTAGTAAGACAAGGATATTAGACAGAGTTTTTCTTGTTGCAAGCAACCAATGGCTAGTATTGTTTGTCTGAAATGTGACAGATAGACCAAGAGAGGCTCTGTTAGCAGTTTAATGGCTTTGATCCATGAAAATTTTGAAACTGGTAGCCATTTCCAAATGAGTTGCTGTTCTGAGCTGAATAGACTTCATTTCAAGCCTTGATGTGTTTTACTTAATAGAATTTAAGTTTTGTTACTTACCTGCAATGGCTCTTTTCCTTCTTTTATTGATATCTTTTCTTGAGTTCTGTTCTATAATTCCAAATGCACCCCAGTCCTGCTGCTATTGGATCATTACCACATCTGACATATGCTACTCTAATAAAGTCAGTCGTGTCCTTAATGTTTGCTGTTAATGTAATGTTTTATTGCCTGTTAAAGCCTGTCTTCACAAAGTATCAATGAGAAGGTTAGGAATTTAACTCAGTGTTGCATTCTCATACTTGCACGATTTTACCCATAAATCTCTTGTTATATGAAGCATCAATGAAGTATGAATTCCTGGTATTATTGTATTATTTATTTTACTACTAAAATAATTCCTGATTTCAGAACACTTTCCATTGGAAGTGTGTCTACACCATGAATGTCTTATTAAACCTTTTTCTATTGAAAAGGATTCAGTGCCTCCATATTGTCCACCTGCCAAATTATCCAGAAACATCTATGTGATCCATAAGTCTTCCAGGACCTATTCATTCAAGAAGAAAAGACTTCCATCTGAAGACCTTCAAACAGCATTCTCTCTCACCATTGACTGTACCAAAAATTCAGCTCCCAGTACAAAAGGTGGATTTCACCAGGTAATTTTAAATTTTGAGATGTTCCAGAACCAGAAATAAATATTTTATTAAAATTAATTAAATATTAAAATTAATTAAATATTTTATTAAAATATTTTATAGCACTTGCATCATGTCTTACAGCTTTTTGAAGATGTCTCTGTTTATCTAGGCTGCCTCAAATGATACATGTATTATTTTACACATTTGAGAAATCTTTCTTCAAGCATACATGTTTTCAAAGACAAAAATAAAAGATACCCACTAAGAACAAAAA
>JAYRBT010000114.1:72302233-72332127 GCA_036023395.1 Myiotriccus ornatus | reverse complement strand
ATCAAGTATTTCCAAAAAAACTGCAGCTAAAAGTGGGCATTAGCTCCAGACTGAGACAACTAGGTATATGTGCCTATATGTAGGAAGGTTTAACTTACATATTGAGTTCATTAAAAGAGAAACTCACTTACTGTATTCCACACCAGTTCCCCATCTACCAACATATGTAAGCACGGGTTATCCAAAGGTCTTATATAGAAATTTGTGTGAATTTCTCAGAAGCCATAAAACATTTCAAAGGGCACTAGAAAACTCTGCGGGGTATATGAATTGATCTTTAAATATCTCTTTCAGAAAGAACTGAATTGTGGTCTACTGAAAATTGCTCCACTGACTGATGCATCTAGGTCTCCACTAACAGTACCAGGAGCCTTGAAAATGAGCATATCTGTACATCTACATCTAGACATGTAAATGTAGATGCCTGCATGGAAATGAAGTCCACTTTTACTGCCTTTTTGAAACTTCAGTCCAAGAAAGGAGAGAAAGAAACACTGATTTCACTGAAAATTCTTCAATTTGACATTTGTCATTGCAAAAAGAAATGATGACATTTTTTCTTTGGTTTGGGTTTTTTTCCTATGAAACAATATTCTCAACATGATTTTGGGAGTCAGTCAAAACATCTTATTGAAAGAAAATTATTTTTGTTAAATATCTAAATTTTTTTAATTTTTTCCACTTTATTTTTGTTGGACAGAGAGAATTTCTGCTAAAAAAAAATCATTTGTAAATGAAAGTAAAGAAAGTGTTGATAAAGAACATCATAAATGGGCAATGAGTAAATTAAAGATGCAAATTTAAGTAGAGGAATTCCATATCCTTCCCTATTTTTAAAGACAGACCTGGATTAGATAATGACTATAACTGTGTGCAAGCTTGAAAAAAGTTTAAAAGATTTGTAGTAAGGGCAGACAGAGCAGAGAAGCATTCACTCAGTGACTCCTTTCTCCTCACTGGAAGAAGGCTGAAGAGGTTCAGCCTCTCCACTGGGTGCCAGGAGCAGCCCCACACCATGAGGGCCACTTGCAGGGAAGGGAGAGATGGTCCCCTGAGGGCCTTACTAACTGTGGAGATGGCATGGAGGCATGGAGGGCTGTAGTATCCTAGTCCTCCCCAGGAAGGGGGAGTGAGGGGTGAACATGCATGCTGGTTTGCAGTGGGCAGGCAGGGGCTTGTGCATCCGTGTGCATCTGTGTGCAAGCCACATAGACTGTGGAGAGGCCAATGGATCTGGAACAGCCCTTTCTTGGATTAAATAGAGAGAGAGGTGTTCAGAAACTTGTAGTTATAAATTAACATTCTCTAAGCTTCTGCTGCTATGGTTTAGATGCTGTATGGCTGATATTTATCCTGAATGCACAGACCACTGATTGCCAGTTAATTATGTGTCATTGATAAATCCATAAACCACTTCAATCCTGCTCTGGTTTAAACTGTGTGAACTGAGAATTTTTTCCCTGTGGCATAAGTCTATAATAGTGAGAACTTGACTTGTTAAACTGCAAGATTCTCTCTCTCTCTCTCAAAAAAAAAAAAAAAAAAAAACTCACAAAGAATCATAAAACCATTATTTGTAACAATTAGTAAATTACTTTGCTAGCTGAATCTGTTAGTCAGGATCTACAGCAACCTTTCCACACTTTGAGCATATTGAATTTTTCTGAAAGCGACTCTTACTTTGGAGAATACAGAAAAGATTGAGATTTTCCTCTGAAACAGTGTCCTAAGTATGTTCAGGAAAAGAAACACAAAACCATCTGCTATTTTAACATCCAAATTGCACAAAAGAAGAAATGGCTTGAAGCTAATAGTCTTCCAAATAAGTGAAAGCAGATGATCAATGAAACGGTGAGAAAAGTGGCACTTTGTTTCTGAATATAAGTAGAACGTACAGACAGAATATAGGTAGAACCTAGACTATAGGTTTTCCAGTACCATACCATGAATCTCTTTCCTACAATTATTGCTTTCTATATTTAGAGTTGAAAAAAATCTATGCAATGTGTTATTCACTTATTACACTTACTGTAAATTTTCTATAGTAGTATATCTGGCAATACCATATGTTTTTGTTTTAAACAGTCAGGTCTTTCCTACTTTCATGTCAAATGAAGAAATTCAATTGTGATTATTTTCTTCACTAAACTTGCATGATCTTGCTGTTGTAGAATCACTGTCATGATATACTGAAATCCGTTTTTCTGCAGTTCTGATGTTTGAGGCATTAAACCTAGGCAAGGAAGATATTGTTGTATCCAGAAGCTCTCCATCTAGATATTAAGTCTGGAAAGTCACTATAATCAACCCTGTGTTCACTATGTTCCTGTTAGAAACAAAGGACATTTTAGAGATGTTCCAGCATTTGAAGTTCACTTTTTGAGACAGGGTGTTATATAATATGGTAAAACAAGTTTTTATTTTATCTTTTAATTGAGCTGGAAAAAATGTTTAATTGTTTCTTCCAAAAGGCTACAGTGTCTCCAGCATATTTTCTTGGGAAATAAAGGCACGAAGTCATTGGCATATTTGGAAACAGGACCCTCATTTTACTTGCTCTGGATATTATGTGGATTCAGTTTCCATTATTGCAAGGTTATTCCAACTGTATTTCTCAGATCCTGGATAACAGATGTTTGAGAAGTATCTGTTCTGTACAGGATTTTCCTTTAGCTTTCACCTGCTGCTTCATTATATTTGGTAGCATATTACATCTAGTTCGATATAGAACAAATAGTCACATAGAACTCTGCCAGGGTTGAGAATCTGAAAGGAAAAAAGTCTGTTTGTGCCAGGAAAAAAAAATTGCTTCCCATAGTGTTCTTTTAAAACATTTTAGTTTTAAAGTAAAAGTTGAAAAACATATGGGTACAACTCCTGTGGTAATTTCTTCCTGCATTTAAGTGTGAATGATTTCTGATTCTTAACTCAGGTTTCTCACTCTAATTTAAAATGCTTTCTACTGACTTTTCTAGTGACATCTGGTGAATTCATAGTATTGTCTTGCTTGTGCAACAATCAGAATAATGGTAGAAAATCCCTCTTCTCAGAAAAATCATTTTTTAACATAGTGGTTTGTATCAAAAAATAAAAAATGCAAGAGTCAAATCTGTATCATAATGATATATGTTTACTGGATGAATCAAGTCTCTTTCATGGTAAATAGGATTTTCCCCCTTTTTTATTGTATTGAGGTTTTCCTTTTTTGTTTTATATGGTTATTTCACCATATTAGTTTTCTGGCAAATTTTATTGTGTTTTCCCCACACTGGAGCTGTTAACTACACTACAGTGCACAGTTAACCACTGTGATGTGAACTTCCCACTCCGAGTCTGGCCAATTTACATGGCAAACAATAAATAACAGTTTTCCTTTACTACTAATCCTGGTCTTTTTGTTTTCTATTGTATAAACAAGTCCATTCTCAAATTTGAAATGTAGATTATAGAATATCTTAGCTGAGGAGCCTCAGACTGTGCAACAGATTTATCAAGATCTTTAAATTCAGCCTTGATTAGCTTCAGAACTAGGAAAGATTGATCTCTTCTTTTTTCTTCCTGTTTTATTAAATTTGAAAAGAAAGCTAAAAAGGTCACTATATGAGAAAAGATGGAAGAGAAAGAAAATAAGTCAGTTCAGACATGGTACTATTTTCGGTTGTTCTGATAGTTGCAGTTATAGAAGCACCTGAAAATTATACTGCTCCAATACCTTTATTCATCAGCCTTGTCTACATTGTAATCTCTGATGAATATCACCAAAATGGTACCCATCAGAGTCTTTGCTATGATCTAGAAGTTCGGGAGGATGAATGTATCTTCAAACTTCCAAGTGAGATGAAGATTGCAATGAGGATTAAATTTTTATCAAGACTAAATTAAAAGTCTATAATTAAGTGGTAAAAATAACACTTGCACTACCCAAGAGGAAACTCCTTTTCCAATAGGTGGCATCTCACATTTTCTTTCTCTTCAGATGCCAATGGATTATTCTATTTACAAGTATACCTAGTTTCCTGCATACTTCCTTTAGAAGCCCCAGTTTTAGACGCAAAGGAGAGAAAGTATTGTTTTGGTAAAAAGCAAAACCTTCCTCTGAAAACATCACCGTATCACTCGAAGCCCTTACTTTCCTCCTGTATAAAAAAATATATATATTCTATGGTCTGCAAGTTCCTCATGGTCCAAAAATGTTAGGATATTCTCATACATACAGAGCACAGTTAACAGTGAGATTTTCTTCTTTCAGACTTTCTCCACTCTTTCTGTGCCCTGTGAGATTTCCGCTCCTTCTTCCCTACACACTTCCCCCCTCTTGTTCATATATTTACACTTAGAGTCATGAGGACATTCAACAGCACACTGCTCTGGTCAATAGACAGGGAGCAAGCCTTCAGCAACACTCAATATTTGCCTCTCTTCTCATACTGACCCAAAATGTTGACAGATTTCTTGGTCCCACTCAAGACTGACGAGCATCTGTGGCAAAATAGTTTCCACTGTGGACTTGTGGACACCTAGGTGGTTTTTATTTATATCCTTTTGCATACGGTAAGAGTACACTTTGCATTCACTGCAGACTCCAAAAACACTGAATGAGGCAATCTTTCACTGTTGCTATTTATTAACCTAGTTTACAAAGAAACTATAGCTTATTCTGCTCAATCACTGAGTCTGGCCATGTACATGAGAAAGAAAAAGTGTTTCTCTAATAACTTCTGAACACCTTGTCTGATTTCAGCCAGATAAGACAGAGGAGGTGAAATATAAAGACAATTTAAAGTATATAAGGTCTTAGTGAAAAATAGGCAGCTGATGTTGGAAAGACCTTATGACTCTCAGTAGTTGTCACAAAATGATCTCTGCAGAAAAAGACTAAAATTAGATGCCAGAGGTTCTGTGACAAAAGCCTTATTGGTGTTCTGGTCACAGGCGTAGCTTCCACTGAAGCACACAATTAACTAAGAGATAATAAATCCACAATAAACCAGACTTCATTAGATTGCTGCTTACAGAACTAGTAGCTGGCACTACAAAAGCAGTCAAAACCTCAGCCACAGATCAGATTCCCATTTTCTTAATCAGTGTACAAATATAGAGCAGAAAGTCCATTCTCAAGGAGGTTTTCTACATACACATATCCTCATTAAAATTGAACCTTTAAACCTAAACTTAGCCTTTTTTACCCACAGCAAAGACAGCTGTTTCAGTGAATCTGCATGAAATTGTCAAGTTAAACGAATTTCTTACTAAACCATAAACAGCTCTAATCTTGTAAAACTTTGATATAGTTTAGGTCATAGATTGAACTTTGTCTTCCTTTCTGTCTGTGCAAAAAGTTTTAATAGGTTTCATGGTTTCAAAACTTAAAGCAAAGGGGATGATTTTACCATCAAGTCTGACCTCCTTCATAACAGGAGCTTTGTTTCACCGTACTATCCACTTAGTGACTTAACAACTTCTGGGCCAAAGAAAGCTCTCCAAAAGCTTACACAGTCCTGTGGTGAACTATCCTTTGCAAAGAGCCAAATGTCCACCCACCTGCTCACTTACTCACCCTCCTCACGGTGTCAGAATCAGAATAGAATGCTCATGGATTGAGATAAAAAGGGGAGATTTCTCACCAGATACTGTCACAAGCAACATAAATTCAACTTGGGGAAAATTACTTAAAATATTAATATTAAATTTTCCAATTCAACCCTTCCCCATTTCATTAAGAAGTAAAGAAAAAAAAAAAAAGATTCTCCTTGGGAGCTTATGTCCAGCTGCATGCCTAGAGCAGAAATCTTTGTCAAAATGGCTGCTGTCAGAATACATTCCTCCATTATGCAAGATGCTTTCTCCAAAAAGAAAGAACAAAGAAATTTCAGACTGTAAATATTTTTTGACCTTTTCTTTGTACTCTTTTGAAGTGAAGGCACTATGATATGATATATGATTGACTAAAGTTTCTTATTTTCTTATTTACTTTTTTCTGACTGTTACAATGCAATAAGCTACAGAAGTCTGTCCAGGACAAGGTGGAAAATCTGTCTTAAAGAAGGCCCATTTATTTTGTAAAAATGTTCAGTCCCAACTGAACATGGCAAAATGGTAAAACATGGAGACCCTTCCCACAAAAGCGTCTCTGTTTAGAAAGTATTAATAGGAAGTATTAATAAGGTTGTTCCTCCTCACTCCCCATCTAGAGCACCTGAGTACAGCTTCAAGTAGGTCATTAAGCTGGATAGGGTAGGAGAGTAATTTCAGGATGTTAAGCACCAGCAACTGTTACTGTCATGGGTGTGCTTGATTCATGCTTTCAATTATTCAGTACCCCTTACTCACATACCCTCAAAGACTGGGAAGAAGAGAAAAGAAGGACAAAAAAGAATATTTTTATAAGGTTCTGTCAGGCCAGCTGCATTTACTGGTCCCTACCTTAATACAGTGCTCATCACTCATAGCATCACATTTACGCTTGTAACATTTCTATGAGAAAGGAAAATGTTCCTTCTCCTTTCATACACATGCAGAACTGATAGCGAAAGAAAGTAAGTGACTTGAACCTCTATCTCCAGAGTTCTTGTTATGTTCTTGGATACAATCAACCATTACATTTTTCACCTGCTGGCAAGTAGAAAAAACAACTCCCTCTACTTGGATTCTCAACCAGAATTATTCATCCTTCACAAAAAAACACAGCAGGCTCAACCAAACAAACCCCTACTGACATGGAGAGCAAGTTGTTGGTTTGGCTTTCCTATCAGTTTCTCTGCACTCAAAAACAAAAACAGCATTAAAGGCCATATTTCTAAAGCAGGTGAGAACAGGGTAAGCATAAGAAACAGAAGTGTTAATTACTGTCTACATACTTAGAGTAACTAACACTTATTATGCATAATGTTGTTTCCATATATCCAGGACAAAATTGGTACCATATTTTAAGATAAATATAAATCACTTTGTGGTACTATATAAGGACAAAATTTTTCACATTTCATGCCAAGGAAAGGTTGATAGATGAACAGATGGAGAAAATACTCTACTGTGTCTCTTGTCAGCTGTATCCCATTATCAGAATGGCACTGCATAATGGAATAAACAGATTAATATGTTGTTGTTGTTTTTGTCTTATAAATGGTAAATTTTCTGACCAACTGTGCAACAAAAGTGACATGTTTTTCTTTGTACCAGGTATTTCAGAGGCATTGCTCTTAATTCCTAAGTCCCCCTGGAAAGGTACACAGACTTTACATTATTGGAGACTGTAACCATGTATTACACATGCTGGGTGGTGAATGATACATGGACATTACAAATAACAACAAAACAGTTTGGTCACCCTGAGCTATTTTATGTATGCCTGCCAGGCAATTATTCAGTTATGTTTAGGCTTTCCAATAAGAGGCTGGCATTGGATTACTTAATTAACATAATTATTTATATGAATTTTAAAAATATCACTGCAATCAAGAAGAAGGTGCACAGTCTGTACATTTTGTATTCATGTAGTCTTGTAAAGTGTTGATTAAACAACATGAATTTATATTTGAATTTATAAAGGGAGGAGGTTAAACTTCAAGTTACCCCATAGAGATGTTACTTAGATCCGAGTGTTGAGCAGTTCTTTGACAATAATGAACATTTTTAATAAACCTAATTTCAGTGCATTTGTGCAGAGGAAGAACAAACAAGTGGTTAGAGTACTAGATTAGGTCATGCTTCAACTCCTATCCATAGTGTTCTCAAATAACCTCAGGCAAATCACTTATGGCTAGATGCACAAATCATTTTAGTTTCCCATGTGTCCTGGGTAGCCACCCAGCTGCTAGAAAATCAGAGCATTAAAACTCCAGTCCTTCCAGTAAGTAACACTCAAAGGTACAACAGAATACACTCCAAGGGAAATGAGGATATGCAAAGAAAACACTTCTGACTGTTGTCCCTCCCTTTCTTTGTTCCAGATGCTTTCACCTGCTCACTTCCATCTATAAATGTTTGTTCTGGCAACCATATGAAGTATTTAACAATTAATAAGGTAATAGGATGAGATACAAGCAGATCTGAAAGTATATGATTTGTGGGGAAAGAAAGGATTACACAGAAAGAAATACAATATACTCCAAATAGGTGTATACTGTCCTTTGAGATCATCTAGAACATCCTACTTGTTCTTGGGATGTGTTTCCAGTATGACAGGTCTGCTGTCTAACATACGACATTTTTCATGTGCTCAAGCAGTTGCTCCACATGCCAAAATAGTGTCTAGAGCCCAGAGTGCAGCCTGACTGACATGTCACTAAGGATGCAATGGCAGTTATCCAGGCTGCTCCAGGTAAGTCAAGATAGGGACACAAGGTGAAAAAAGTGACTTACATTAGTTCAGAGTTTTAAAATACCAATTCAGTGTACACACTATACAGAATGGTGACAAAATGATGGAACACTACTTAGTTGAAATGTACTGAATTTTATGAGAAAACAAACAAATTACCCACCTGAAAGAATGGGAAATAGTTATCCTTTTCAAAATGGTCGGAAGTAAATGACCCAAAGCAATGACAGAAAATATGATAATAGAGGAACTTTCAGGTAGAAGTAAATGCACTGAACCCCACCTTTTCTTGTTCTTATCTACACTAAAGAGTAACTGAATTATGTGAAAATTTTATATTAAAAAATGTATTTTCTAATGCTACTTTGGAAATGGAACTCATAATACACTGTGAGAATTGTCAAGCCACCAGAAGAAAAGACAATTGTATGTTGAATTTGAGAATATTCAATCAGATGAAACAACATGATTACCTTAACAGGCAGTTTATCATTTATTGAAAATACTATCATATCAGATTCACAAACTGAATACTAACATGTGAGACATGCTGATTGCAGACATTCTCTTGAAGACTCCACTTTGAAGTGTACTTCAGACACAGTCCAGATTTAGAAATTGTATATAATAATTTAGTCACAAGAAATGAAAACTCTCTCTGGTGCTAAAAAACCTGTTGACAAAACTGTAAAATCTACTTCTGAAGAAAAGATCCCAGTCAGAATACACACAATTAAGAGTTCCAATCTAAGAGATATTTCTTTCCTAGATGAGATTTAAAAGGACAGGGACAATAAAAAAAATTGTTGCAGTAAATATATATTTTAAAGGAATATGTGATTGATAGTGAAAAGATTGACCCTCTGCCCCCCTTACCATTTTTATCAGCCCCAAAGTTTGTGTCATCATACTGCAAATCAGATCAACTCAGTATTTTTTCTGAAAATTAATCTGAGGGGTAGGAAGAAAATTTTTTTTTAGTCAAATAAGTAAGGTTACCTGATTGACAATATAGCCATGAAAGCTCCAGGGAGCTGGTTCAGGAGAGCCTACAGGATCATGCAGGATCAGCAAAGGGGAAATGTGGAGCAAGTCAATCACCCTACAGCAGTGGTACCCTCAATAATCCTTGAATTCTTCTCCGAGGCTGTGAATCAGTCAGTGGCAGAAATATAGAAGGACTATGTGAGATGCCAGGGTTATGATTATAAAGGATTAATACTTGAATACAAAACCACAAAATTAATTTAGCTTGATATTTTGTCTATGATGGAAATTCCCAGCAATGTTTAAGGGAGGAAGGTAAGAAGAAACTGGAAAAAGATCAAGTGACCCTTCCCTGCAACAGTTTTACTTTCTGTAATTTGTGGTTTCAGCTGCATCACAGCATTTAATAGCCTCAAACAGACAAAGCTATTTCTCTTGAATTTCTCTTATTTATTCCAATTTGTATTTTTGGTATCCAAAATATATAATTGCAGTGATCTCCATTATAGAGTTGTGTCTTGTATGAAAAAGCATTCCTTTTTTTTTCTTTAAAACCTACTGTGGGTCAATTTAAAAAGACACCTTAGTTCTAGCATGAGAAATAGTGAATAAACTTCCCCTTCTCCATACCATTCTTGGATTAAATTAAGTTCCCTGGATAAAGAACTAATTAGATTCAATAACATTCATTTATTTTCATTTAAAACAATTATTACACCTTAAAATTAAAAGAGTAACCTTTTTGTCTGCCAGCTAATCCCATAAGATTTTCCCCACAAATGCACAATATTGAACCAAATACCTGTCTTAAAGTGTCGCCTGTGTTGCACTGCTAAGACTAATATGGTTTTCATTAGGCTTGGTCTACAACATCAAAGTCTCTTAAGTAAATGGATTCCATGCTATCCAAATACTTTCCATTAAAATAGCTCTATTAATCAAGATTTATTTTAATGAAACAAGGGCAGACAACACAACCCAAGAACACGGGTGATTTGCTGTTACATAATCTGCTACACTTGACAGTCTGTTGTGAGTGAGCTGTGGCTGGAGGGACAACCCCAAGGAGCATACTACAAATGAACCCAGAAGAAGTTGTCCTAACTTAATTAGTCTTTCAAAATTGGCTGTAAAGACCTTCCTACGAAATGGTCCCATTAACTGAAGTCAATCATGTAACATTACTGCACGGCAATATAGGATCTAAAGTGGGAGACTTACCCGAGCATTAGCAGTGCTTGTAGGGCCTGTTCACAAATGGTGTGCTGTCGTCTAGGGTTCTCCTAATGCACAAACAGCTTACAAAAACTATGTACTGCCACTCAACCAATTTAATATGCTAGTTAAGAAGTGTATGAGTATCACCTGGGTCTGCTTCACGAAACTTTACTATAGATTTCACCTTATGCAACCCATGCAAAAGCAACATGTGCATATTCAACAGACTGTATCTAAGGTGTTCACAATTTCCTTGTATTTAGGAGGTAGTAAACCTGCTCATTCATATATGATCATAAGAATCCTTGTAATGAGTTATACTAAAACAGTGCATCACAGTTTTCTGCCTTTGGCAGTGGCTGACTGTGAATATATCATGTATCCTGTGCCCTGCAGTGCCAAATCCATTGCATAAATAATCACCTTTAACTGTTTTCAACTGTCAATCAATTGAAAAGGGCATTAAAGAACCAATCTACATTTACCTTTTTCATGCCAGTCACAGTTTTCACAATCCCCTTAAAATACCTTTTTACTGGAATGCAAAGTCCTAACAGCACAGACCTTCCCCTGCAATCCCCTCCCCACCCCAGTGGAAGCATTTCCCCCTGCTGTCACCTTCTCTGTATCTGTTCTTGTCTCTCAGACAAGGTTTGGCATCCAGGTCTTTCACTGGATGATGGGGTTAAGCTGTTCAGCTCTCAGAGAAAGCTCACAGCTCCATTTTCTAGCAGACGAGGGAATTCTCTGGCAAAAGGGAAACTTATCACTCTCTTGCCAGCTGGCTCCTTAAAAGCTTCGTGCTTCCCCTTTTCACTCCGTCCCACCATAAATCTTCAGTCATGGGTAACTTCAAAATTTTTCATTTCATGAAGATGAGGAGGTAAGGTGTGAGTCTCAGAGGAAGGCAGTGCACTTCATTACAGCCAAAAAGGTAGCTGAGGATGTGGACTGGAGTGATATGTTAATATGAATTTTTGCATCAAATTGGCATTGAACCCACATTTCCAGATTTAGACAATGATACTGCTCTGGTTTTTGGTGTGCTTTTTTCTTTTCACTGAAATAATTTGTATCTCTTTCAGTGCACTCTTCAGTTCCAATACAGTTTATCACACAGTTCAATGTGACTTATTAAACTGGAAATCTGTAGTGTAGCAAAATATGATCCTTTGTATATTTACTTAATAAGTATTAACATCACAAAAGGATATTAAGGAATAAAGAAGTTAGTAAAACTGAATGAGATTGATTTTTCTTCTCTTTTTCTGTTCTTCCATTTTTTTTTCAACACAAAGAAAACAAAAACTGTAATGTTCAGTACAGTTACTCCCTGGACTTTATGTCTTCCGAAATGTTAAATAGAGTAAAAACAAATGAACAAATAGAATTATGAATAAGGAAACTTTTGTCATGCATACAATTTTAATAAATCATTTACTCTCACTGAAAAGACTCTTTGTCTATGCTTTTTCTCTCAGGACCACAATCACCAGCATTAATATAAATTAAAAAAAAAAATCATGTTTTTATCTATAAATGAAACTTTTAACTTTCTTTTCTTTTCGTAATAAAATATATCCTTATTTGACTTCCTAATTGTGATTCCATTAATTTGACAGTAAACAGCATCTCCTATTTTAGTAGACACAGAGAAAATAAGACTGCTTTGAAGCACTTGGCCTATAAAGCTAGATAAGATAAAGGAAATGTATCAGCTGCCCTCATGTTCAAGAAACTACTCATTAAAACTTGGAATCATGTCAGTGTTTCCATATCAAAGATAACATCACTAGAGTAATAAAGTGAATTGAGCAATAGTACCTTAAGGTAAATAATTATGCTTCATTTCTTGCTTCATCTTTCATATGCAATAACTAGAGTGATTTGTAATGTAAGAGACAGGTGGAAAATTGTCATGAAGGAAAAATCTTGAATATCAGCAGAATATATATAAAGCCAGATCCACACATCAAGAATCTGAAAGGAGACTAAAACCTTGAACATCATTAATTCAAAGCCTGGATTTCCAAAAAATGATGACAGATTGCTGTTTAAAACCAATGTTCTCCAGCACTGAAGGCGTCTTGGAGACCTGCTGTTTCTAACATTTTCAGATTTTTGACAACTGTGTGTGTGTAAGAGCATTTATTAACTCATTAGTTTTACTAAGTGTTTTTAACAAATCTAATGCCCAACTATTTTTAAAATGTAGCTTTTATAGTGACCTTTTATCTCCCGTGGGAAATTAGAAAATGGAAAAGTTATTGGAGGAGGAGATCCAACAAAATTACACTCACGACAAGCTTGAATTACACCATGTAATTGAATCTATTCAGAAGCCAAAAATCAATGCAGTCAGCCAGAAGTATACCAAATGTGACATTCATTTTTTCTGCTTTATCAAGCTTAATTGATGTCTTAGAACTAAATAAGAGTAATAGGCAGCCTTATGGTAGAAACCTCCAGAGATATTTCAAGTGGTTATTCATAAAGGCTGCAAATAATTCATGAATTTCACTGTCAGTTGATGCTGTGATAGAATAACTATGTTGCTTTTAAATACCACATGCCCTGGCATTAATTTCACCCCCATCCCTCCAGGCTTCCTATTGAGAGAGGTAACAGGCACAAATCCATCTAGCTGGCATATTCTGAATTAGAGAAACTCTTCATTTGTCAGTATCATTTTGGACAGAAAGTTAACATGTCATGGCTAACAAGCTAACACTAGTGATATTTCTTGGCATTTCCAAATACTGTTTGTCATAATGCATATGCATATATAAAACACACAAACATATTACAGAAATCAATAAAGGAGAATAATTGCATTAATTTAGTAACGTGGGGAATGCTTCAGAATAATACTTCACACCCCTGTCTCTTCAATCATATCTAAAATGATGCAACAGGGCCTAAGGTACAGTGATACAAGGAACACTAAAATGATCACCATACAATATTGATGAAGTTTAAATTTACCTAAAAACCTGAGCGATCCAGAATGATGTCCTGAAAAGTGGTGACCTACTTTTGAACTGAACAAGAACAAAATAAGAGCAAAACATCTTGAAAAACAGACACAACTATCTTCTAGAAAGCTAGATCTGGCTGAACATTTCAGCAATGAAAATACTGACTAACATATTTTGAAAGTTGTATGATCTGTTGATCCTATTTTAATAGGAAATTTCAATTTCAGAATATTCTGATTTTGACAGTTGGCCATTTTTCTTGATTAGTTAATTATTATTTAGTAGCAGTACTGCAGAAAGTAGCTGTGATGAACAAATCTTATCCCAAGAATACTACTGGTCTATCAAAAGTACTGAGTATTCCAAGAGTACTACCGAATATCTCTCAGGTATTTGGTCTGAGAGTTTCAAAAGATATATTGAAATGAGATGCCTAAATTTCATCTTCTCTTTCATAAAGCTTTCTGGCATTTCTTGAAGCCAATGCTCTCCCCTTGCCTACCGGGCAGATGCAAAGTAAAGAAGCAAACCTTTCTACATATTCATACATACTGGAATTTATAGTAGAGGGAAAAAAAGATATTTGCCCTTCTTCAGATGTTTATAAGGCTCCATTTATATGGCAAAAGATTCAGATATGTTCACTTGTGTTTCTGGTGCTTTTAAAGTAGACTCTAATTTGAGCATATTTACTATCAACATCATTTTAGTATACAGAAGAGGCAGGCTATCTGAAAATGACTCAACTAGCAGTGTAGCCAAACTACTGGGTAACAGAAATGTCTACTCTGATCGGAATTTCTTTACATTTGAACTATCTACAGCTCACAGCACCAAGCCTTTCACAATGCTCTCAGGCACATGATTCTTGGAGTGGTCCTGTGTGGGACCAGGAGCTGGACTTCGATGATCCTTGTGGGTGCCTTGCAAATCAGGCTGTTCTATGATTCTATGAATTTCTCCAGTGAATGAGATTCCACCACCTTTATGGGCAACCTGTTCAATTGCTTAGTCACCTCCACTGTAGAGAAGTTCTTTCTCATTTTCAGGTGGAACTTCCTGTGTTCCAGTTTCTGCCATTGCCTCTCATCCTATTGCTTGGCACCACTGAGAAGAACCTGGCTCCATCCTCTTGACACCGTCTCTTCAGACACTTGTATACATTGATAAAGTCCTCTCTGAATCTTTTCTTCTCCAGGCAGAACAGGCCCAACTCTCTTAGTCTTTCCTCATAAGAGGGATCCTCCACTCCTCCAGTCATCTTTGTAGCCCTCCACTGGATCTGCTCCAGAACCTCCACATCTCTCTTTTTCTAGGGAGCCCAGAACTAGATGCAGTACTGCAGCTGAGGCCTCATCAGGTGTAGGAATGGAATAATGATGTGCAGAAGATTTACTCAAGGAGCACAAAGAATTTTCGTTCAAGGAAGTTTTTGCTGCTGCGAAAGGCCCAGCATGGAAGAAGATTCTTTCCCATGAATAGCACTGAATATATTTCTCTGCCTGTCTGTTTGAGAAGTTAACTCCCCTGTTGCAAGAAGAGATAAAGTTCTCACAGACATGCCTGAGGCTCTTGGTGGGAGACAGAGGGAGAACACAGGCTTGAAGTTATGCACATGCGAAAGGTGTTGATATAAAAGCCCCCAGGGTACAGGCTGCATGCACTCTTTCCCCTGCTGTGATTTAGCAGTGTATTTTAGGGTTGTTGATTTTGGAATGAACTTTTCCTTAAAACCTTAGCAGTGACTTCGAGTTACCTGTGTGCATATCAATTCATACACCAGGGAACAAGAGGGGTAGGATCACCTCCTTCAACCTGCTGGCAGTGCTCTTCTTAATGCACCCCAGGATAACATTGGCCTTCTTGGCCACAAGAGCATACTGCTAGCTCATGGACAGTTAGTTTTTCCACAGGACCCCAATAAGAAATACTTCTCCTTGTTCACATGTATCAGGTCCCTAGACAGAAATACCACATAAAATATTTGTGAATGCTGGAAGTTTAATACTTTAATCATATTACTCAGTAACCAAATACCCCTCCAAAAAAAACCCCACCTACCTATATTTATGTTACTTTACCAGCTTTGGTAAGAAAATGACTTGTACTTGCATTAATTCATTTAAGCAATTACTTTTGTTTGTGAAGAAATTGTTAGCTCAGTCTTAGAGAGCTACACAGGCTTAGATTTAAAATCTAGCAGTTGCCAAGACCACCTGTTTATATCTCCTCTCCTGCGGCATAATCTTATCTCCTGTGAAATATGTTACTGCACTTCTCCTTAGGCATGATATAGATAAGATTTTTCAACCTTGGAAGAAACTCCACTTTCAAATTCCAGTTAGGCTCAGATATTGCTATTTCTGTCATTTCCACCGCATGACAATCAGCTAAAACATCATCCACCATCTTAATCAACTTTACAGCATGGCAGATGAATGTTAATTAGTCACTACTTTTGCTGGAAGGTGGAGGGTTTGATGAACCAAACCTCAAGCTATCAACATCTAAACACGCAAAATCTGTTAAATAAATTAATATTGCAAAACATTACAAAGAAGGAAGTTAACAGCAAGGGAGAGATCCTTCTAAGAAACCTTAAATTTTGTGTTAATTACACTTTTTAGTAGACCAATACAGTTCAGTAACGATCAGTACAGAAACATACCCCCGTCTTCCCCACCACCCAGATTCACTGAAGATTTCATTAGTACCAGAATGAAAGCAATCAGTGGCACTGAGGATAGTTAGAAGTACATCATTTTACATGGGTTAGTGCTGTGAGATCATGCTTCAGTCACCTTCAGCATCTGAACTGAGCTTTACAGTTACTGCATAACTCTTTGAATGTACCAGTTGCAGCCTGTACAAGCTACACAGGCTTTCTCTATTGACACTGCACATTATAAGAGAATTTTGGTTGGGATCAAGATGTGGAACTGCATAATATCTGAGAGATATACTTGCATTGCTGAAACTATCTGTCCATGCCATAAATGTGACCTTTGGAGATGCCTGAGAACAGTTTGTACGGTTGAGGAAAGAATTTCAAGGGACTTAGTATGAGTAAAAGACACAAGGCCCACTCAACCTTCTTATACCTCCTACTTCTTCTGATGTTCCCTAGTCTCCATGACGCTTCACTTTTATGAGACTGCCAAGGACACAGCATGTATGAAGAGGAATTATTATGCCAGGGTCCTTGCAAGCAGCAGACAGGCCTTAGACAACCTTCCCCACTTTTCCTTTTCAAAAACTATCTGTGAATTGCAATCACTTTATTGTACGTGCTTAGGCTCCTTTCCTAGCTCCCGGAGAAGAAAAATAAAAAGCAACCCAACACAAAAGAGACTCTCTCATTGCAAATCAGATACAAGTCCAAGCTATTTTAAAATATACAATTAATTTTCTATTAATTCTTTTTTTTTTCCTCCCTCCAATTAGCAGCTAATCTCATCCATATAGCTGCAGGCTCCAAAATGGTAAATGTTGTGATTCACTAAGAAATAGTTGGGAACCTTTTTTTTATAATTGCAAGATATAATTACTTTGGAGCTTTTTTAAACACTTTCATGATTATTAAAGCTTTTGGTAATTGTAGACATAGCATTTGTACTTTTAATAAACAGAAAACTTTTATGCTCAAATAAAAGAATTAAATCCACAAAACCCAGGCAATTTATGGCTTAGAAGTCCCTGGAGTACATTTGAGAGACACAAAAGCAGGACTTCAGGACCATCAGCTTCTTTACATTGAAAATAGGCAGTGATATTGTGATTATTAGCATCAAACTGCAGTACATACATGCAGGAAAAGAAGATAGTGCCTGGGAGGACATAAAATGAAATACAGAAACACTTAAAAGGTTGGTTAAAAGTTTGTATGATGACTTGCCTTGAACTCAAAGAAGAGAGAAATGAAAAAAAACCCTTTTCTCCCCCAGCAAAGAGCTGAGGAGCAGCAGCAGACTGAAGGTAAAAGCAGGCCAGGTTGGAGTGCAGTCTGTGATCCAAGTATAGATGTATACTAGAGAGAGGAAACATTTCTAGGCACAATAGCTCAGCTCTCTCCATTAGTAGCTTATTAGAATTGTCCCTAGCATGCTTTTGGGCAGTGACAAATGGCAGTCCCTAACAACCCAGGAGTACAGTTCAGGAGTTAGCATGGTCAGGACCAGTTCTCAGTTGGAAGTTTGCCTTCAGCAACCCTGTTTCATAAGGCAAGAATCCTTTCATACTGATTCAAACACTTCTCTTGTGGCTGTCATCAGTGTCAGCCAGTGGTTCCAGGAACAGTCCCATGTACCATTGTAGAGACAGTACCAGTGCTGAGCACAGCAGCTCTGAAGGAACAACACCACCGTGCAACACCTATATTGTGTCTCAGATGTCTGAAGAGATCTCTGAACCAGTGATGAACCGATCCTGAGCGTCAATGTAACACAAAGCAACATGCAGATGCAAAAGATTGAAACCAAGTTTCCCCCTAAGCTAGCTAACAATTCCCCTAGGAACTTCACCTCAGCTCAGAAATGCATCAACACAGCTTCAGGATTTGAGCTGGCTCAGCAGGAGAGTAGGTAAAATGCACATGTACAGATGTGAGCACTAGGAAGTTCCGAGCTAGGTTGTTCAGCTGAATGTACAAAAGCACCACAAAATATCGTCTATCGAGTGCCAGTTTATAGGCAGCACTTCTAGGAGTAGCCACTCCATCTTATCACTTATGAAAAAGCTGTCATGCAGGTTTTCTTTCATATGCAAATGGAAAACTACAGAGTAGAAAACTACAAAAGAAAGTAATACCATTATATGAGGTTCTGTTTGGCTCATGTGGCAACTTAATCATGACAACAAGACCCAGACTGTACCATCTGGGGGTTTTTCAGTTCTTTATTTGCTCCTTGGTCTAAAGAAGAAGCAGGTTGAAATTATTCACAATCTACTCCTAGACTTCAGAGGATCATTTAGATTGCAAAAGACCTTTAGGATCATTAAGTCCAATCATAACCATAGCCCTGACTAGCCCAATTCTAAACCATCCCCAACTGCCACATTTACTTCCAGGGACAGTAAATCAACCACTTACCTGGACAGCCTGTGCCAATGTTGGACAGCTCTTTCCGTGGAGGTTTTTTTCCTGATATCCAACCTAAATCTCCCTCAATGCAACTTGAGGCCATTTAATCTTGTGCTGTCACTTGTTGCATGGACGAGGCCAACCCTGACCTTGCCACAACCTCCTTTCAGGCAGAGAGCAAAACGTCCCACCTAAGCTTCCTTTTCTCCAGCCTAAACAACCCCAGCTTCCTCATCTGTTCCTCATAAGACCTGTGCTCTGGACCCTTCACCAGTTCTGGATTCACTCCAGCACCTCAGAGTCCTTTCTGTAGTGAGGGACCCAAAATTAGACACAGGACAAGAGGTGTGGCTTCACCAGTGCCAAGTACAGGGTAAGAATCACTTCCCTCATCCTTCTGGCCACACTGTTTCCGATATAAGCTGGGAAGCCATTGGCCTTCTTGGCCACCTGGGCACACTGTTGGCTCACATTCAGCCAGCTGTTGACCAGTATCCTCAGTTCCTTTCCTGTCTGGCAACTTTCCAGCCACTGTAAGACTCCAGCCCCAGGAACTGCTGGCTCACTAGGTTGGCTAGGAGTTTCACTTTAATATATAGGTATAGACTTCTTTAATACCTCAAGATAGGATCAAGAGAACAGCCATGGACTTATTCCCAAGGGATTTCTTTAGGGGAGCAAATAAAGGAACTTGGCCAAAGTTCAAAAGGACACCGCACAAGCTAGACAAAAATGTTCCACCGTAATACTGACTCAGCATATACTATTAATCCACAACCCTTAAGTCAATATCCAACCAATTCTACAACACTTAAGTCAAGATCCAATAAATCCACAACACTTTAGTCAAGATACAACCACTCCAGCTCCAAGCTCTCCTAAGCATCAAGAAATGAGCAGAGAGAGAGAAACAGAGGGGGCAGGAAGAGAAAAGAAGAAAGAGGGAGAGATAGCTACCACTGAAATCTAGTGGAAGACTGGCTCTCACATGTCCAAGTGGCAGGGCCACAACATGAGGCAAATACATGACTGGGGTTTTATCTGCTCTGGTCCTTATGGCAAATCCCTCCAGGCGGGGTCTCTGACACTCTGGGGTTCGAGGCCAGGGTGAGGGGCTGTGTTCTCACTGTCCCTGCCAATCTGACCCTGGCTTAGGGGCTCCAGGAGGTGTGGTGTGTTATAGTTTTCCCAGGCTATTTGTGACTGACAGCTACTCCAGGGCTTCCCTATGTGGGTTCCAGGGGCCTGCCATGAGGAATATGACTCCACCCCACCTCTGTGAGGTTCAACCCAATCCTTCCCCCTCCACAGACACACATACACCCCCCACAAGGTGATTCTGACCCAGTAATAATGGATCTGGTGTCTAACAGCCACTCTTCCCCAAACATATTAGGATTGTGTGGGACCGCATCACCAGCTGAAGCATGCTGACAACTGCCAATAGCTAGTTTGTCATTTAATTAGCAACCTGGATAATGCTTCTTGACAAAATAGATTTCATTTCGGTGGAGGCAAATTACCGTTTTACTATTGAATTATATGAGATTAGGTTTCCTCAGTGTAATCAAAGGGGTTATATCAAACTAATGTCTGATCACCTTTGTATGAGTATGTTTGTCCGTGGTTATACATCTCCTCTGTAGAACTAAGTGACTCACCAGAACTGACAAATAAAAATGTTAAATTGTAGCTTTTGGTGTGCTTTGCATAATCCAGAAAACAAAATAATTGACTCTGAGGGGAACAGGAACAACAACCAAAAATGTCTGAAAAGACATTTTTGTAGTTATTTTCTCAGAAGAAAAGAGATGGAAAGATTAGGAGAGAACACCTAGATGTATGAGCCTGCCTGTCTAGAAAGAGTATGCTAATGGTCTACATTTGCATCAGACATTTGAAGAGAAATAGACAAAGATGAATAAACCAAGAATTTATTACTGTGGGTTTTTATTCTATTCTCCATCTTGATATAACAAGGAACTGAAATGTTATAGAATGTTTTCCCTTCTTTCTCTCCATCTTTTTGGAGAACTGTTCTTGGCAAAAGTTTCTGTGAGTTTTATGCATGATAGAGGCTGAGTGTGTCTGAAATTGATAAAGGTTCTACAGTAATGTATACTTGCAAGACAGGTTGTCTGTGAATACATTTTAAAGCAAATCTTATCAACAAAATGTCAGTGGTGTCCTGATGTTATTCCATACAGTCACAGCACATTCACTGCAGCACCAGAAAGCTACTCATCAGGGATTCAAACTTTAAGCAGAGACAGAAAAAAGAAATATGAATGCTATACAGATTCAGATAAACAAAGTTACTTCCCTGGACATTGTAGTTTTAAATAAAATTTGGAACTGATGTTTTTCATTTAGATACTGTCAGGCAAAGAGCAAATAAATAAATAAATAAATAATAGCATTTTAACATGCAGTTGTATACACAAATCAAGTTGTAAATTGCATAGGTTTTCTTGCAAAATAAATGTAATACATTCTTGCTTCTGCTTTCTTTCAGATGTACTCTCTTTTCTTGCAAAAAATTGTATGACAGAAATATATATTTCAGCAGTTCAGGGCAATGTGACATTCTGCTACTAATAAGAACAGAATAGAAGATTGTTACCTAATTTTTAAATAATTCTGGAATATTTCTGTGAAAGGGGGCTACATTGGAATGCAGCTAAGATTAACAACTATGCTGTAGGAGGAAAAATGTGAGGATCATCATTATTTTTAGCTAATATATAACCCATCAATCAATCACTGGTCTGTTGCTGGGGGCGATGTTATCTCTAGACTTGTCAGTTGTCTGCTGGGTTTTATTTTAACATTGTTTTAAGTCTAAGAGGAGGAATTATTAAGAGCTAAATGTATTCTGCAGCTTCCACTATGTCTCCCTGAATGCTCTAAGCAAGTAAAAGGTTCCTACTGACATGTTTCAAGGGGAACTTTTGGAGATTGACATAATATGGCAAAACAACAGAAGAACTTTAATCTCAAGATCACTTGTTTAAATGCAGTACATCTGAAGTTATCTGAAATAAATCAAAGCAGTAATTTTCGAGAAAAAATATTTACATTCTTACATGTCTGCATGAATGGCAAATAACATTATAAGTCTGCTTTCTAGTTAACTTGAGGATCTGGATAAATTATACACATCACAATGAAGAGCTTTCTGAGTCTCACTCAAACAAGAAGAGATGCTGAAGTTCATAGACCAGATGGAGAAAAAAAAGAATTGACATCCATAGATGTCTGAGCCACACTAGTGTTTTGAAGCTTCTCGAAACATCTGAACAAGGACTATATTAGGTCTGAGCTGTTTGATATGTATCTGTCTCCTCAAGATCTGCCCTCTTCCAAAGTCCATAAAACAGGCATTACTTCACCAATCTCTATGGAGCCTCTTTGCTCAGGGGTCACAGAACACAGAAAGTTTACTTAAATTCTTATTTGTCATGGTTTGTTTGTTAGAACATCTGCTCCGGGATATCCATTTTGAGACCTCTCCCACAAATGACAAGGAAGGTTCGGATTGGAGCTGACCCATCCTAACAGACTGTACTAATCACAAAACTATGGAAGGTAACTGCCTTTAATGCGTTTTGTGGATAACTGCGGCATTGTGACCAAGAAGTACTAAAGCCACACAGGCCAGAGGAGAGCAGATGTTTGCAGTTCAGCTTGTCCGATGGGAAAGATGCTGTCTTGAGTGGCTGCTCTCAGAATTATTCCTGGTTTGTTTTTGTTCCTTCATCCAACAAGTAGCAAATAAAAACTCCATGAGCATTCCAGGAAGCAGAACATCACTTACTGGGAAAGTGCTTTTATCAGGCAAATGTGCAAAAACCAGAACTCTGGCTTCCAGCTTTGGGGAGTGCAGTCCCTGCAGGAGACAGCATTTTAGAAATGCTCTCCTCTTCCAGATTTCCTATTGACTGGTTTGGACATCTCAGCACTTAGTGTACTGGCAGCTGTCAATCTCACCTTGCTCCAAACAAAAAATTAGCTTTGCAAATTCTGTTTTTAGAGACAGGAACTGAGTCTGGGGCTGTTGCATGCCATGTCATAACCCTACAGTCCTTTCATTTAATCAAGACTTAAATTTTACTCTTGTTATTTCATTATTTTTTCCCAAATTGACACAGAAAACTTCAAGACATTGGCAGAAAGCTCATATTACAATCTGGTTGTAAAGGTTTTTCATTAGTTTAAATCCTGTTCTAGACAAACTACAAGTCAGTTAAAAATATGCAGCTGTATGAAGCTCCCCATCTTGACTGAGTTAGTTAGAATATTAATACAATAAACATAGAACATTAAAAATAAAGCCATCATTATTTGGGGCTATCTTTGTATATTTTATAGCTAGATACATACTTCTCTCAGGCAAGACTGTCTAAAATTCATTAAAATACTCATTTACTCACAGGAACTGTTTCGGTCTTAGGACATCATATAAACAAAGAAAAACAGCCACACCAGATTATTCAACACACCACAGAAGAGGAATAGCTCTCCCAGCATGAAATGTTTCTTATCTGAGTTACCATATGCCTCCTACTCCTTATTCCATTTTTCCATCTCCTCCTAGCATAAACATTTCCATTCATTAACAACCTTTCAAATTCTTTACACTTTAAATATTGTATAGCAACACATGTAAACAGAAATCTATGTTACTTTTATTGCACTGTTGATATTAATTCACAGCAGCTGACAGCAAGATTTCGATTCAGTGTACAAAATACATACCTGCTCAGCTGCAAATTTTCATATGCAATAAATCCTGTAAAATACTATATAAACTGCTATATTAAGGTAGCAATGTTATGGTAGAGCATTGCCTCTGATTTCTTAATTTCCTTCAAAACATCTCTGATATTTAAAAAAAAAAAAAGCAAAAGTCAGGTGTAGGAGGAAATTGTATTAACTACCTACTATCTTAAATGCAAAACAGAGCAGCAGGAGAACATCCCTGGGCTTGACCGGCTAGAGCATAGCAAATAAAATGAGTGAAGTTCTATTAAAGTCAACGTGCCTCATTCCTTCCCAGTACTAAGTAATGGACAGAAAATAGGCAAACTGCTGTTTCAGAAGCCTGTTAAGGAGATGTTAAAAAACCTGAATCTGTATCAAGAGTACAGAATGTATGGTCTAAATGTTTGGGGGTTTTTTTGTAAGGGCAGTTAGTTCTCACAAGAAGTTTTATTTTGTTAACAAATATTTTTTGTATTCCTTTTATAAAGAATTAAAACTAATCCACCACAAACCCTAAGCTTTTACTTCTGATTTGTTCTGATTTCCTCTGTCACTGACAATAACGTCAGTGCAAGACTTGGGGTAGAACCCCAGAGAATTAGCTCTCCTTTGCTGATTTCTGAGGATGATGCTCTCTAGTTCAAATGAGCCATCGTGCAGATATCTTCCTACACAGAGACAAAAAACCTTAAAAGTTAGCACCTCTCAGAAAGTGAAGTTTAATACCGTACCAGTTAGAGATTTTACAGGAAGGAAAAATTAAATTACACATTGAGAATGCAAAATACTTTAACTTTTTCAAGTGAATGACTGTTCTGACATTTTTGAGTCAGTGTTTTTGTATGAAATTTTTCATTGTGTTTGTTTAAAGAGAATAATTTTACATGCAAAAATAGAAGGAACAAAAATACATTTAGTTTTCATTCAAATTTGCTTCAGGTTAGTACCTCGAGACCATTCTCAGATTAAATTCTAAGATAGTTAGAAACCTGTCATCTCAGAGTCCCAGTACTATGAAAGTGAAAAGGCTGTGAAATATTTTTTATTTTTATTTTTTATTAATTGTAATGCTAAAAATATGTTTTGGATTGCATCTCTGCATTAGTCACTAAAAGCACTATATAAGGCTTGGCATTCATATTGAAATATTCTGTGTAAAACTCTGCATATTTCTATTGATCTAGTCAATAACAGTGACGAAAAATTTCTAAAAACAAACAATCAAAAAACCCCACAAACAAACAAAAAAACCAAAAACAGCATCAGACACTTTTCTCGGTCTAAAAAAAAAGTACTGAGATTCTGGGTATTTCAGTTGCTGTTCTCAGCAGGATTTCTCAGTTTTGAACAGGTTTCATACTGAAGTAGCAGTAGTACTAACCTATGTTAAACACAGTCACACAAAGCAGTGGTGCATTTTCTCTTGTGCCTCCAGTATAAGCAGAAACACTAAAATGAAGCACAAAACCAAACACTATAAAGTGTCATAAAATAGTTTATTGAAAATTAGGGGTAAGAAAGAGAAGTTGAGAAGTAAAGTCAGAAAAAGTGACATAGCGGGAAGACATGTCATTGCAAACGGCACTGAAGACCTGCACCCTGGTGTCACCTCCATCACAGCTGCCAAAACATTTCACCCGCCATAGACAGCAAGGAATAAGCTGTACAAGAAGAACCCCTGGAAAAATTATGGTAATTTGGTCCTTCTTGACAACATCTGAGTTAAAGAGAATCAACTTTATTGTGATTTTAATCAATAAAAAGAGGTCTCAGCAGTTGCTGAGTTCTAACACCCATTAAATCATAAGCAGCTTGGTGTAACTTTTCATAGGATTCTCCTCTGTGAAGTATGTGTGCAAATGGTGTATATATATCATACCTGCAGGACATGTGCTGCACGGAGAATCTCCACCTGCACAGTGTACTCTGCAGATTCCAGATGCGTTGCCTCAGTGGATCTGCTGTATAATTAATTGGTCTGGATCACACTTTGCCTACGATATTCAGGATATCTGGAACATGTCAGGTTTCAGTGGTCTTTTTACTGTTTAGGCAAAATTTTGTGCACTGTATTTTTTATATAATCTGACTATGATATTATATTGTATATAACAGTGCAATCCTAGGCATAAGATCACCATTATCATCTTCTAAGACATAGCGTAACAGAAAGGAAGCCATAATTGATGATTTATGTCTTATGTTGTTTTATCTATTACATAAATATATTTTATATAATTATAGATATTAGAATATATATAATAATTTATGTATTATGTTCTTTAATAGTCTGTACTGTTTGATTATTTATTTAGTGGCTATTTAGTGTGCTTAAAACTGTTTACACATATACCCCATTTAAATTTTGAAAACAAATGGAAATAAATATGCCCCACTCTGATTTAAACAAATGTAAAGCTTCTGCTCCTGTGTTTCTCTCATTCACTCTCATGTAAATGAAGGTTAAAAATTAATGAAACCACCCTCAATGAAAATCAGAATAAATTCCCCTGTTTATAAACAAAAAAATAAACAGTACTCTTAATTCACTGTCACAACTTTTCTCTCATTGAAAAGAAAAAAAGATCTTGTTCTTTGGTATGATTTTAAGCATAATTAAAAAACAACCATAATTAAATACATCTTCTGAATTGGATGTAGTTTGTTATTTAAATGAAAATGCCAACTTTAAATTATCATTTTCTAGCTAGTGCTACATTGTAGAACTCAGCATCCAATTAAAGAGAAACCTACTCCTTAAAACAGCATAAGACTTGCAAACTTTATCTTAAACCATAAATTAATATAGTGGTTTGTTTTTAAGTTACCAAAAATATTAACCATTCTTTAAGTCTTAACTTTTCATTCAATTACATATTAATGAATGCCCTGTAGAATTATAGTTTATCATTTAATGTTTACAATTTCTTTTCTTGCAATTTTAAAGATCATATATTATTGAAATTACTGTTATAAGAGTAGCAAGTGAACATTAGTGTTAATACATGGCCATCTTGCTGTAAAACGTTATGTAAATAAGCATATCCCTTTCTTAAATTTTAAAATCAAGCAGTATTTCAGTTGAGTTTTAATCATGCAGTTCAGTTAATAATGTCATTTGTAGTGCTAAAACTAGTCTGTGCAATTTCACTCCAGCTATACCAGCTCCAATTTTACTCTGTAGGTCAGCTAAGTTTTTCTTAGTTCTTCCATATGAAAAAACTACCTTATACAGGAATGAAATATAAGTGTTTGCAGTAGCTGCAGAGAATGTGCAGTGTAGTTCTCTGTCACTAGGAAGAATACAATATATTTAGTAGTTTAAACAAGTCCATCCTAAACCTGTCCATTCAAATTCATTATCAAAATTAACTACCTTGTTGCAGGAGACACCTGATCTCCTCTTTCCCACAGTAAACAACAAAAAGATTACTCTTGTTGTCAAACATTTGCTCCAGTGAGGTCAGATTTATGTTAAAGAGACCCGTTCAGCTGGACTAGCAGTATTATACATAATTTTTCTGATTTCTTGGTTTAATTCCAATTCCAGTTCAAAACTTTCTATACTTTGGAATACAATTATACATGAATATTCCAAAAATATGTGTCTAGTAGTAATTCATGAGATTAAGGAACAGTTTTTTACATTTCTTTTGGCATAAAACTCTTTATTCTCTTTCTCCAAAAATTTTAGGCAAAATTTCAGACTTTCACTGGTACTTGATACTTTGCCAATTTGGTACATTCTGCTTCACTTGGAAAGTGGATAATTCCAAACAGAACCATTATTCAGTATGGTTTATGTTATATACTTATATGACATTCAAAGTTATAAACTATTATTTAGCCTGTAAGTCTTTAAACACTTATATCAGCATTGATTTTTTATTGATTTTTTTTTTTTAGCATTGATTTTTTATTGATTTTTCAAGCTCATAATAGGTATACATTGGCATTGTAAATACCACAATAGATAATTTTAACAGTTCAGTGGAAACAATCTTGTGAATTTGGAGCATCTGACAAACTTATCAGATTATTTAGAGTTGCTCTTTTTCCTTATTTTTACAAACAATAGAACATCTGTCTTCATATCACTAACAACTGGCTTAGAAGATTCTTAATCACTGGTCAGCTGAAATACAGATTCAACTCTTACTATTTATCCACCTCAACCTAGGGCAATAGTGAGCTGTTAGTAATATTTAGTTACCCTACAAATACGAGGCTTCTCTTCCTAGTTTCTCAGATTTCAAGACTGTGTTAAATATTATGAAGGTGAATGGCTCATAAAATCATTGAATGGTTTGGATTGAAGAGGACCTTTAAAAAACATTTATCCAAAAAAACCTGCAATGAGCACATCTTTGAGTAGACCAGATTGAACAGAGTCACATCCAACCTGACCTTAACTGTTCCCAGGGAGGGGACATCTACCAGCTCTCTGGGTAACGTATTTCAGTGGCCCACCACCCTCATCATAAAAAAATTCTTCCTTATACCTAGTTTGAATCTACCTTCTTTTATTTTAAAGCCATTATCTCATGTCATATCACTATAGCCCCTATTAAAAAGTCTATTCCCATCTTGCTTCTAAGTACTGAAAAGCTGCAACAGGGTGTCCGTGGAGCCCTCTCTTCTACAGTGTCTTATTGAGCATGAGAGGAATAAATATCAATGTGTTTAATTTCAGTAGTCCAACCTTACGGCTAATGCAGGACATTTACAGCAACTTTGCTTGTAGAAAGAGTCAAAATGTGTCAGGGGAGGTTTAGGCTGGATATTAGAAAGAGGTTCTTCACCCAGAGGATGGTCAGGCACTAGAACAGGCTCCGCAGGGAAGTGGTCACAGCACCAAGCCTGACAGAGTTCAAGAAGCATTTGGATGATATTCTCAGGCACACGGTGTTACTCCTGGGGATGGTCCTGTGCAGGGTCAGGATTTGGACTCAGTGATCCTTGTATGTCCCTTCCAACTCAGCATATTCTGTGATTCTGTGAGAATCTGTTAAATGTCTGACAATGTCCTATTTTCTGTGTGAGTAACATTTTGAATGAAGAGTAACAACTGTCACTGAGAGCATCTCTCTGCATTTGGATAAAGTCTTTCAAGATGAATAGCTTGTCACAAAAAGCTCACTCTGATAACACTGATCTATAAAATCAGATGTTCCAACCTCTGAGCACATTTCGTGCTCAAAATCAAATGTATATGCACTTGACAGGCCCATGTAACAGTATGAAAAATGCCTATACTTTTAAAGACTCTGTGAAGGATGAGAAATTAGTTATTAATAACCTAGATAGAGAGGCTGCTCCAGAGAATATGCCTATATTTCTTTTATATATTTATTATAGACTGAGGTGAATTGTTCTGGAAAATCTTTCTGTGTTGATTTCAGAGACAGCCTAAACAACTAATTTATGTTAAGACACTTACCTTCTAGGAGCATAAAGAAATATTGGATTAATCTCCCTCTATTCGACAAGCTTGGCATGAAAATCAACATATGCATCAACTATTATTTCAAATTAAATTTTTATCTAACAAACATGTTCATTAACCTAAGCACTATTGTTGTTTTTTTTCTTAAGAAAATACCATTTACAAATTTTAGAAAAATGGTATAAAGATTTATGTCACTACTTAACTTCCCCCATTTCAAGTAATATCAGTATGCATTTTTATACAATGACTGACCTGATTTGAATTTTTTTCATAATGCATAACCTGTATTACTGTCCCAGTTTAAATGAGACACAGGTCTTTTGCTGAGGATGAGTTATGAGAAAAGACCCAAACTCCTCCCTCTAAGCAATTATAAATCCAAAATTAAGAGGCTCCAATTGAAGGAAAAACAAATTATGGAAAAGGAAAAATAACAGCCCTTTGTTAAAAGGTATGTGTGTATTAACAGAAACACGAAAAAAACAAGTAAAACAACCAAACAACACTCCTATACCCACAAATAACCCCTTCAAAACCAAAGCGATAAACAGGCAAAGTGAAAAGCAAACAGTTCAATTTTGTGCCCTTTGGTGCAATTCCAATCACAGTCAGCAGGGGTGCCGTGGGGTCACTGGAGATGTCCTGTAGCATTCACCAGGGTATGTCGGAGAAACCAATCCTACCAAAAAAGCTGGACCTTCTTTCCCTTCCCACACACTGGGAAAGGGGAGAGGTAGAGGGGGAAGGAAACAACAACAGCAACAACAACAAAATCCTTCTCTTACTCTGGCTGGTCGAAACTGCTCTGCACAGTTCTCTCTCTCCCTCTCCCGTGGGAGCTCCTTGCTTGGAGAATGGTGAAAGGGAAAAGCAAAACAAAAAAAAACCTCCAGGGAAGGAAAAAAAACCCAACAGCTTCCATCCAATGAAGAATTCAGGCAGGGCCCGCAGCTAGCCAATGGCTGAGGAACAGAGAGCTGCACCAAGCTTCCGCCACCCCCCCCCCCCAACCTGTGCTTCAGCCCACACCCAGCCCACCAAAAACTCCTCCCCCCATTGCCCCGGAGATGAGAGAAAAAAGTAAAAGATAGCCCCTTG
>JAYRBT010000114.1:72287253-72302133 GCA_036023395.1 Myiotriccus ornatus | reverse complement strand
GGCGATTAGTGACGGAGCCAGTCCTCTTTTTCACCTGATAGCTACTTGATGGTTCTGCACACAGGGCCGGGGGAAGAGAAAAAAAAAAATTCATTGCCTAGCTAAACCATGACAATTACCCAAAAGCTGATTGTGATACAGTTACACAAAGTTAAGCACAAAATTTTCAAGTTCTTAGTTCAAGAAGAAGGGAATTGTATTTATTTAAAAAAAAAAAAATTACCTGGTGAACTAAGAATTTAAAGGGGGGAGTTCAGAGAATCACAGAATATGCCGAGTTGGAAGGGACCCACAGGGATCATTAAGTTAAACTCCTGGCCCTGCACAGGACCATCCCCAAGAGTCACACCAAGTGACTGAGAGTATCATCCAAATGCTGCTTGAACTCTGCCAGGTTGTAACAACTTCTCGATGCACAACCACCCTCTGGGTGAAGAACCTTTTTCTTATTTCCAACCTAAACCTCTCCTGAACCAACCTCAGGCCGTTCCCTCAGGTCCTGTCACTGGTCACCACAGAGAGGACATCAGTGCCTGCCCCTCCTCTTCCCCTCACAAGGAAGTTGTAACTGCAATGTGACCCCTCAGTCTCCTCTTCTCCAGGCTGAACAGATCAAGTGACCACAGCCATTCCTCATACAGCTTCCCCTCAAGGCCCTTCACCATCTTCGTTGCCCTCCTTTGAGTGCTCTCTAATACATTAATATCTGTCTTACACTTCAGTGACCAAAACTGTAGACAATATTCAAAGTGAGGCTGCATCAGGCCAGCATGTTTAACCAAAACACCTTTAACAATTTAATCTAATGAATGGGAACAGATTTTCTTTTTGTAATTTTGGATTCTTGTAACTCTGATATAATTCTGTATGGTCTGAAAGAGCCAAAATTATTGCTAACATGCTCTTGACATTTTATTGATTTTTATTATTTGTGTAACTGCAGATGCTTTCTCTACAGCCCATGTCACATCACATGTCATTGAATTTGGTTTATTATATAAATAAGGCATACAGCCTACTGCAGACTATATCTTATGCTTTTTCACTTTTCTATACACAGTATACAGTATACTTTTAATGATATCCTTAGAGAGCTAGTCAAAGAGCTTGGAGGTGGAAATGTGCTAGTGACTGCAGGTTCAGCTGAAGCTCAGAAGACATACAGGGTAGGATTTGTGGTATTTTGTTTTGCTGGCTCTCCCTTAAAAACTTTCTCTTCAGGGTAATGAGGTGAGCATCAAATTCTCCCTCATGTTTGATAGACATGTAAGTCTCACTTGGGCTGGAAAATAGAATCAAAAAGAGCCAAAAGAAATTGTAATACAACAAACATCACTGTAATCACTGAGTCATCCTGATCATATCTGCAAAGCAGAATGAAAATACAAGAAACAGTTATAAAAAATAATTTATATTCAACATTTTATTCAATTTGATTAAGCTTGTCAGTTCCGTGTTGATAGTGCTACTGCAGTTCCACGGAGTTCCACACCTTATCTGTGCATACATTTCCTATTTTTTCTCTACTGGTTCACGGCCACAGAGAAGGAATTCAAAAAAAAATACAAAATACTGTATGTCTGCAGTGTGTATATGCAGGGGAATCTCTGGTAAATTATGAACATAGTGCCATCTCAGAACATTTGATTACCCTATAAAATCCCTAATGGGATTTGTGGCAACAATTTATATGGTTTGACAACAGTCATTATTTATGACTCTGGAGAAGAAACAATACATCTGAACCTAAATACAAATACAAATCTAAAAAGATAGCCTCCTTTTGATGAATTTAGGGGAATACCTGTGCCTTAATACAGAGTTAAATATCCAGCCTCAATATTGAAAAATGTGAATTTAGCACATTAAGGACAGTAACTATCAAAAATCATGAGCAATTATCAACTTGTAGTTTACATATGATCAGAGATTTAATTAGCTTAGATACTCAGTGGATTTGATATACAAACCACTGTGAATACATGGAGTCAGTAGTGGTAGAAGGAGCAACCATGACTAATGTCCTTCAAGAAGCTGATTATATGTACCAAAGTAATTTTACAAAGGAGAAATAGGACATTTCAATCGTATTCTTCTTCAGTCTGATTGTCTTCTGCTTTGAAAGTAAACACACTGTCGTCGTGTAGCACCTGGAGTCCATTATATTTTAATTATGCTTTATAATAGTGATGCTTCCCCTTAAAAATGTGCCTGATAGATCACTATCTCTAATTTATTCTTATTGATCATTTTAGCTTTTGCTTTCTACATTTTCAGACCCAACTAAATAATAACAGTAGAGAAAGATGATAGAATTGGTGGTCTCAGAGACTCAATTTAACATTATGATTACATTATCTATTATTTACTGAGTTAAAGTCTGTAAAAACATACTAAACAGCAAAGTCATTTGGAAGCTGCAAGAAAGGAGGCTCAAAAGTCTTCAGACAAACATTCAACCATGGTGAAGACAGAAAGTACAACATAAAATTTCCAGCTAGCAATTGCAAATGACTGCCGAAGGAAGTTGTGGGCTGTCATTTCTTTAAGTTTTCATGTGTTTTCTGGATGTCTTATATAAAAAAATATTCAGTTTAAATGCTTGAATGATTTTCATTGGTTTCTGCATAAAATCACAATTGCATAATCATTTAAAATATCTATAAAGAGAAACAACCTGTTATATCTCCACTATGACATAAAAGCATAAAGACGAGGAAAAAAGATTACTATAAAACAAATACTCCTGAAAGGATCTAGGTTACCAACACAGCCTCCTGCAATCTTTAATGATAGCATAGCTGGATTTCCTGTACTCCTGTGACCTACTTTTTGTTTTAACAGCATGAGGCTTCAAAAATCTCCTTGAACCCAGCACTCATATTTAGATATTTCCAGCTGTGACTGTAATCTGAAAGTTCTACAGTGTCATCTGGAACTCACTGAGTTTTTCCTGATCTGAGTGGAAGTCTCCTGGATACCCACTGTTCTAGAAAGACAAGGTCCTCTAGGAGGTCTAAAACTTTATTGCAACTTGGTTGCTTTTCGACCATATGTCTCCACCCGTGTGATGCATAACTTCTAAAATAAATGAAGAGATCTTGCCTTCCCTAGTATCTATGGCAGTACTGAGAGAATGTTTCCTCCTCCTTGCAGTATCTGTAATCTGAGATACAAAACAGAAAAATAAAAAATGTGAATCAAGAACTGGAAGGGAGGGTTTTCTCCCCTGATCAGTTACATTGCAAGATTCCCTTTCTACTGATATATTCTCTGAGAAGGATGTTCCATAACCAGGTGGGAAATGGGAATTATGATTTTAAACCTTCATCCCAAGTGCAAAAATGTACAATGATTCACACTTATTGGCAGTGAGCTGAATCTTTAACCTACCCAGCAGCAAAATCATACTGTATATCTCAAAAATAAATGTACCAAACAAGGAGAAAGTTCTAGCCTTTTCCTGGTAGTTTTATTCCCTTATGCACAGATTTAGAGAGAGCCTACTCAGAACATAGTTTTTTCTTGTCTGACCCTTCAATAGCATTGATCCCATAGCCAGAGAGACCACAGAGAGAGAGAAAGGATAAGAATATTTGGTCTTAAATGTTTATTAAGTTCCCTGTATCACTACAGCTCCCTAAGAAGAGTCATAACACATGGAAACGTGGGATAACAGGACAAAAAGGTAATTTTTAAGATACCTGAGCAATATTTTTATGTATTTTTACTTACTTCTTTATGCACAAGCAAAATTTTGAACTATACTTGATCTATCTACTCAAGCATCACCAAAAAGATTTGCTGCTTTCACATTTGAAGAGAAGTCAGATGTTTAACTCCCTGCTGCAGGGGACAGAGGCACCCATTTGTCAACCCAATCAAATATCTGTAGGTTTGTTGCCTGCCTGGGGAAATTCCTTTGATTATTATACACTGCTCCTGTTCTATGTGAGTACAAAGGATACTGCCTCAGAAAAACTAGACAGTATCAAAAGTGACCTCAGAGCTCTGGGACTAGTAGTCAAGGGCTTGAGAGCTCAGGTGGTGTTTTCCTCAATCCTGACATAAACAATAAAGGGTGTGAGAAGAGGATTAACAGGGCAAGTCAATAAATGGCTGAAGAACTGCTGTTGTCCACCAGGTTTTGGATTCTATGACCTGTTTACAGACCAATGTCTATTTGGGAGATAGGGGATCCTCCTCACAAAGGAGGGAAAAGCTATTTTCACCGAGAGCATGGCTGACATCAGCAGGTATTTAAACTAAGAATGATAAAGAAGGGACAGAGTAACCAGCAGTCCTGTGAGTGAGTGATAACGAAATCAGCAAAATGGGTGGTGATCAGTGGCACAAAGTCTTGGTCAAAGTCGGTAACTAGTGGTGTACCCAGGGGTCAGTAGTGAGTGAAGTCCAGTTTAACATCTTCATTAAAGGTGGGGATGGGAGGACAGAGGGTACCCTAGGCAAGTTTGCTAATGACCCAAAACTGGAAAGAGTGACTGATTTACCAGAAGGTTTTGCTGCCATCCAAAGGGTCTTCAAGAGGCTGGAGAAACTGGCAGACAGGAAGTAAGCTCATGAAAGTCACAAAGGAAAGTAAGATAGTCCTTTACGTGGGAGGAAAAACACTATGAACCAGTACATGTTGGGGGGCATCCACCCTAAAAGCATCTTGGCAGAAAAGGACCCAGGGACTCCTGGTAGATACTAAATAGAACACAATCAACCAATGTGTCCTTGCGGCAAAGCAGCATAGTGGTGTCCTGGGCTGCTGTCCTTTCCAGCAGGTCAACCCCCTCTATTCTCATTGCTGAGGCACTTGGAGTAAGGCATCTAGTTGTGGGCTCCCCAGTACAAAAGAGGGTCAGACATACTAGAGATAATTCAGTGAAGGGACACAAAAATGATTAAAGAACTGGAACATCTTTCCTATGAGGAAAATGCTGGGATTATTGGGATTGTTCAGCCTGGAAAAGAGAAGGCTCATGGGGGATATCATCAATGTGAATAAATGTCTGAAGGGAGGGTGCAAAGAGAACAGGGCCAGGATCTTTTCAGTTTTACTCAGTGACAGGACAAGAGGCAAAGGGCACAAATTGAATACTGGAGATTCCCTCTAAACACCAGAATATTTTTTTTTTTTTTACTATGAAGGTGACTGAAAACTAGCACAGGGTGCTCAGAGCGGTTATGGAGTCTTCATTCTTGGAGTTATTCAAAAGCCACCTGGACAAGATCGTGGGAAATTGACTCTATGTGACCCTTCTTGAGTAAGGGGTTGGACCAGCTTGCCTCCAACCTCAGCACTTCTGTGATTATGTGATTCTGTGAGGTATGGAGCAGCTTTCTCTCTCAACTGGAACAGACAGGAACAAATCATATCTATCACAACACACATGAACCATACCTTCATTGTTCCATCCTTGTCCTAAAGTTTTTTTCATTAGTCCTTTTTTCAGTGTAAAGAATGAACACATACAGCAAAGAAAGGAATCCTCTGCTCTCTCCCTCCTTCTCCTTTTTTATACATGAATAGATTCCATATGAAGAAACAATTTAATTTTAATTTTAGATAAGAAAATTTTAATTTGAACTGCAATATAAAACCAATAAGCTACTATATATTTGTATTTCAATGGAAAAAAAATACAGCCCAGTGTTAAAGAACAGGATTAAAGGTTCTGATTAGTCAAAATTATTAAACTACTCAGGTACTTTTTCTAATTATAGCTCCTGAGTAGGTAGATACTCAAAATGGCAGGGAGAGGTTGAAGCTTTCCCTGTTTCTCCTGCAATATGTTGCATGCAATTAGTGCCTTTTGAGGAAATGTCACTTTGCATTCTCAGTCTCAGATGCTCAGATAGTCTGCATACAGATGGCAGATTAAGACCTTTGTAAAGTTAATCATACGATGGGAGAGAAAAAAAATCCTCCTAGAAACTGAGTTGACTATGTAAATATAGGAAAACATAGTTTCCTTTTCAATGGAAACCTTTTTACTTTAAGGAAAAATTCCACAAAATGGTTAAGATTTCAGTAAGTGTCTCACAAAATACCTCCACTTTGTTTAATGTAAAGGAAAGCACTAGAGCATCATGACATTTGCAGTGTTTCAACTTTAGGGTCAAGAACATTTTTAAATCTTGCAAAATGCTGCATAATATACCCATAAAATCAGGTTGATGAATAAATAGTACTAATATTTATGATTGTCAGGAAATTTCAGATTTAATTGCCAGTTCCTTTAAACTATATGTACAGTTTATTACAAAATTAAAGATATACACTATAAAAATTCAAATAGTGAAAAGGGATTGTAAAAAGTACATAAAAACATTAAAAATTCTTAGATTGTGTATGTTAAACACTGGTTTCACATGAACCACAAATTTTATAGTAAAAGATTAGTATTTATCAGACTAGAAAGTGTGTTTTTGTTACATGAAAAGTGGAATATAAATATTTTTGTTCGTTTATGGATGCAATATGCAAGTTATAAGAGTTTCCTAAGTCAAAGCAAAACTTACTACTGTCTTATGAACCTAATTCTTAAAACATCACAGTCAAGAAGCAAATAAGTAGTATTCCAAAACAATGATTCTTACTAATTTACATGAATTTAATTACATAACATTCATGAATATATAAAAACATGCATTCATAATTTCTTACAGTCCAGTTTTGACACCTAATCCAGTCAGGATAATTATGTTAAAAAACAATCTTGGAGTTACAAGAATTATCCATATTTGTACTTCATTTTCTTTTGTATAGTTTATCCATCAAAACTACTTAGATAAACCACGAACATTTAAATCTGGATAATCAAATACAATGCAATAATTTGTTTTCTGAATAAATATCAGAGATAGGAAAAAATGTAAACCAAATGGTCTTTTGTACTGAGCACTGTGGTTTAATAGTAAGACAAATTAGTAAAAGCAGCCACATAGTCAGACATTCTACACTGATATTGATGCCTTTTAATATCCTCTCACATGGCTACAAGCGATAATTCATGCAACTTTTCTGCTTTCAACACTAGTACTACTGCATCAACGTGTCACCTAAATAACTGTAATTAAGCATTCTCCGTAGCTGCTGATTACAGGATGCTGATGAACATTCCCACTGGATTCAGCAGACTCTTTCATAACAACGAAAATAATCATCTCATATTATAATATCTGTGCTTCTGAAGACTTCTTAAATATCTAAAATTTTAATTGTACAGACTGTTGATTATTGCAGTCTAAAGTTCAACAGGAGCTTAATCAAAAAGGTTCAAGTATCACATCACTGACATCTATTAAGCAATATGGTAATATGCATCCTGGGAAATAAATACTTAAGCTGCTTGGTCTTTCAGCCAAAGTAAACTTTTACAAAGATCCACTGCCCTCTTGAAAAGAGCACTGGAACTTCGTATGTCATTTTCTATTGCAAGGAAAGAAACAATTTTTTTCTTTTTTTTTCAGTGAGGATTTCTTCATTTTGTTGAGTTCCTCATCATTTTGCATTAGGAATAATGGCATTCAAAAAGCAAAAGTGCACAATGATGTCTCAAGTAAGACTTTGTTATTATCTTTATGGTTTCGAAAACCCATGGGTCACCTCTTTTTGAACTGAAACCAGCTGAACTCAGTTGTGCAGTAGTCACCTGAACCAGTGTACTGTCTATCTCTATATTCTTTACAATCTGTATCCCTTACATCATATTTTTTTCTTTTCAATCCTGCATAGAAAAAGTATTCCATGCATGAAGTGGAAATCTCTTTGGTTTATTCTATTACAAATGGCTTTAGAGGCTACATGCATTTAATATGTGTACCTCAGCAGAAAAAAATTCTTTTGTTTCCTAATTTTCTGCTTTCAACACCAGTACTACTGCATCAACGTGTCACCTAAATAACTGTAATTAAGCATTCTCCATAGAATTGTAGAAAACAGAAACATCCTTGAGACAGAATCTCTATGTAACCATTCCAGAAATTCTCCTGGAGTAATAATGTATAATTCCATTTGAATCAATGAGGTTTTGTTAAGTCTGGGGGGATCCTGTGTTGAGATATGTAGTAAAAATGAATATTCATTTTTACTACATTAATTCTTTGTGATTGAAGGACTATAAAGAGTAAATACATAAGACCCACATTCACACGAAATACATGGCTTTGTTGGTTTGTATCTGTTCTGTTGTGAAAGACAGTAATTTTCTGCATTGCAGTTTCTTGAACAAAATCATTTAATGTTTCTTAAAAGCTTTCTCCAAGAAAAATATTTCTGAAACAGCACAGTCATGCCAGTGTTCTCCCTCCCAGTGAGGCTCAGGTATAAAACTCCCCCTACCCGGCCAAAGGAGTTATTGGGACATTCACATGTGGGCCTGGAGGTGTTCATCCCTTTTGATAAGGCATAACTGGGTCAACTATGGTGACATGAGAAACAGCTGTCATGTCTCAGACACCCACAGTGCCCACAAACTCATTTCTGAGGCCTTCGACTGGATGACTGCACATGATTCACAGTGTTGCATTCTAGAGTGTAAAACTCTGAGACCTGCACCCTAGGGGAGGTACCTGGGCATTCCCACCTGAAACCGAATGTGTATATTAAACCACTGAACTTTTTGTTTCATGGGCTTCTTACACATCTGACAGATAAAGACTGTGACCATCACTTCAACCAATGGACATTTAAATTGCAACGATTGGAGAATTCATGGCTGGTGATATCTTTCCAGAATCTATTCTTATCCTTTATTTCTCTTTCCTTATTTTCCCTATACATTTTCTCAAGTGATATTTTTATACTTTCATATTCCTATATTTTTATAGATAATAACCCTTTCCATCACAACCAAATTGTTCTAAAATAAACCTGCCATATATATATATATATATATGGTCATTCAGTGTTGTTTCACTCTAATCTTCCCCAAGGGACCAACTAACAAGAACCTCAGTTAGTCTGCCTCAAGGTTTGGTCATAACATATGCACGTTTATTTGTCAGGCATGCTAGGAGCTCATGGTCAGATACCTGAAACTATAGGCATGGAAATGAAGAAACTCATATGCCTGAGTGAGGTTTTAATGGTATTTACGAAGAGTCTTTATCATACCTTCCCATCCAATTCAAAATGCATTAGCAAAAAGGCAACATTATTTCAACGGGGGAACAAACCTCCAGTGTATAAATCTTTAAATATTACAGTAACAAGATTTTTTTGAGGGACAGATGGAAACAGGAAAATTAAGAGATTTTAGCCTAAAACAAGTAACAATACTGATTCTTTAAATCAAGCTATTTTCAGCAAGTCTGTTTTGGTGGGTTCTTCAGTTTCCTTCATTACTTTTGCTTTTCAGTCTTAGGATGCTCTGGCCTTCTCTAACTGAAACCTTTTTGAGAGATTTTGTTGACCTTTAAGTTCCAGGCAGCAGTTAAGTTTACCTACTGCAGCATATCCATATGAATGGTCTTTGAAAAAAATAGGTAATTTTTGCCCTTTAATTCCCCATAATACAAGAGAAAAGAGTAAGGGTGGAAGGAAATCAATCCTAACTTATCCCTTGATGAATATCAGCAAACACTGTGTCACAAAACCAATGTGAAGAAATGGAGTATGGATTTTCTGCTGACATTTGTAAAGTGTTTGTGTCAAAGTATTTTTCTAATATAGCAAAGGTTACAGTTTAACAAATTAAAGCACATGTTTCTTTTGAACTGACATGCTGGTCATTTGGGTTAATTTAAATGGCTTGTGTTTTTCTAATAAACTCTCAACCTAACCTAGTGTGATTATGGTCAGTTTTTGCATTAATCTGCCATAAGTAATTGCTTTTTCACTGAAATGGGATGAATGACAACAGTGTAATAGTCCATGACTTTATCTAATACAATTTGGAGGAAATATTATATTCCATTTTAAATGTGCCCAGAAGTGAATTTGTATTGCAAGAACCAAGGCAATGATTTAGGTTTAATATCTCTAATTTGTGTTGGTTCAAATACTTCTTGGTATTACAAGAATTTTTGAAGAAAATAACTATTTTCATGCAAGTTGCGGTTTCAGTTGTTAAATTTCCAATGAAAGACAAAGCCTGTCTTTGTTTTCCTAGTCTCCATTACTGAATTTGCTTTAAATTAGTTTATATAAATATCTAACACTTTTTAGTGTGACAACCTATAAGGAGGACATCATAAATGTAAAATTATAATTGGATTGTCGTGTACTACTTCAGTAATGATCATTCCAGGAAATTAATTCCACTTTCACTAATAATTGAACACAAAATATAATTTTGCAATTGCTTATGTGCTACTGCCAGTGTTTTTTTACTCACCTGTTCACGTTCTAAGAAAATGCTTCATAAACACAATATCATTATAAATTATTCCATAAATGATCTGAGTGATTCATAGAAATATTTTTATTTCCTAGAAAACTGTTTAGTACTAGTGTTAATGCATTTCTTTGTAGATTAAAAAAAGAACAAAAACACTAAATGAACAAAAAAAAAAAAACAAAAACATTTCAATTTTTCAATTAAATAGGAAGCATCATTTCAGAAGGTGCACATGTTCCAAATGGCTGTGACCATTTGGATATCAAAGCCGTGGAGCAGATTCTTCCCTTTTAACTCTTAAGATTGCAGCGAGGTGACAAAAACTAGAAAATTTAGTATTAAGGTGTGATCTAACTGGTCCCTTCATAAGACTGGTTTCACTCACAGTAAGTGTTAACTGCTATGCCCACATTTTTAAATGAACATCTTTTAATTATTTACAGGGCTACACATGATCAAATGGTTTTACAGTTTTCCATTGCTGATAGTTTCTGGAAAAGAATAATGAAATGTGAGAGTTTCCCAGGAGTTCAACATTTAACTAAACCTTACAGATTTTCCCTAGTGGCACATTATATACATTATACACATTATATAACTCAAAAAAAACCCCAAAGAATATGCAAAGAATCAACCTATCATGTAACAATGATCAATCAACTACTGAACAGTCTGTGCTAATATGGAGTTGTGGGTGTCCTTGGCACAATTCTTGTTTAGGAGCAATAAATTTTTAGACATAGTTGTGTCATGTCCTGGGGCTCAAGTATAGTGAGGCTTTATAAGAAAAGGTGAAAATTCTGAGATTGGATTCATTTACATTTAATTGTCATTGGCCATTGCTTTATTTTTAATATAACTATTTGAATCCACTTTTAAAATATAACATAGCTTTCTTTTCAAATTAATGAATTCACTGCAATAAGGACCTCACTATGTATAGGCACAAGAAGTTAAACAAAAGTCTCCAGTTCACATTCAGAATTGGTATTGTAGTGGTCACCTTAAGTACTGCTTGCAGTTTTGGATGCCACAGCATAACAGAGGTAAAGCTATTAGAGTGTGTCCAAAAGAGGGCAACAAAGATGGTGAAGGGCCTTGAGAGGAAGCCATATGAGGAGTCCTTGTGCTCACTTGGCTTGTTTAACCTCGAGAAGAGACTGAGGGAAGACCTCATAGCAGCCTACAGCTTCCTCATGAGGGGGAGTGGGGGAGAAGGAACTGATTTCTTCTTTGTGGTGACCAGAGACAGGACCTGAGGGAACAGCATAAAACTGTGCCAGAGGAGGTTTAAGTCAGGTTAAGGAATGCTTCTTCAGCCACAGTGTCTGGGCACTGGAACAGGCTCCCCAGGAAAGTGGTCACAGCACCAAGCCTGACAGAGTTCAAGAAACGCCTGGGCAATGCTCTCAGGCACATGATGAGATTCTTGGAGCTCTCCTGTGCAGGGCCTGGAGTTGGACTTGGATGATCTTTGTGGATCCTGTCCAACTCAGGATATTTTATGATTCTATGATTACATACTGAGGGAAGAAATGTTACTGCAATATGAAGATAAAATGTTACAAAGTACAAGTAATTAGAACCAGATAGTTCAAGTACCAACTAACGCACAGATACTTTGCAGACTCTCTTGATGGAAGCTGTTCAAATATAATGTAGTTTCTATTTTGTTTATCTTATAAAATATGAATATTCAGCTTCTTTGACTTTGACTTGTGTTCTCACAAAGTGAATGTGACACTATGTACATGGGACCCTGAGATTAGCCCAGTTGTTTAGAGCATGGTGTTAATATATATTTTCATTTGTTTCATTCTCTCAATACAGAAATCTGCAATGACATATAGCTCACAAGTAATAAATTTATGAGATGCAGAGAATTTTCAACAAAATGTTTTTCGTTGCAGAAATATTGTTTTTTCAGAATCCAAATGCATTTTACTCACAACCTTGATCAGCAGCAAATTCTGCTCTTTCGACTTGTCTCTTGAGTTCAGGAGAGACTTCTGACTTATTCTTGAAATAAAGGATGAAGGAAATAAGCAGGGCATGAATATGACATGTAGGATAATGAGATGTGACCTTTTCATCGGGTAAGATGACCAGGGATATAATCTCATATAGCTCCTTAGCTTCTTGATCCCACGTTTTTGCCTTGCAGGAGCATAATTTTTGGTGACATAGGCTTTTTCTACTATGAAGGCAAACCAAAAAATGCTCCAGAAACTTAATTTCATTCGGTTTTGAATGGAAATTCAGAAATTTTGCAGACAGGGACAAAAATTGCCTTCCTGCCTTTTTCCTGTCCTCTAGATTGCCAGGGTTATTTCCTTGTTACCCTGTTTAGTTCATGCCAGCCCTTTCAAACCTTCCACATTGCTGCAGTCTTTGCCATGTTCCTTTCTACAGAGTATGAATTAATAAAAAAACCCAAGCATGGTACTGCATGGTGTCCTGGATCGATGCACATGGTGGATATCACACACTAACAAACTTGTACGTGATGACAATGCTAACATGCAACACACTGCTAACTCATTTCATCAGCACAGCTCCCAGAGAGAAAGTAATAAAGCATAAAGGACATCTGTTTGTGGGAATCTAGAAAAGAAGCACACTCAAAAGTACCTCTACTGTATACCATCAAAAAAAAAAAAAAAGAGGATTTAAAGTTACTTATTATCAGAAAAAACAAAGGGAGCTGGCAATAACAACATGTTACAAAGAATAAATGAAAATGAATCTACATAAACCCAACTACTGCCTGTGGCCTGTCTGAGGAAACTGAGCTTCTAACTAGCAAAATATGGGAAAACACTTCACCAGCATTAGAATCCCTCCCACTCAGTTGTGTCTAGCAGCTTCAGTTCTTCTCAGACAACTCAATGGTAAAATGACCCTAGGTCACTGATCTTGAAAAAATGAGTGATGAGATGTGTTTCCTGAGCTGATAGAAACAGGAAGAATTCCAAAAGGATCAGAAATAGACCTTCAGTCATAGGGGTTGATTCAGGACAATAACTGAGAAAAGATTTTACTGTATTTCTAACTCATATCACGTACTGTCCATACTCAAAAGGATGGATGCTTCTTTTCATGGAGCATATGTATAACTAAAATAAATTCAGCTGACAATTAAAATATTGAACATTAATAGTCCTCTAACAACAGAAGAAGAAACAATCTAAGACCCACATAATAGTTTGTGCAACTGCAGATGCTCAAATGCAAGATTGAAACCTCATCTTTCTCAATCTATTAAAAACTTATCCCAGAAATTACCAAGATCAAATTTTACTCTAGGATATAATTAGGAAAAGTTACTGAGCCAAACTTTTACTTCAAAACAGGTTTTCAGACAATGGCTTACTATTTTTATTAAAAGCATCACTTAGAAGATACTTTGAGTTCAGTACTATATCAATATGCAGACACAGACAGTTCTTGTTCAGAAAACCTATGCATATAAAGAGAAAAGGCAGATAAAAGAAAATGTCATTACCGATACATAATTTGTAACTGTATTCCTTGATTTTCTAGTTTTGATGCTAAACAAAGCATGCTGCCAATTGACTCGGAATCTTCGCTTTCCATTTCATAAATTTAAATAGGATTTGAGTTAATTATTTTAATAAAATAAAATAATTTGTTCTGGTTGTGGTGGGAAGCTATCACTTCTCAAACTCCAGAGTTTTGAAACATAAGCATACAGGACTGGTTTTAATGAAGAACTCCCAGTGGAAGTGTTCTTATATGACTGGGAAATCCTTCTATTAAAAAAACATGAAATATTTTTTGTGTATCTGGTTCACCTACATCAGATAATACTGTCCTTTCTGCCCTGAAGACTTCCCTTTTCATCTCCTTACTTGATATGTCACAACTTTTATCATAACCAGAATTTCAATGCACTTTAAATCACAATCACTTGCTCCTATAAAAGCATAAGACTGTAAAATAGGATTAACAACATGGAGTGCAATATGCAATTTTAAATCAGTAAAAAAATTATTGTAGACCACGATTTAGGAATTTCTGACTCCAATAAGATTTGACAGTGAAAGGGAAAGGAAGAAACACAAAGCAGTGCTTGAATTCAGAGGAATGATCTCATTAATATTTATAGCTCTAGACTATGATCATTAAGCATTTATATATTTGCTGTGATAGTTCTTTGATGATTAACTATGAAAGTATGATCTCTAATAAAATAAGCAAACGTTTTTGAAAAGAAGGAGGAGAGTTCATAAACTTAATAGATTTGGAGCATTATAGAAATGTGATATAGGAATAAAATAGAAGTATTCAAAATTATTTCAAGGAATATCATGTGGTTTCACGTGCAAAGATATCCACTGACTAATCAGAGCCTATGTCTTGTGGCTAGCCAATAGGAAGAAACATTGAATTTGTTGGGGGGGAGGGGGAGATGCATCTCTAAAATAATAAATAATAATAATGGCCAGTCTTCGCGAACGAAGAACCGGGGAAGGTCTTTACACCTTCCAGCCTGCGCATTGGATTT
>JAYRBT010000114.1:72266201-72280946 GCA_036023395.1 Myiotriccus ornatus | reverse complement strand
CACAAACACCATCTTGGAAGCATGGTTACTTTAACAAGTTCAACATACCTTTATATACCACAAATATATTGCAACAAGAAAGATCACTTAAAAGAGAGTTATTCCGTGCTGAATTTTAGAAAGGAGTTGAATTTAGTGTTAGCATAACGTTAGTATTGTACTATAAAATTGCACTAAATGACAGTAAGGGTTTTTCAAAATGTAAGTACTGTGGAACTGCTATATACAAATTTGAATGAAGTGAAAGTAACAATATGTTGTCACTTGAAAAAAATACTTCTTTTTTCAAGGCACACTGATTAGAAACATGTCACACTAAGGCTTTGTGATTTTCATACTCTACATTAATAATGTCTAAGACCACTTGAACATTCAGAACTGGGAAGAGCTATTTCAAACATTCCAGATTTCTATAAAATAATAATATGTAATAAATTGGTAATTAGCCTGAGTAAGGGATAAGAATGCAAATTATCTCTGTCTTAATATTTTCCAGATGACATTTCAGACTTTTACTGTCATTCAACCCCTTTTTGCTGAAGTAGGAAGGAACCCAATTCCAAGTGGAATTCACATGGTGAAAAATACAAGCCTTTTTTTCTTGTAAAATAATAAACAGGTAAATCACAATGACAATTTTTCTCCATCAGTCCTTTGACTTAATCCCTCCTCAAGTAATATAAAATTTACCATAAAACTTGTCAGTTTACATCTCATAGAGTTCTACTTTGCTTGTGCTGTAATGCTTATATGACTGAAAGTAGAAAGAGACTTACTCATGACTGCTCTCTGACCGACCAGGTTTACTGACAAAACTATAAGGACTGAAGACAAATTATAAGAAAGTATCTGGTTTTGAAATCATTAAGAAGAAGGAAGGAGTTGATTAAGCAAGTCTGAGAACATTTTTCATTCAAACAATTCTTCTGGAGGGACAGGAAGAACGTTTGCCAAAGGACATAAAGATACTATTTTGTTGTGTTAAACTCTAACAAATGCCAGGAGTGGCACTTCATAAAACGAAAAGGAGGAAAATGAATGGCATGGTCTCCTGGGGGGAACAAAGATAAGCAACAAACACCAAAACTACATTCTTCAACTGGAGAATGCTTTAGTCATTAGATAGAAAACTGTTATGCTGTTCTAAGATGACCGTGTATATTTTTCTTATAGCTTCATTCATATGTAAGTGTCATTGTTTTATGGTCAAAGTGTTTGCTAAAATGAATGTTTTTTTCTATGCAGCTGCCTAGCAAAGACATGCAGCAAGATCAGAAATTTCAACTTAGCTTAAATAAATGTTGTCTTCTAGTCTCAAGACAGACCAATAATTATTCAAATATTTCCTGTAAAAAAAAAAATCACATAAAGTCAATTTTTCTGAGTGTCAAATGTGTTTTGTGTTTCCAGCTTTCTTTTTCATAAGCTTTCTTTGTTTGAATCTTTGGCTTATTTAAGTTGTTGTACTTGGTGAGCCATTAAATTGGCTCAGGAATGAATTTGATTGACAGCAGAGCTTTTATGAAATAACAGCTCCCATGCATTTACTGAAAGGTATGAGCAAATAACTGATGTGGAAAAGATGTGAGTTTATACTTCTTTCACACGTGAAGGTCAGATTCAGGTTCAGAAAGGAACTGGGGTGTTAGTGAACCCAGCTTTAGGCGCCTCAATACCTGGTGGACTTCATAAGCTTGTGCAGTGTATGTATGTTCACTGTGCAAGCATGGATAGCTATGGAGCCTAGGAGTGGAGTTCACCATAGCTAGTTCATGGTTGCCGGGAGTGATGGAAAAATCTGAAGAAGAAATTCTCCTAACTTTTCTGAATAGTGTATCTGATTGAGCCTCTGAAGTGGACACCATATGACCATCAGTATTCTCGGTCTGAGCATTTCTTTTGGATGTAGTATTGAGATCTACATTAGAGTACAGATTGAACTAAAGAGCATGAGTGAATATGTTCTTTCAAATTAAAATGCCTGGAGTACTGACTGTAAGTTTCACAGGACCAGTGAGAGAACAAACATTTGGTAAAGTCATGTCTATGGCTCAGTGGGGTATACCCTAGAAAAGGGCTCTACATTTAAGGCGTGTAAGTAGAGCAAGTATCAAGTGAATGTGTAATGAAAAAAACTCACCACAGTAAATATATAGAATTCAAAATTAAAAGATAGGAAGCAGAATTGTTTAACTCCCAAACTGGAAGACACAGCATTGAAATCCATTTCCCCCACACATATATAAGTAATCTGAAAAAGTGGTTGCATTAAGAGGCATTCAAAGTAATGCAGAGCCTAGTGGTCAAGATTAATATATGTGAGGTTCAGGAAATTCTGAAAATGAAATGTGATAGTGATTGGATAATAAAGACATAAATGAAAGTCAGTAGAATTTTAATATGAAATTAAAGACATGGGAAAACAAATCTCTGATTTTACCTATACTGTGTCTTATTTTACCTGTATAGTGATGGACTCCTGAACTATTTGCTCTTAAAAATGGAGAGAACATAGTATTTACATTATAAAGATAACCTTAAAAAAATGTGAGCTCTCTGCTATGTGGCAGTCAGAAAAACAAAAAGAACCTTACAAATTATTACAAATGAAAGAGAGGACAAAACTGCAAAGCATCAGAACATGGTGTTATATATCTACAATATTGAATACAGAGTCAATACTGGTAGTACTGAAAATTATTTAGAAAGTAAAAAGTATCACCAAATGGATAGAAAACTTCCATAACAAGAGTAGGACTCATCAGCCTAGCAAAAAGTTACCACAATGGAATATGATAAAGGATTACAGAATCATGAGTGGCATTGAGAAGATGAATAATGCTGAAAAATGTTCACTGCAGTTTCCAGTGCAAAACCAGAGGGACATTAAGTGAAACTGGAAGGTGGCCAGTTCAGATGAACAAATTAGGATATTCTTTGTACCTGTTTATAATCACTGTGTTTTGCAGCAACTGTAAGATTATCCATGTTCAGTGAAGGAAACCAGTGGAGGAGGACTCCTAGGAAACAGAAGAATGATTTTAGATTCCATTAAACAAGTGCTGGGAAACTAGGAAAATATTATGGAGAAATATCACAGCACAACCATTGAGTTTTTGCATTTTTATATACATTGTCCAATATAATAGTCTGATTTGGCAGTCATATCCTTACCAGCATGGGTTCAAAATCTAAATCTGCAGCAGAATATTCCCATCCGTGAGCTCTAGAAATTTATTTTCTCTGTCTTGTGCCATAAGGTCTTTGCCTTGTAAATGGGAAACAGAGAATGTAATTTTGAATCCTCATGGGCTATCCTGGGAACTGAATCTCGTATCTTGGTATCAGAGTGTAATCCTGAGGGATTGCTATTTTAAATGGAATTATTCTGCTTTTGTTTCATCAGACACTGTCAGTATGTGAACTTTCAGAGCACACAGAAAATGCAACACTCAGGGAACACGTTTTGTTTTTTAAATGTTAGCATTTTTAGGTGCTCTATACCTACCATTGTCAGGAACCAAGTATCAGTAAACAGCCAATCTTTTATGAAACCAAATACAAGGATCTGGATCATCAGATTGTTCTTGTCTTGTTGTAGACCCAGTAAAGAGGGGAAAAAAAGAAAAAAAGTGTTCTGGATGTCCCAAATACATGGAAACAGTCCCAGTGCTACAAGCATATGTCAGGCCATGTTCTCATTTCTGCATTCTGAAGAGCAACTGTAGATTACTGAGGTGCACATAGTCTTTCAGATTTCCAGTCAAAATTCAATGACCAGTTGATAGATCTTCATTGGGATGCTATGGTTTTAACAGAGGCAGTCTCCTCTTTCTCTGGTGTTTAGTCATCTGATGCATGTGATCTGAACAATCATAACACCCTCTGCCTTGAATTTTAATTATATTCAATCAAATCCCAGCTTCTACGTGCATATATCATTTGAAGCAATTAGGTTATCATGGGAGTTCTGCAGAAACATGGATTGCAAATTTAGGAGTAATTATTAGTTTTTATTATTAGATTCTGTTCTCAATGCACAGGATTACATTAATAGCATTTCTGCAGAGATTTTAGAAGGGTGCACATTTTTTCTCTTTAGGTTGACTTTCAGGGGACAGTTTATAGATTGTCTGTAGTTATTGTTGGGGTTTGTGTCATTTTTGAAAGTTTAGTCCTGCTAAGTACCCAAGACAATAAATCCAAGAAAAATCTTTGTGGATATATCCAGTGCAAACCTTGACCCTTGTCCTGTTAAATGCATGTTTTATTTCTTTAGGGTCTTAAGGTTACAGCTACTGTTACCAGAGAAACAGATAAATACTGCAATGTTTGCAATAGAGAAAGTTGATGATATCTCATTTACTAAGTGAATATGCCTATTAAAGGGATATTAATAATTTGATACAAGATTTTGCATGGAATTAATCAAACAAAATGCTCTTATCTCTGCCTAATGCACACTGAAATGAAGTAGCTACATAATAGACTCTCTATATCTCAGTGGAATGCCCACACATTGAGATGCTTAAAGCATACTTTTCCTGTGAGACTATCTATTGCTCAGAAAAATCACATGTACTTGTTAAAAAAATACTAAACGTTTATTGAGCATAATAATAATAAAATCAATACTATAAAAATGTTCTGAAATAGTAGAGAAACATTAGTTCTTACAGCTGTAGAAAATGCTCCTATAGAATCAGCTAGAACACTTAAAGGTTATGGACTATTGTTCTATTTCTCTGCTTAATAGGACTTTACTTCAGTGTGATTTAATTTTCAGACACATCTTTCTGTTATGAAACAAAATTCACTATACCATGGGTCAATAAGCAAATACAAAGTTCAAAAGACACCAGAGAACAGAGTTAACAAGTTAAAATTAGAGGATTTAAAGGGCATGATTATTCACTTTTGTATGAGTTTTATGCCAGTGTCACCCCACGTGTGCCAAAGTGAATTGGGTCTAATGCATGTCTGTTAGGAAAAAATATAACCAACGCAACAACTTTATAAAATTAAACATTGATTCATACATACAGTCTCTTTCTTTTAATCAGAAATAAACCACTTTTTAAAGTTAATAATTCTCTTGATTCTGATGTATCTTTGCTAGTAAATTTCTTACAAAGGGAGTGAAGATAGATCTCTAAACCATTATATGCACATCCACCAGTAATTCCTTTATTTTAGTTAGCAGTTTCTGGTGGATCTCTCATTTTTTAGCATAAACGTTCATTGGAAGAGAAAAGGGTATCTCACTTCTGCTCTAGAAAAGACTCCAGTTTGGTGACAGCTACATGCATCTTGTCAGGAGGAGAAGTAGATTCAATTCCTCAATACAGAGAACCTAACCACTTTACCTGCCATGTGACTATTTTTCATTTGGCATAGGAATAAAAGCACTACGACATCCTATATTTTTATGAAGGATATGCTTCTATTTTCATAGTTTTGGAAATGAACTAAATTATACTAGGAGATAATCCTCTAAAACATTAAGCTCTCCATGCAAACCCCCTTTCATTAATGGCAATAACCAACCAGCATCACTTCTCTTACCTCAAAATCATGCAAACTATGAATACTGATCAGCCCCAGATTTGCTGCAGTTGTACTAGTAGAAAGATGTCAGTTAACATGTCCAGTCCACCCTTGTTTAACCAATGGGGTCACTTGCACATTTCCTTGACTTCACCATGACTTCAAATTTATTTTTGATATTTGTCTAACTGGAACACAAGCCCAGTTATAGAACAGGAAAGAATTTTCTAAAGGGATTTCTCTTCTTCCTGAAGGTAGACCAAGCATGTCCCTCAGATATGAATGTTATATTAGTGACTCATAGCACTAGTAAATTAGGTATGTACAGAAATATTCATGGTCATTGAACTGCAACTACTTACAGAGAAGACCTGCTGCAAAAACATACAGCCCAAACATGACCCACCTAAAACAATTCTGAGTCGTGGTTTTGGGACAAAAATGGCACTAAACCAGGAGGAGCTGTCGACTTGCTTGAGGGCAGAAAGGCCATGCAGAGACACCTCGACAAATGAGAGAGATGGGAAGTCACCAACCGTTCAATGTTTAACAAGAGTGATTGCTGGATTCTGCAGATGGAATGGTGTTTTGAGGTGTTTTGTGCAGGGCCAGGAGTTGGACTTGATGATCTTGGTGGGTCCCTTCCAACTCAGCATATTCTATGATTCTAAGATTCTATGAAACACTCCAGGAATACTCAAATACTTATAAAGCTATAAAAGCTACAGAAACTTAGATAAATCAGACTACTTCCGTAAGCAAAGACTAGCTGTACAGCTCAGAGTTGCATGATCAGAAATTAGTGGTATAGGTTGTCTTTATTCAATAATACACTGCTTGTAGTATTTGTTACCTGGAAATTATTTGGGAAGAGAAAGGAAGAGGTGTTGAGAGTACAAAAGAAATATTAGCTCTTTTTTTTGTTGTTTTCTGCTGTCTACTCTTATCTTTTCTCATTTTTTCTCCACTTCTTCCATGCCAATAAGTGAAAAACCTTCCTTCCTAGATAAAGGGTTTGAGTATCAAAAGCAAATGTTTAGTATTTAACAAGACAGCACCAAATTACCACCTCCTGCAAGAAGAAAGGAGAGACACATAAATGGAAGCAACTGAACAGATGGCATCAAAGTCTTAAGGGAAAGAGTCATTTCACCTAACTTTACATTGTCAACATCTGTACCTGAGGGGGTCTTTTTAGGATCTCTTTATATTCATTGAAAAAAACAGGTTAATCTGCTCTCTAAAAGTTACCCATTTGGTGGTAGTTCAGTTCAGAAAATAAGGTTTGGGGGACTAGCTCAGACACAGATGTCTCCCAAACAGCCAGGTGGATACGAAAGTAATTGTGTTGTCCTTGCAGCTTTTCCAAATCCAGAACACAACACTTCTGGAATGCCACTGTACTACATGGACAGTGGCCAGGAAAACAAACAAGCAAACAAAAAACTACAGCTCAGATGAGCCTATTTCTTCAAAGAGTACCACTACTGTTATTATTCGTACATTAGAAAAATAATAATTAGAACATTAGAAAAATCCTAAGATCATTTTTCTAATTTTTTCAGGTCAGTACAGCACCTCTTGATGTTTTAGTTGATAAACTTTTTAGGAATCTGCCCCTAGGGTTTCTTTAGTCCTTTAGATTTTTATTGGAAGTTGGAATCACAGAAAATAAGAAATTTTCTTGTTTTAAAACCTATTCCAAAGAAAATAATTTTAGAGCACTGTGGTACTCTTCTGGATTTTGTTTCGCAATTAATTCTCTCTCTCATTAGGAAAAAGAGTAGATTTAGTAATATCATGCCAAGCTAGCTGATCACTGCAATTATTTGACAGTGATGTTGCTTCTAATTATCTTCCCTTTAATTTGGCTAACTGGGATAGGACTTGTTTTGTTTTAATTTCAGTGCATCATATTTCTTTACTGTTTTTGTTCTGACCTCTGTTCAGCTACATTTGGGGGGGGGGGTGGGAACTTTGTTAAAATCCTGGTACACATATAAAAACATTATGGAGGACATATGTCTAAAGAATGATCCTTCCCTCACTGTGCAAGAGACTCCAGGGTATGATGGACTTTAACATTACGTGCCTGTATCTTTTTGGGCTCATACTCAACTTTACTTCACAATTATATTAATCCAAGAGATCTGAGCGTATTTCTTGCAGTGCTCATGCAAAAGGAAATCTTAGCCCTTACCTTTGCAAAATGAAGCCAACAGCATAATGCCAGTAGTTCATGATGGACCTTTGGGTATTTGCAATCTACCCTCCAGATTTGCCCTTGCTGAGGCAAAGAGTGGATCTTAATTCATATACAGCAGGTTTTCCTTTTAAAAGCAGCTGCCACTTATGCTGTTTCGTATAACCAAAGGAATTGCCTTCAATCCTAACAAAGGTCCTATTCAGAACTGTTCTCAGAGAACAGTTCGCAGAGAACTGCCACTGCTGTCACTAATACAGTAACTGTTTGCATGTAAGGGAACAACATGCCCCAAAGAACAGCAACTCCCTCAAGGATACAAGGGATTCTTCCAGGAACTAAAAACATCGATATTCAAGAAAGTATCCATGTCATTTAGACATTGGTTTGACACAGCTTGTGCTCCCAACAGCACTGTGATTACTGTGTGGCACATGCAGGGGAGTATGCACGCTTTTCACATTTTTTTATGTTTGTTTCTTGCACATACTCAACCTCGTGTTGCACATGATCGCTTAAAATATTAGCTGGTTTAAAATTCCCCTGCACATTTTGGAATAAAATGTTTGTGTCATTACAATATCTGAAGTAGAGAGGTTAATTTTTCTCCTTCATTTAATTAGTGTTTCTCTTCTGTATTCTTAGACCAGTGACTTCTTCATCAAAGTTTACTGTCTCATTTTAATAGTCTCTCTAAAATAACAGTTGTTCTTCATCATCATTGGACAGTTTTAAATGTAAGATATGATGAAGTTAATCTTTAACTTCTGTGTCTTGATGCACTTAGTTTTTAATCACTGCTCATGCTTAGGATATTCTTAACAATTAAAATAACACATCACTTCAGGTCTGGAATTGAAGAAGAAAGAAATACTTTTCAAAATCTAAAGTAACATTTTCTCTTGGACTAAAGACTATATTAAGAATAGATCAGTTTTAAATCTCTTTAATTTTGGAATAGATTTTTGGGGAAAAAAAGACAACCAAACAAAACAACCCAAACAAACAAAAAAACCCCAACAGCTTGTCTGACAAACTCGAAATATAAGCAAAATATACAGCCTGAGAACACCTGACATAGAAGTCTTTTAATTTGGACTATATTTCTTCATATGACTACATTTTCATTTGTACAGGACTTTGATCAGTGTCTAAATGTGCCACAGGGAAAAAAAAACAAATAAATAAATTAAAAAAAAAGTTCATTGTGTTTTGGACTGCAAGCAGCATCTCAAAATCGGCTCAATAAATATATTTTTAAAAAATATTTCTTTACAGGCCGTGACTTTAACATTAAGGAATCCAGTGCCTCACTATACTGCTGAAAAATTTTACTGTAGTACATATCACTTGTACTGCTCTGTTTTTTCAAATGGAACAGAGTGAAAAGCCAGTGACAAGAAATTGTATTGAGGCATTCTGACTCTTTCATTTCAGCCCAGGACTTCTTAAGCACTTCTTTGTGAGAAGAAATGCTATTCAGTAACTGGTTTTTAACCTTAATTTAAGCTCCTTAATTCAAGTCTAGAAAAACTCATGTTTAAATAAAAATTGTTCTGTGAAGTTAACATGTAACTTGTCAGAAGTGTTTAGGATACTGAGATTGCAATACTTAACCACAATAGGTAAAGTTGCCAAAGCACATAGTCCCTCTTTACTCTGCAAATGGTACAAGGTGAAAAATGTTACAAACATGCTTAAAATTAAATAATTACCATATTGTTGTGTTAAATAAACACTTCTTCATACTTCCTGGGACTGTTTCCACTTTTGAAGTTTAGTTTAGGGTACAGATTGGATATTTGAAAGAATATGTGTAAACAGAAATGGTTATGTTATTTAGTACTAGCTCCTTCATTTTTAATAACCACACTGTTCAGAGCAAAGGACAAGGACACTGTGGCTGATATTCTGTGTATGGGTAAACATTTTTAAAAGTAAATAAGGTCTCCACTGATGACAGATAGCACCTTTTCTGACTATGACAAATAGCCATTCAGTGACTTTTCTATACATCCACTGCACAAATTCTATTTCATCAGCCTGATAAGGAAAAGTGATAGCAGATAGAAATCTGTGTCAACACAAAGTAAATTAAAAACAGGGATCTTCCATCTGATAGTATCTTTTTATATAATTTAATTTCTTTAGCTAATGTTCTGTGTTTTACTTCAAAAGGTTATGGAAAAAGTGTGGCTGATGGATTATAAAGGAAATAGAAAAAGCTGCACAGAAGGGCATAACATCAAGTGTAACAAAAAGTGGTTGTTACAGTATGCATTATAAAACTCCATTTGATGTCACTTTATAAAAGCTATATTTTCCCTCTAGCTTTAGAAAAAAGCCTAGATATTAAGGAGACGAAATATATTCAGATTTATGAGGATTGACATTGCCCATTTCCTGTGAAGTACTATGGCCTAATGTCAATAACATTTGCATACTTTTTGCTCTTCAAACTTTCTTTTATGCTTGTTTTAGATGTTATTTGACTCACTCCATGGATTTTAATATTCAAGGAGCTCAGGGGAGCAAAATGGGAAGTCTTGAAATGGGAGAAGAAAATTCCATGTAAAATTCCTATTAAGCATGGTTGAAGATCTTTATCTAATTCTCCGTGGTTTGTATTGAAAATTCATTCAAAAATTCTAACAATGGAGCTTAGTGGTAGATTAGTGATTCATTCCAAAAGATTTTCAAAAACATCTGGTATTTCCCAAAAAAAAAAAAAGTGACAATTGGGCTATTGAATATTTCAGGAGAGATAGAAACACACTGATTTGTCACAAATAGTAATGCCGATCACTGTTTATCATCAGTTAGTTTAGAAAGATGTTTAAAGAGAGCAACGCACATAATACACATTCTATTTGTAAAATCAAGCATTCTATAGTAATCAACATTGTCTTTAACCTTGAATCAACTGACAAAATATGATTATAAATATTCTCTCTGAGAATAGAAGAGGCAACATAAGCAGAGCACACAAGAATACATTAAAATTACTTTTAAAAATAGATTCCATTATAATAATTTGATGATCAACAACTCGTTCAGCTATTGTTTGTATGCTGTGATTTTTTACCAAATTGAACTGTTCACAAATAGCCAGACTGCACACTTACTTGCAAAAGTTAGTACCCATAATTTCTAAAATAAGTATTAATGAAAAAAGAATAATTCAACAATGCAACTCACCACATCATGCTGTGAATTTTTTTCTCACAGCTGGAGGTATTACAGGCCATTAGCATGTCATCTCTTTATTGTGCATTTAGTGGTTTTGAAAAATATGACACTTATAATTCTGAAAAGGTCTTTTTTTTACCTAGAGTTAAGATTGATCCACAATACTTTCTTCATGTGATTTCCAGTTTTTACATATAGGACTAGCTGTGACATATTTTCATTCAACTCTTGACCCAGAAAATGGGCTTAAAACTTGAAAAATGAGGGAAGATTTAAATTGTCAATTCGGGACAGCACTTAAGAATATCTTTAAGTATAATTATGTAATTGACTCCTACTGAATTTACTGAGTTAGATGAATTATAGTAGCTTCCTGCACTACTAATGAAATTTTGTAAGCCAAGTTTCTGATCCACAGCCTTAAGAATTCAGAAATAACTTCTTTGCAAAGAAGGTGTAAAATGGTTCACAGACAAAGTTGTCAAAGTGCCTTTATAGAAATGTGCTACTGAATGAAAGGGCACTATAGACATTTGATTCACTAAATGACTGACAAAAAATCCCTATAGAATATAATGGAAGATCATACCAGTGCCAGTAAAGTTTCTACGGAAAAATTATCATACAATATTCATTCATTTGCTGGTGTTTAAAAAGGTAATTTCTTAGAACTTAAGGTTAAGTAAGATTTAACCTTAAAAACAAACAGTAAGAAATGAAAAGTACTAAGATATGAACATCCATACCCTATTTGCAAAATTGCAAAGACAAGAAATCAAACAAGTGAAAAACAGAGTTCAGGTTTTGATTTATGAAAGTATGCAACAAAACATCCAGCGTTTGTTTTGTTGTTGTTTATTTTGCTAGGGTTTTTTTATAACACAAAACACAGAAATACAGGACAGAAAATTCTGTGCACAGAAATGTGAAGAGATAGGAGAATTCCGAGCAAAATTTTCAGCACCTTCAAATGTCTCTCATGTTGAAGAAATTCAAAAGTTTTTTTTTGTTTCATTACACTAAAAATTACCCTTATAGAAATCTTTTAGAACAATATAAAAACTGTAACCAATATACAGATTTTTATTTGATTTTAACTTGGACAGATGAGACCAATTTTGTGTACCAAACTTTACATGGAATAAGAGTCAATTACCATCAATTGAATGAAATGAGATTATATAGATGCTTATGGTAAGGATATTTAAATTTCTTTGCCTAGATTCTGAAAGCTTCCTATATTGGAGTAATATAAATGAGTCAAAGAACCTGACTGCACAGAATTTTCCTTATATGAGGATTCAGCTCTGATAAAATATCCTGTATGCACATCAAATAATTACTTTGAAATGAAGCACAGGATTTTAAAAATACATCTGTTTTGTTGACATAGTGATAATGCCACTTTTCCCTGACTCTAAATTGGTTTCTCACTGGTGTAATTTTAAAGCCTAAATTCCATTAAATTGTTCATGCACTGAAAAAACCCAAAATGATTAAGTGTTTAAGAAACCAAAATTTTCTTGTTTGTTTTCTTTGGAAATTGCTGGATATAGAAATCTCTCAGGGCATTGTTCATTATTGGTATATAGAGGGGCATTATTGTAATTTCCTTTTGTACTGCAAAGTCTTGTATGCAGATGAAAATGGGGTTTCACAAAAGTTTTGATTTGTCCTCCATGTTGACCAGATGTTCATCTGCTCCACAATGTTAACATCTGTGATGATGTCACTCTTACTTAAAATCAAGAGATTTTACAAACATTTAAATATATAGACACCCAGAATTTATCCCCATATCCTTTCACATTTTTAAGCAATATTTAAAAATTTAAATGATATTCTAGAGATTCAGAAATTATTTACATAGTTTATAGTGTATTTTCTGGTTTCTGTATGAGTTTATTCATATAAATTTATTCCCTATAATTGTGTTTCTCCCATTTGTAGTTGTCATGCTTTCTTAACATTCACAGCATTACAAGGACTCTGAGCTGTAAGACAACAGAAGGAAAATGAAGGAAGTATATATTAATAAAAATGGTCAGACGAAAAAACCTTAAGAATTGAGAGATCTTGGCTGCTGTTGCAAGCCATGGTATGTCTGACTTCGCTTTGCAATCTAGCTAATTGTGCCACACTATTTTACAAAAGACACATAGCCCAGTGCAAGCACTCTATAAATAATCTGCAGCTTGAATCTTTTCTTCAGATACTGCTAGTATTGCTTTAGAATCCCATGTGAATGGAGCATTACAGCACTTGCAGTCACTCAGCTGACGATTAGCAATTCAGGTATCATCCTAATACTAGTTGTTATAACATAACAGGACTTATAAAGCAGACATTTGTGAACTTGGAGTTTGGTGAGAGTTTTTTTCCAATTAAATCCGTGAAGAAACAGGTTTGAAGCTTTTTTTACTAGTCTGTTCCTACCTGCAGTCCCTAATACTCCTCGTTTGAAAAGTTAAAAATCTGAAAATGTTGATACAGTTCCCCCACATCTGAGGCCTATAGTTGGCAGGACAAGGTGAAGAGAAGGGTTTTGATCTATTCAGTACTTCCATTCAGCTATTAAATTGTTTTCTCTTTAGTTTTGGGGTGGGTTGGGTTTGAGGGTTTTTTGGTTTTGGTTGGTTGATAATTTGTTGTTTGGGTTTTTTTTTTAGTAATCCAAAACCTACTGAAATATTTAACTCTCCTTAAAAAGAAAAGAGAAGGGAGTTTACAACTTCATTGCTAAATAATGTAGACCAGAAAAGAGCTGACCTTTCTCACTTTTCCTATTGTTCTATCTGGAAAGCTTTTCTGCTCTATTACATTTTCTATTTGTGGATGTTTGGATGCACACAGGCAGGTGTAGCAGGGATGAGAAAAGCACAAGAAAAATGGTAATTTGATACTTTGTAGCCACAATTTGGGGCAAAAATCCAAGTAGCTTCAATCAATACCTTTTACTTTTACATTGTAGAAAATTTGCTGCTGTGGTTTTTCTACCTTTTTATATTAGGGATAATACTGATTGCTACATACCTACCAACAAAGGGATATTGATCAGGACATTCTGGAGACAAAGATAAAATTGTCTTGTGGTTACAATATGTCTTGTTCTTAGCAGGAAAGAAGAAACAAAATGTACATGATACAGCAAAAAGCATTCCCAATGTGATTTTGTCATGTTAATTGACATTCATTCCTTGTCATTTCCAGGAATACTTGTGTCTTTTGGTTGGCTGAGGTTCAAGTTCACAATGTCACCATGAAGAGCTGAAGAAAGGCTTAGACTCTGTCATTTTGGTGCCAGAGAAAACTCAGTATCTCCTCCTTCTTTTTATTCCTCAGGTGACTGAAGCATTAGGCAGTAATATTGGGACTGTGTCCTGTGGGAGCCAAACTCTCAACACTGTCAGATCACTACCACTTCCTGCCTTGGTTTGCAGGCACTGACAATAAAGGCAGGGAGCAGATGCAGTGTACAAGGCAGTGTGGATGAGAAAGGCAAAAGAGACTGAATACAGGAGGAGTAAATGTGATTAATACCTGTTACTGAGTTCCTTTTGTCTCCTTGCTGACATCTCCTCTCCTCTATATATATATAGAAACTATATATATATATGTATACACACACTTAACATGTAATTCTTTCCTTATACTGATGGGTAAAAATGGTAAGGAGCCCCTGGTGGTCTAGTGGTTAAGGACGCGGCGCTGTCACCGCCAAGGCCCGGCTTCGATTCCTGGTCAGGGCCACTCCCCGGGCAGATGGAGCTCGTTAGCCCTGTAAGGCAATCCATCTACATCCTGAG
>JAYRBT010000114.1:72232190-72258247 GCA_036023395.1 Myiotriccus ornatus | reverse complement strand
GGGAGGAAATGAAGATAGAATGTCTCAAATTCAATCTGCAATATTAATCAAGCTTATCCTTTCCTTCCTCTGAGAGTCCTGATTAGTTGCACAAAATGACTGATTTCAAACCACAGCTTATTTTGAATATATTAATGATGTAGGCTTAGGCCACTCCTGTGAGTTATGATGAACAAAAATGACACTGAAGGCTATAAACCCAACTAACCAATGAGACAAAAACCAGACAAACATTGAATTGCTTGGATATACCAACATCCTAGTTCCATGAAATACTTACATCCTGAAGATTCATAAGACAATCAAATGGCTTCCTGAATAATTCACTTATATTGCTGAAAAAAGTTCCTCCAGACTTTGTTTGGTATGCTCATGGTCTAACTTCAAAAAGGAAAGAAGCATTTCATTCACATCTAGATTTCTGAATTCATGCTGTAGCCACCATTAAGCATGATCAGAAATTACCAATGTTTGTCTAATTAAAAACATACCTTTGGGATGATTTAAACATATCTGCCATGTTTCCAAAATCAGCATCCTGCACTTCAGAAGAGATTTGAAGTATCTGCACTTTTAAGAGCAGAACATCCAAAGAACAGTCTCAGCTATATCAAAAGAAAATGCTCAGCATAGTCAGCTTTGTTTTTAAAGGTCACTATTGAAAGTTACATATGTAAAACAAATCTTGTGCGTTTTTTCCTTTTTGTAGGCTTTATAGAAATGTTAATTATGCATTAGGCTTTGCTAATATTAATCTGTTGGGGAGTTGGTTTTTTTCTAAGAAAAAAAAAGGCAAATTGAGGTTGTTTTTCACTGCTGTTTTGTTTCATTTTTAAGTCAGAGACATGTTTTCAAGTTTGGTTAGGAACAAATTCCCACATGTCATGGGTCTGAGAGGAACACGGAACAAAAGGTCAAATTTCACTTGCTGCTACATGTTTTTGTGTGGAAACCATTCCCACTATGGGAGAAAGATGTAGCCTGAGAATTACTTGTGTGGGCATGGAAAAGCCTTAGAAAAAAATACAATTTAAAGATAGCTGTGAATAAAATACCTACCTAGGAGTGCTATATTCTTCCTTCTGCTGCTGTAGGTTTGGCAGGGGGGTGTTGTGTGTTATATATTTGGGGCTTTTTTAGATGTTAATGTTAATGATTGCATCTGGAAAACATATCCAAGGTAGTACTCTTTCCCAGAAAACTCTTATTTCCATCCTCTTGGCAGAAATTAATTTTCTATTGTTATTCACTACTATCCAAAACACCTTTACTATCTTTTGCATAACTACTTTTCCGAGAACCACCTACTGACTTTAAATTTTCTATATTCTAGATTATGTCTTCTGGTTTTGTGGGGAATTTAGCTTCACAGAACTAAGAGAACCTTTCACTATTTATTTTATCAAGTCATAACGCTGAAGTTTTTCATTTTGTTACCTATAAATCTTCTCCATTCAAATGAGAATAACTAGAAGCTCCCTAATTTTTAATTGAAAATTAGATTCTTGAGACTCAATAACACTTTTGTTGCATCTTCTGAAAGATATTAATATCCTCTTTATAAATCAGTGGTAATTGTTCCCAAAGTTTTCTACCAGAGGACTCTCAAGTGCACAATATGATAACAGTATAATCTTCAGCTTAGAATTCTCTCTTTCTGCTGGTATTGGCTCAGATTCTGTTTGTGTTTCTAAAGGATGCTCCTCATGGAGTAATCAGTTTCAGTGACTTTTTTTTTTTTTCACTTAAGGAGTAATCTCTTTTCCTAATCACTGTGTTGAAAGCTTTCTCTATTTCAGATTAGTTTTGAAAACATAAGCAATAGTCTTCTGTGAGTGACTGTTTTTTCTGTTGTTGTTGTGGAAGGAACACAGAAAATTTGTTTTTTCAGACAAGGAGTGTGTTTGTTTAGATCTGGATCACCAAATGACTAATTAGTGAAACGAACATCAAAATCAACACTTCATAAATATTCTCACAAAAATAGAGATATCCATGTACTCAATGATACACAGGCAAAACTGGTAGAACTTGAATTTCAGGCTTCTTAATTAAAAAAAATCTAATCCTTTAGAAAGAAAATAGAAGACACTATAGGAAATGAGAGATTGATTTATACAGGGAAGGGAAGAGTAAAGATTAAACTTGGCCTTGTACAGCACATGACCCATGTGACAAAGAATAGATTACAGCACCGTACATATGGATTTCCATGTGTGTATATCTCTCTCTCTCTCTCTTTATCTCAACTGCAGTAAACTGACAATGCAAATAAGCCATAAAAATTTTTATCATAGGCAAAATTCCATTAATCTCTCAACAATAAGTTTTCAATTTTTTTTCTGACTTTAACAACTGATAGAGAAATGTTGTCTTGCTTCCTTCCCTAGATATTATTTCCAGTGATCTGGTATCTGCTTCTACCAAGACAAGCTATATATCCTTGCTTTAAATGAAGCAGAAAGCTGAGAGCCTATAAGTCCTCATGCTTTAAGTCCTTTATGGTTTTTTATATGCATAAAAAGGGACAATTTGTCTGGGATTTTGACATGATTGGTGTGTACAGGAAAGAAACTTAAGATCAGAATATTATGTTGTCTTGAGTGTTAACTAGAAATAAAAAAAGAGAGCTTTTGTTAAACTTGCAGAATAAATAATTTCTACTGATTCTCCAGTAGTCAGTGAAAAAAGCCCTTCTACTTGGTTCTATTATCCTGTAAAACTTGGGTGACTGTTGGTAATTTCAGTGGAAACATGACAAGAGGAACACCTGCAGATATCTTCAGCTAATCTCTGAAGTAACTGTATTTGTGCCATTTCAGACTTGTCTATACCAAAATTCATTCTTTGAACTGAATCTGGAAATTGCCTGTAAATCACCACAACCTACAGACTACAAAGGCAATGAGGTCCCAAGGGAGAAGGCTATTGACAGGCAGGCTGCAGCCATAACCACCATGCTTAGCACATGAATTTCTGACAGATTCCAGATGTAACTGGAGGCATTTCCAGTTACAGCTTCCTCAGCTTGATCTTCCCTTCAAACAAGTAGAATCAATAAGCTATGGAAGAACTCCTCAGCCACAGAAGAATGATAAGCTGGGTAATATTTCCCTTTTTTTTCCATGTTCTAATTTTTCTTTTAGCTGATAGGCAAATGTCCCAAAACCAAAAGTGAAGTCTCTGGTTGCTGTTTTCTATGTTTTTCTTCACTGTGACACTTTGGCAGAGTAGTACAAATATTTTTTCTGTAAAACAGAAACATTTAAAGCCAGATACAGCTGATTATATATGTAACTGATTAATTTTAACTATGTAATTTTATGAATTTAATTTTATTGATTTTATTTATCAACAGTTTAAATTGCATAACCGTATCTTAATAATTCATTGAGATTGTGACTCAGAGTAAATGTGTTGCTGAATTTCCTCTGGATATTGCTATTTACAGATGAGTGATATTGTGTGCTTCACAGAATCACAGAAACATTTAGGTTGGAAAAGATCTTTAGGATCATTAAATCCAACCTTTGACGGATCACCACCTTTTCAGCTGCACCATAGCACTATATTTCCAGTAATTTCCTGAACAATTCCAGGGATGGTGACTCCACAGCCACTCCGATAGTCCTTTCCAATGCTTAACTACCCTTAACATGAAGAAATTCTTCCTGAACTTCCCTTGGAGCACCTTGAGGACATTTTCTGTTGTCCTGTTTCTAGTTGCCTGGGAGAAGAGGCTGACTCCCATCTGGCTAAAACCTCCTCTGAGGTATGTGTAGAGAGAGATAAGGTCACCTCTGAGCCTCCTGTTGTCCAGGCTAAAGGCCCTCAACTCCCCCAGCCACTCCTAATAGGACTTACTCTCCAGACTCTTTACCAGCACTGTTGCTCTTCACACAAAGAGAGATTCATCTAATTTAGCATAGATGTTACACTAGTCAGTCCCTTTTCCATTCATGGAAACAATGGGTATTTCCAGAGCACCATTCTTCTCATTCTCAAAGTGACTTCTGGAACAGCTCAAATGATTCATGCCTTTAAATTCTTTACTTCTGACTGAGAAAAAGGCATTTAGGAATATAACTCAACGTAGATATCTTGTCTGTAGAAACCTAAAGGTCAGTAAAATAAATTAACCTTCATAGCCAGGTCTGACTTCCACGGTTTGAGGGGTTCGGGGAAGGCTCAGACCAGCAGGTCCTTGCAACTGAGTTGTAGTTTCCCCTGCCAAGCCTGGCAGGGGGTCGACCTGTCCTGCCCTGGGGACTAATTCCAGCCGCACCCAAACACAGAACAGGAGACAAGCAGCTGGTTACAGCAAGAGCTGATCAGAGCTGATCTCAGCTGGAGCTGATCTGATTTATTTTACAAAATGGAAGGTTTTTATAGGGCAGATATGGAAGGTTCTGGAAAAGGGGAAAGGTATGCAAAACTTGGATAAGGTATTGGACAATTAGCAGGGATTGACAGAGAAAAAGGGGGGATACATAAGTTTTCAGATAACTTTTAAGTACACAATTGGTATGAGAAGATGCCCTCACGGGACACTGTCCAATCAGGAACTGTCTGCTTTCTCCTATGGGAGAATACTTACAATTTAACAGAATAAGAACAGAACATAAAATGGAGGTCTCAGTCTATCTGTCTGATGCTGTCTGGCCCAGGCTGTCAGATGCTGTTTTCTTCCATCTGTTAAACTCCTCTTCATCTTCAAGCTCATCTCCAACATCTGACAGATAAAATTGTCTTAATATGTGCACACCTCAAAGCATACCACAAAAATACTGTGGTCACAATTTCGTGTACAATAGCAATGCTTTTTCTGTAATACTTGAAATTCAAAGGAAAAATGGATAGTGATGGATGCACTAGAAACAGATAAGCAAAAGAACCATGCAACTTACTATTTAATATGCATTGACTGCTACATGAAGGAATGCAAATGATTTATCTTTGATGGAGGGGCACAACAAAGAACACAGTAAATGGCAAAGTTCTCAAGTTTTTGACTTGCAGAGATCTCAAAGCACACTATAAACAAAAGAACTCTCATAATTTTAGCTATATGGAGACAAACTGAAGTGCAGAGAAATAAAGATAGTTAACTAAGGTTGCTTATTAGGGTAATGATAAAACTGGAATGAAATTTTCCTTAGTCCCCTTTCAAGTCAGATTAAACACAGTGTCTCAGTCTGTAAAGTCTTTCACATAACAAAGGATAAGAAAGCATTAGAGATCAGCAGTGTACATATAACCATTTTGAAGAAAAACAGTAACACATTTTGTTGATCACAATGTTGATGAAAGAGATTTTATCCAAAATACTTTTACTTTTATCCAAAATTCTTTTACAGATAAAACAGATTCACAAGGTTACTAAATGTTTTGGGTTTGCTTTGTTGGTTTTTTTTCAAGTGTGGTGTGGCAGGAAGTGTCTTTATAACGAAGAAAACATGTCAGGAATCCCTATTCAATCTGTAGCAACTGCATTGCTAAGTACAATTTAAAAGTACAGTGATTTGAAGATTTATACTGGAATATTTGTATGAATAGCTTTCTTACACATTTACAACAAATGACTGTACTGGCAAAACTGTGTATACAGGCTCTTGTGCAATTGTCAGACTGATTCTGAAACAACCCTTTAAAATCTCCCCTCTTCTGAGGAACAGAAATGAAGCTCAAGTAGAGTAACAGTCAGCGTAATGCAACTAATTCAGTATTTCAGAGAGAAAACAATATCTCTGATGGCAAAAAACACCCCATTGTGCATGTAAATACACTTAAAAAAATATATCATTATTTTATAGAACTATTTCTTCAAGATATTGAAACTCTGGAGTAGAGGTTTGAACTGTTATATGAGAACAGCTAAAAACTACACAAGTCATATGTGTATAAAAATTAAGAAGTTCTGTAATATATAAGTTAATTGTTAATTGATAAGGTAGAAAAAATTTCTTCAAACTGTGCAATGTTAAGACTTTCAGCACAGACTGCCACTTGAAATACAACATTAGTTACATTAGCAGGGGACTAATGAACTGAGTTATGCCTAGATGATCCTAGCAGGCAACCCATACCCCATGTGGCAAAGAAGGCACAATGTGTGCAGGTCCCTGCCATGTTAAAGTGGGAGAAAGACTTTTCAGAACCCATGTATAACCATACAGCAATAACAACAGCAGAAAGAAAATAACAAAAGAACAACCTAATTTTCAGTCAGGGAAAAAGTCTTCCCTTGTCCTCTGAACCAAGTGACTGAAGATCTTTGTTATTTTAATCATTATCTCCTGACAATTGCAACTGTTCTGAGCCTACTGAAAGCATCCCAGGCAATCTTGTCACCCCCTTTACTCACTAAAGAAACAGGGAGCTTAAAGCCCATGGAGTAATAAATTCCAACACCACAAGGTAACACCAGGGCTATTTAGCTAACAAACACATGCAGAGAATGCAGAAAAGAAGAAGAGGAAGGTGGTCATGTTCAGTGATTTTTTTCGCAGCGAAATAGCAGCTAAATTTTGTAAGGCACAGAAAATGTACAACTTTGAGAAAAGATCAGGGGCATTCTTTCTGTCAAAGGACATATGAAAGCTTTTTATAAGAAGGTATAAAAAAAAATCCTGCAATGAAACCCAACTATGCTGCTCTATGTAAATTTCTTCTGATAATATAGTCAGTATCAGCACATCTATAACCCTCAGATTGTCTGTTAAAATAAAAAAAAAAAGGTTTTTGGTTTTTTTTTAATGGGAAAACTGTGACTCAGCAACAGTGTAGGTTAAATGTGCGAACAAATACATAAAAGGAAATTTACTCTTTCAGTCTTATTATAAACTGCCCGTGTTAATTTCCATACTACTTCAAATTTTTAATTTGTGTTCTCCTGTCTCTGGTACTGTTTTGAAGGTTCAGATTTTATGAGGATAAGAGTTATCTATGGGCTAACTTTCAAGTATGGATGTTTTTAAAGAGATTAAATTAATATGAGATTCAAATTATTTAGATATATTGTTTTTTTCTTGATTTAACAGCATTATAACCAAGGATCTATTGAGAATTTTTTCATCTTATTATGCAGTATGTTTTACTTTGCATGTCAATACTTCATGCATGCTTTACAGCCAACTACAATTCACCTTGGAAAACAACAGCTTAAAAATTATTGGAACAACATAAGAAGAATAGACTTGTCTATTTTCAGAGTTTAGTATTCCAAAACACTCATAATTATTACATGCTTTAGTGAATACACTATCACTAAAGGAAAGGAAGGTGAGAATTTAGGCATTATTGGATCCTCATTCATCAAAGATTATTAATTAACGCATAAAGGTGAATGAGAAGTTCTTTTGTTTAAAAGGGTGCCCACTCTCCTAACTGCTGCATATCATGTTGTTTGGAAAACTGATGAGAAAATACAGCAATCTATTAATTAAATGTAAGCAAAAAAGTAAGTTAATATTTTTTAGGGCACTTTTTTAACATAAGGATGACCTGTAATTTCTCAAACATACCAAGTCACCTTAAAGATGCCACATCAAGACTTAGAATGCCTATAATGAGAAGAGTTTGTCATGACAGCAAGTAGGGAAGACTTTATATTTTTGAAGAAGCTGTGGTCATCGGGATCAATGTTACACTGCAGTCAGATTTGACCAGTACTGGAGAGACAGCTTTGTCTAACTGATAATCTACAGACAGGGACTTTCTGTGTAGCTTCACAGGTTTCTATTGACCAGTCTGTGAGGATCTCACAGTCCCTCTGTTAAAAATGCCCTGTGGGTCACCATCCAAGTTGCTGTTGAAGATGTTGAAAACAGGAACTCTGTATCTAACCTTCAAGCCTGGAAGTCCAGGAAACTTTCAACTTACTTATAAGTCCATTCTTTCAGCCTGTATTTCTTAGCCTCCAAAATGTGTGGTGTAGGAGATGCCATCAAAAGCCTCACTATGTTCACCAAATACTCCTCCTCCAATTGGACAGTAATAGCATCACAGAAAACCATCATGATGGTCTCATGGACAATCTAATTAGCTTTTTACCATTAAAGTAACTGGAATTAGCTTTTAAGAGGACATGCTCCATAATTTCTCCAAGGACTGAGTAGTGGCCAGCTGGCTCTAGTATGGGTCTTGTTACTTACTCAGACACATCTTTGCTCATTAGGAGATCCCCATAAAATCCACATGAATGCTATATGTCTAATATACCTTATCTCTGCAAGATAGCCAGAAGGAACCAAGAATCACGGCCCCAGAAAGAAGTGAGAACTAGATGACACCGTAAATCCACCAAACAAGGTGATAGCACAGGAAAAAACTGTTGATGAGGCCAAACAAGAATTTTTCTTGAAGTTTTGTGCTAACCTTTAGTCATTAGCAGTAGTAGAATACATGTCTACCAGTTGTAGTGGCCCCTTACTCACACAAGTCTGTTCCCCACAGAGCATGCATGGTAAAATAAATAGGTACTACGCCTTTAAATGAAGAGGAGAAAGTGTTTAGCCAGTGAACACAACTTTAGGTTACTGCTTATGCAGAAAATATTGGTCTTTCACTGTTTGAAGTGTGTAGAAGCAGGTAGCTGGTATATTGAGGTTGTGCTAGCTTTGTGGATCTGTCACTCGGTACCCACCTTTACGCAGACATGAAATAAACTAATCTCAACTCTGTGTATGGATCAGCTTCTTGCAAATAGGGTAGAGGCCTTGTTTGGGACAACACAGAGGCACCCTTCTTGGTTGCATAACTCCCATGCTCTCTGTTAATGTGACTGCCCCTGCCCATGTGAGAGAGTGTGTTCTAATAGTGTCAGCTGGTTGTCGAGTCACAATTTGCAAGAAGCCTCAAGCAAGCTTCTCTGTATCAGGGAAAAAGATCAAAAGAGAAACAGGCTCTCTGCAGAGACTCTTCAGGAGCAGGACCTTTAAGCTCCTTTAGGATGAGAGCTGTGCTATGGCCAAGGCACCACAGGAACAGCAAGAAACACATACTCACAAGACTGAGGAGAATTTACAAGTTTGAAAGACTGTGACTTTAGGCCACAGGACAAAAGTTACATCTTCCCAAGAAGTCCTTCCTTTATAAAGGCAGTCCAGAGCAACTGAGGTGGAAGACCAAGTTCCCAGGGAGGTTTTTGGCAGGACATCTCACATCTTCATTGAGAACATAACTACCAAAAGGAAGTGATACATGTTAGTGATTGGCAGCTCCTGCTCATAAAGGACAAAAGGATTCCTCTGCTGATTGATCTATCTGGGAATGAGGTGTAATCCACATGACAAAAAGGAAAAAACAACATGGTTTTGATCAGACTCCCTAACATGGTGAAAACTAATTTCACTGGTTCACAGGGAACAAAATTGAAAGGTAAGAGATGGAGATCTGCAAACAGAGGAGGTAAGCAGAGGAATGTAGAGAAGAAGCCACTGGGGGCTTTCACATTCTTAGAGGAAAGGGTATCCAAAGGCTTTTCTCAGGTGACTGAATAATAATGTACATAGCTGAGTCAATAAACAAAGAGAATGTGAAGTTTGCACATCCTATGAAATAATAGGAATCCCAGGAAGTAGATAACAGGCATGAAGGATTGGTCATGGTCACATGTTGCATGGTCACACAGACTGTTATAGGCTGGGTAACAGTTTCTGTGGGGAGGAAGAGTAGGAAGGGTAGGAAGAGCCCTACAGTAAGTTGCTTTTTGACTGTCCTGAGCTTTAACATTAGTGAAATACTTCGTGAGAGTATTGGGGTTAAGGTCAAACATCACAGAGGAACAAAATGCCAGGGATATTTTGGGAGATTTGTTAGAGACCAGGCAGCCAAGAGGAGGCAGTACATGATGCTTAAGCCAAATAACTAATGAAGTCTTTAACTTATAGGCCTTACTGAAAGTTTCAACTTCTGCTGAAAGATCAACATGGCATTACACAAACATTACAGAATGTTCCTGGAAGCTTCAGTGAATTCCTGAAACACATGATAAAGGCAACCACCAGGAGCAGTTGGGTGAAACTTTTGATGAGCTACAGCTGTAGATAATTTCACACATCTCACTCTCAATGTGTAATTTGACAAGTGCTGTGACATTAAGCTGTAGCAACATAGTCAGGATACTACAGATTTCTACTAGCAACAAAAAGTTGGATGGCGCATAATGTCTGTGAGATTCTAGCAGGGTATAATACATAACTGCTCTACTATCTATATTGAAATAGAGGTTACACTGTAATATTAGTCTAATGTCATAAACTAATGTTAGTAACAAACAAAAATCAAGCTTTGAATTTTTGAAGGTCTGGCTGGACTCTGGATAGAGTACTGGACAGCCAGCTCTAGGTGGCCCTACTTGGGTAAGAGGATTGGAAAAGATGACCTCCAGAGGTCCCTTCCTATCTCAGCCATGCTGTGTTTCTGTGAGTCTGCAGCAGATGTTTTGTTTCATAATTCAGAAAATGGAGGAAGAAAGGAAGAGAAGAAAGGAAAGAAAGAGAATTCACTTCACAATGTACTTCTGTTTCTGCTATTTGTAAATATCTGTGAGTAATTTAAGGTCCAACATTTTAATATAATTATTAAAATTCCAGCACAATTAAATACTTCACTAAAATAATACCTTCCGATCAGATGTATACTTTATTTATATATATTTATATTATTTTTAATTTATTTAGTTTATTAAAGAAATCATTTGGACATTATTTACTGTTTGTGTTACTTTTAATTAAACTGGTTTCTAAATATTAGGGAAGTATATAAGTGTGGTCCCTCATTCTGTAAAAGTGTCTGTGGATAACATGGGCAAATTAATGCATTACAGAATTTTGGCACATCATTTATATATGTCAAAGTGTAATAGCACGAGATGCATCACCATAAATCATTTCTCTACTATTTAAAATGTTGGAAAGGTCACCTTCAGACCTAGGACAATACTAGCCATATTGGTTTTATTAAGTGAGTGATCAAACTAATCATTTAAAAGTGCTATTCACACTTTGCAAGTGCAGACTGTTCATTCCTTTTTATTTTTGTCAAGGATGACTTCCTCTCTGTAAAAAGAAAACAAGAAGTAGAAGGGAAGAGAATCCAAGTTAAATGAGTCCATTAAATAGGATGTTGATTGCACTGTTTATAGATAAGGAGTGGCAGGTTGCTATAAATTGAATGCAAGCTATACCTGAAAATGTGCTGAAAGAATTCCAAAGTCTGGAGGAATTGATTTATCAATTGCACGAAGACCAGCATACAAACAGACAAATCAAAGCATGTAAAAGACAAATCAAAGCATGTAAAAGGTGCTGGAAAAAAATAATGCATTTCTGTGTGTTTTGTGGAAGAGTTTCTTTTGTATTCACGATGTCAGTTATTTGAAACAGCACTATTTGCAATGTCTATCAAATATTAAATTGGTAACAAGTATTTTAAGAGGATAATTACCCTGGATGATCTGCAAAGTTTTTATGACTGCTGTCTAATGTTAAAAAAACAACCAAACAAACAAAAAAGAGAAGTTTATGTTGAACACACTTTGAGTCTTTTTTTAGTACTCATTTAGTGTCAGATGAAACTCCTCCATCTAGAATATTCATACCAGACTAAGCTTGCAGTTATGGGGAAAAATATTGCAAGATCGACATGATGTGTTTTTGTTTCAGTGAGAGTACAAACACTGCAACAATTTTATTCAGCCTTCTGTAAGAAGCTGAGTGTCACCAGATACGAATTGTTTTTCTAAGTGAGACTCTCAGCTGTTATTCAGTCTCACGATAGCACATATTGGGTGTAAAGTTGCCCTCCAGGTCCAGAAGAGTCTTACTCTAAAAGAAACCAATTCTTTTACAGAAAGTACTTTCTAAAGACAGCTCATTCTCTTTGTGACTCCAGTTTCTGCACCAAGTGAGTTTGGGGTTTTTTTTTGTGAAAACACAGGAAATAAATTATTCTCACTTGCCTGGACCACTTTCCATTTGAGTTTTTCCTGGATATTACATATCAGAGCCATAGCTGACTATTATTTAAGCCTTAATTGGTCATCCATTTGATTAATGGGAAGGGGATTAACTCTTAAAACCCTTGTATAAGATAAGGAAATCAAACTGTCTTCTGCAGCTGGCTCGTTCTGTTCACTGATTCAAAGATAAATCTCAAAAAATTAGCTTAGATTTAGATAACTAAATATTTAAAAGATGTCTAAGGGTGAAGTTTTCTTTCCATGACTGTCACCTCATTACTGCCCCATCACACTATACTTTGAGACAATACAATCCCTTTTCTCAAATCTCTCCCCAGTATCCTACGACTGCATATCCATCATGCATAAATGTTTGCTTCCTTTATTCCAAAAGCACATGTGTTTTTTTAATCTCCTATCCTACTGAGCATTACATCCCACTGCCCAGTCTAAAGCTGTATGGTCAGTATACATCCATTGAGATAACTGGTGCAAATATCATGCTTCAAATCTGTCATCAGTTCCTACCATTTTTTTTAATGCTGTGTCATGTTCTTCTCATACTTTCTTGCTTGCTTCTAACCACAGGAATTGATTGTACTTTTGAGAGGCTCACACTCTTTCCAGTTATCACTTGCAGACAGAATCTGTATCTAAAATTATGCCTATGTTTCAGCAACTGGGTTGCACCCTTCCCATTCTATACTTTCTGTACATGAAGGGAGCCTACAAGAAAGATAGAATGAGAGTAATTACAAGATCATATAGTGACAGGACAAGGGGAAAAGGCTTTAAACTGAAAGAGGGCAGGCTAAGATTAGACGTTAGGAAGAAATTCTTTGCTGTGAGAGTGGTGAGGCACTGCAACAGGTTGCCTAGAGAAGTAGCAGGTGCCCCACCCCTGGAGGTGTTCAAGGCCAAGCTGGATGGGACTCTGAACAACCTGGCTGAGTGGAAGTTGTTCCTGCCCATAGTGGGGAGGGGGTTGGAACTAGATGATCTTTAAGGTCTCTTCCAACCCAGGCCATTCTATGATCCTTTTAGATGGGCCATTCATATTGCTTCTTCTTCACAATCCCTTCTAATAGCCAGTTCGAGGTCATATTTACCATGATTGCATTGTCAGATGCAATCATCCAAACAAAATTACAGTCAGTGAGATGGTTTCAGCTCCTGTTCCTTCTTTTGTTTGTTTTTTTTTTTGTTTGTTTGTTTGGTTTTTTTGTTTTTGGGTTTTTTTTTCCCTGAGGAAGGACAATTGTAGTAGCAAAAAGAGGATGATGATCAGTTCAACTTTTGCAACTGGGATGATTTAGAGGAGCCTACTCAGGTTCTGCACTTTTCAGACTGCAGTAATCTGGGTATCAAAAACTGATTCACATTTCTGTAAGTAGATCAAAGTACTGTTCCCACTCCTCTTTTAAATTATCGTGTTCAAACTTAGGAAAGCTTGAATCCAGCCCTTTGCTTGATGTATGAGTTTTTCTAAATGCCTGTCACATTTGGCAAATAAGATAGAAAGCAAATTGTGTTTGTCTGTCACAAACACAGCAAAACAAGCAAAACAGGAGAAAGTTTTGTTGGAGGAATTTTGTCTTCATAAGAGATATGTAATAAACATTCTTGTTTTGCATGGAAAGACAATCATGGGAACAATTCCACTAATATAGTCAGCAAAATGAAGAGATTTTTATCTTGTTGACAATTTATCTTACTCATCAACAACTTGAGTTGTGCATGGGTCTATTATTTTAATCAGAAAAAAGCTCCATGAATTTTATTTTAAACATTGAAAATAAGTGAGAGCCTCCCCCAGTTTTCACAGTATAAAATATGAAAGATACAGATTTTTCATTAAATTTTCATCCAGCACACAGCAGTGTAAATTGCCTTGACAGAAGAAAATTAAGCTCCAATAGCTTTGTCAAGTGATTAAAATCTAAAGGGAAGTAATGATCATCTGAAACACTACTTGTACTAAGTATGTGACAAAGAAAAGTATTTAAAGTGAAATAAAGAAAGGTAAAGAAACAACAAAACAGTGTTTTAGATATTGGTGGGTATAGAAGAAGTAGTAAATCAGAAGATTTGGTAGTCTTGGAATACACTGATGTTCTTCAAGAAGATCTTTGCATCAGATACCTGCCTTTGAGGTTTTTTTTTAGTAACTTAAATTCAGCAAATTTTTCAAATCATGGATAATTTCCACTGTGATTAAGAAATAATATATCGTCCATTCAGTATACTTTAGCCATTCCTTAATTCATTCTTCAGCTGCAGGCACTGGAAAAACAGCAGATAATGGAGCTTGTCAAGTCCAGCCTTCCCCTGGATTGTCACTTTGCTTTCACTTCTGAGTTGTGGCTGGCCTGGGATTTATCCCAGGGATACCAATTTGTAGGAGTCAAGACATTAACAGCTTATTAAATTTTCATTCACACTTCAGCACAGGTGCTACTTTTCCACCAAAAAAAGGTTCCCCCACACACAGGTATTTTATATTCTGTCCCTTGCCCATCCTCTTTTCTCAGAACAGGTTCCTGTACTTCTTTTGCTTTGGCTTTTTTCAAGGAAGTTCAGGAGCACTATGGTTTGAAAAATTGAAATTAACAAAGCTGTACTAAGACTTCTCTGATTAACAGTCTGTCAGTTACAGAGAAAGGTTGAAAGGAATTTCCCTGCTTTTTTGCACAGCCACGCTTTGGCAGATATGACTTTTGGGGAGAGGAAATCAGTCTCACAGTCACAATGTGAAGCGGTTTTAGGCCCTCACTACACCAATCAAATACTTTCAATAAAAAAAAAAAGCTCATCAGGCAAAATTGTTTCAGTGGAAGCAAAGCTTCAAGCAGCAAGAATTTCCAAGGAAACCAAGGCAGAGATGGGATAAATGTCTGATGCCCAGCATCTGCATGGCCCAGTTGCCATACTAGGCTATGGGATGGCTGACAGGATATTGGCCAGTTTGCCTTGAAACCGGTGGGTGAGAGTGGAACCAGGAACGGCTCCAGTTTTCAGTTTTCATAAAGTATGACAGGAAGCTGAACATGAGCCAGCAGTGTGCCCAGGTAGCCGAGAAGGCCAATGGCATCCTGGCCTGCATCAAGAACAGTATGGCCAGCAGGTCAAAGGAACTGATTCTTCCCCTGTACTCAGCACCGGTGAGGCCACACCTGGAGTATTGTGTCCAGTTCTGGGCCCCTCAGTTCAGGAAGAATATTGAGGGGCTGGAGCAGGTCCAGAGAAGAGTAACAAGGCTAATGAAGAGACTCAAACACAAGTCCTACAAGGAGAGGCAAAGGGAGCTGGTGCTGTTTAGCCTGGAGAAGAGAAGGCTCAGGGGAGACCTCATCACTCTCTACAATTACCTTGGAGACTGTAGCCATGGAGGGATGGTCTCTTCTCCCAGGCAGCTATCATTAAGATAAGAGGGCATGGGCTTAAGCTGTGCCCGGGGAGATTTAGGTTAGATATTAGGAAGAAATTCTTTACACAGAGGGTAATCAGGGACTGGAATGAGCTGCCCAGGGAGGTGATGGATTCTCCATCCCTGGAGGTTTTGAAGGTGAGACTGAGTGTGGCACTCAGTGCCATGGTCTAGTAACCACGGTGATAGTGGATCAAGGGTTGGACTTGATGACCTCAGAGATCTTTTCCAATCCAGCTGATTCTATGATTCTCTGAGGAAAAGTGCCTTAAGAATGAATACAGAATGAAGTTAGTCAGTAGCAAGTAGAAAATTTTGACAAAATGCAAATTGTAGTATCTTAAATATATTCTCTATTTGAACTTATATGTTTAAAATGGTTCTCTTATATCTGGTTATAGTTTATCAAGCTTTATCTCACAAATGATAATCATCAGATACATGAAAATCCACTTGCAAATACGGGGCTTCTCAGCACAATATATTGTCCTTATGAGAATATATTAGATACATATCCTTTTTTTTTTTTTTTCTTGTTTTTGCAGAGGTATATGCTTCTGATTTTCTCTAGCAAAAAGTAACCTTATTCCCATTACATATTTTAAGTAGCAATTTTTTTTAATCTATTATACAGCCACTTTAAACAGATGGTCAGTGAACCGTTGTGGCTTTTTTTCCTGTGCTTTATAATTTTTCATCAGAAAGTAACACTTAATATAGCTCTTTAAGTTATTAGCAAATTGTTTTTAAAAAAAGAGAATAAAAGTGAGAAAGAAAACAGATTATGGATTGCTGAGTGAGGATCCATATTTTGAAGTTTAGACATAATTACATTTGTGTGGTTAGGATTCTGTTACACTTTTGTGTTTAAGATTATAAATATTTTTACACAGGAAAATGCAAGCAAGCCTTTATTCACATTATGAGAATCTTGTGTGGAGATGGTGGGAAGCAGTCCTAGGAGGGTTTATTTCACTTAGAATAATTTGGTAACAATCATTATCCATCACACACTTTGGAAAGACATCAATTATTGCTACTGCTGCCCACAATTACTCACTAACTAAATGCTAAATTGAGTCCTTTCATGGTCTCTAAAATCAGATTAAAAGATATACAATTGCCCAGTTGACTCTGTTTTGACTCCTAAAATAGCAGTATAAAGTATTATTTTCTTCTATGATTCTCATTATTAGAAAAGTTGTTGGTTATTTATACCAGTGACACGGAAAACTTCTTAATATTTTTTAAAATATTGTACATAACTGAAGTATTCATGTAGTTCAAAAAGATGTTTAACTTGAGAGAACACTTATTACACATTCAACTAATTAGTGCTGGTGAAGAAAATATTATACACTCCATCTAACCCAGAAAAAAAGATGTTTACTAAACACTGCTTCCTCTCCAGCAAAGGAGTGAAATGGTAACAAAAGACTTTCTATCTCTGAAGTTTACTTTAACTTACCTGATGAGGTCTCCAGTCTGGACCTGTTTCTGCAATCTGGCCCATGCATGGACATGTAAAGCTTCTGGACAGCATTTATGTGCCTTCACAAATAACTAAACAGTCTGGGAAAAAAGTGAGCATTAGGGAAGCTCATAAGAGATTATTTTTTAGCAATGAATTTTAGAAGGTAAAACTGTAAGCATTTACTCTTATTCTTTTGGACTTTAAAAAGGAATGAATAAAAATTTGGGGGCTTAGACTTAGAGACATCATTTATGAAAGCCAAGAAAGGACCAAGATGGCAACTCTTTCCATCATCCTCTTCCTGTTCCTCTTTCAAAATTAACAGATGCTAACTCTGCTTTTATAATGTACAAAATCACATTTCTTCTGAGTCATGAAAAATATTAATTTTCTTTTTGGATGAGCACAATTTTATTTTTTTATTTTTTTTAATGAATATCCACTCAAGAAATAAATTTAAAATATCCAGAATGGTCTTTCGACTTTTAGGTCTTTTGATTGATTAAACCAAGGTCCTGTCTGTATAATCCATAAAGAGTAGTGTATTTGGGTATAGTGTATTCTACAGTTCTGTGAATCACTGAATGTATTATCATGTATTATAATGGATTATCCCACTGTAACCCCCTACAAATGCCGTTTCTTATGGAAATGTTAATCATTTAGATAGATACACACCAACACTGACGTAACTTCATGGTTTACCTGGACAGGACATACAGAGCAAGAAATGCATTTCCCCTTAACTAAAAATGTCTGCTGTGTTTTGATGGATGTCTGTTGCAGGGGATTACTCTTTAAAGTGAAGTTCTTATGTAGAAACTTACTAACCAGGAAATGAAAACTGGGGACATCTCAATATATCTCAAGATCAGATAAGGTGGATCAACTGGAGTCTAGATTTCAAATGAATAAAAAGACTGGTGGAAGTCCATGAATTCTCATTAGGAACAGTTTTATTAATGAATTATCAACTGAATTGCAATTACATATGTTATCTGTAGGACCTGAGGACACTGGAAATTGATTGTGTTCATAGAACATACAGAGCAAGTACCCACTCTAAATGAGTTTCTTCTGCACTTACCTCCATATTAGAGTTTATGGTTGATGAGATGATCTGCAATGGAAATTATATGCAATTACCTCAATAAGCTCTTAAACAGTAATTACACTGGTTTCATTATTAGTGATTCTAAGAGATAATCATTCTAGTTTGCTGAGTTTGCTTTTTTTATGGGCATGCAAAGAAGCATGCTTTTGTGTCATCACTTTCACACTGCCTATGCTTTACTTTGTAATATTCTTTCTCCTATTGAAAAAAAGTCCCACCAAACAAAACATGCAAAACTAAAAAAGTGGTGACAGCCCACCATGTGAAAATTCAGAGAACCACGGACCTTTACTAAGCACTGGTTCCTTCAACGTAAAAAACATTTAAATGTAAAGTAACCTTTATTTTGCTCCATATAACTTGAGACTGTACAAAGCATATTAATGCTATTAATATATGCTTTCATTCACCAGCTGTATATCTGTTTCTGGTTTGTGGTAATCAGACATTTCTTATCACACATTTCTTACTCATTATTTGGATTGTAGGCATGACTTGTATAGACTTGCAAAAGGTATTTTGCTCCATGCCTTTAAAATAGACTCCAGTGTGTCTTTTTATTTCACTCCTTTTATTGTCACTGTTCTGGAAACTGGGAATTATGAAAGAACAGCCTAAATAAAAAGGGAAGTGCAAGTAGATTAGAAGGAGCAGAATGAAAAAATTATTATCACATTCTGAAAACAGACCATGGAAACGCCATTTACACCGTACCTAAACCTAAGCAAGGCAGATACTAGTCAAGATTATTGCTACTGATTAATAACTATCACAATAAGAATCACAGACAAGGCCCCTGCCATGTTAGAGACTGCAGAGAAATGGGACAGAAAAATTATCCTGGTAAAAATCTTTCACATTTAAGATGAAGTGAGTGTAAGAAAAAAAAATTCTATGAAGTATCCTAAGTGTTAGCTCCAGCAGACTACCTACTTAATAATTTATTTCCACTTTTATTTGAACTTTCTGTTAAAGATTGCTGTCAGGAAGAGTATTACGGGGAGATTCACAGTTACAGTCATTGACTTGCAAGTGTCGACAGGTAGCTTGTTAAATACAGCAAAACATTCTTTTTTTCTTTTGCATCAAAGTAAATAGACTGTGGTTTGGGCGGTTGGTCTTGCTTGTTTGTTTGTTCCCCCCACCCCCCTTGATTCTTTTGGTAGAAATAATTATAGAGGGTCAAAATTTAATTATTCTTTATTGTGCCTCTCTCATCCATAATTTTTGATTTGTTAGATCTTTTACAGAGACATTTGCAGTGATGGATTACTGAGGGCCTTCAAAAGTTCCTGTTGTTTATTATCGCAGGTCCTTACACCTGTGATTCTTAGTTGGTTTTCACTGTGGCAGCTCTAAAGTGTCCCCTTCGATTACCATTTATTACCTTGTCTCCTGTCCTGTTCTATTCCGGTGTATTCTGTTGTGTTCCCTAAATACCGTGGTGATGTATAAATAACTAACAAACTTAATTTAATGAGTCTTTGCACACAATGCCTGTTTCCTAGCCCACTTTGAACTCTTACTGTAAAATTAACATTCCCAGCTACAAATAACTTTTGTTCTTGCTGATCTCAATAGCAGGTATATTTCTTCATACGAATTTTAAGAGTTAACCTGAATCCAGGTTTATCATCTATCACACATCCAAGTTAGAAGTAAATGGGTTTAAATGTCTTATATTTTTCTCAACATTAATTCTAACTTATATCAGTTAGGAATTGATACTTTAATTTCTCACAGTGAATAAGATTAACTTAATTACATGGTTACAAGAAAGTTTGACTCTTCTTTTTCTTTCTTTTTTTTTAATGGAAAAATCTCCAAACAATGCTGAAAATCACAGCTAAAAAAAGGTATGGATCCAAATTATATGTTATCAGATACCCTACCATGATAGATCATTTATTAAAAAGAGTTAAAAGATTCATTTTATTTATAAACAATAAAGATTTTCTACAGAATGATTTGAAAAGCCAAAAACATATTAAAGATAACTTCATTATCTAAAATGCCAAAAAGGTCAAAATGGTGAGGTTAAGTCGTTAAAGGTACATGATAGAAACTCACTAGTATAGAATGCGTAAAGCAAAAGCATGATAACTGCTTCAAAAATCAAGTAAATGTCACCACAAAATATGACAGGGCATCTCCCCTGAGTGTAAAACATATGAAAGTCAGAATCAAGGTGATCCATAATAGCCCACTTAAATTCTCTGCATTTTCCAAGTTTTTCATTAATTTTGCATTTAATAGCCTCATTCTCATAAACTTCCCATTTTTAAAAAGTAGATTTCAGACTTATGAAATTTATACATATATTCTTTCTCATCTTAAATGATTACCAATTTACTTATTTCCACTTTCATGATTTGTATTCTTTCCATATTTTAGACCCCTTTCCAAATAATATTTCATCAGCCAGAAGTAATAAACTATATGCCACACTAATGATTATAAAAGTGAAAATGAAATGTGCTCAAGACTTTAGAAACTGTGTCTTAAGTTTCCCAGTTTGGAATATAGTGCTACATAACTTATTTATGCAAACACAAATAATTGCTTCTCTAAATGTAAATCTAGTTTACTTTTCTACTAGAATGTCCAGAAACAAATCTAGTCAACTCTTATAAACAAATAAATGAATTTTGTCTGTCGGTTTCAGGGCCAAAACTGTATTAAAGAAAAAAATCATCTTTGCATTAAAGATTTTTGCTCATTTTTCAATAATTATTAACAATCAATTTTTCAACATTTAGAGGTATTTGCAAATGCAGGAGGTTATGGTTTGTATAAGAATTATTCTCATCAAATCCTGCAAAGAAAAAAATATACTAGTAATTTTTATCTGAGGCATGACATTTGTAGAAAGATTTCTAAACTAAACTATGAATCAAATGAAAATAGAAAATACACTGCATAATGAAATAAATATTTTTGAAAGAAAAATGAAGTGCTATTGTAAGCCAAGAAGGTCTCTGTGTAAATATATCAATGCACAGATGAAAGCAAAAAATTCCACTTGAATTAGCAGTAGACATGATAAACATTTTGCCCTACTGAATAATTACAGAAAATTAGGCAATTTCTGAGGATAAGATCAGAAGTTTGTGTTTCTGCTTGATTCTCTCCAGAAAAAAATGACCGATTACAAACACAACAGAGCACTTGGGAACTGTGATAATCTTATTTTGCAGCCAGACATTTAAGTATTGGAGGTAGGTCCTAACTGTTCATCTATATTTGCATCTTTGAACACACTGTCTAAATTGCCTTTAACATAATTTGAAGGCTCAGTAGAAAACTTCAGATTAACTATGCCCCTTTTTAAGACATTTATTTAAAAATAAATCCAATATTAAAGGTGGATGTTTTTGCCCCTCCACGCAACATTAAACATCAAGAAAATCCCATATAGCACTGCTTGTTCTAGTATTGCTTAGGGGTCTACGCTGCCGAGATCTGTACCACACAGCTGATCTAATTTTCCTTATAGTTCAGATGGAAAAATGCCAGAAAGTGACTTTGCCAAGCACCATATGCCAAACAGGGACTCCTACCAGGATTTTTCAGAACATATTAAGATATTCATCTGGTACTTTGTAGGGGAACAACTTTCATGCAGAAGAGGAGGATAAGGAATAAGAATTGAACAAACCAGCCTGGTACGTTGTCAATGTACTTGTGAATACATCAGGTTAGCATTGTTTGTAGAGTGGAGCAAATAGTTCAGAAGTGCCCAAGAAGATGTTTAGTTCCTCCCAGTTTTCCATAGAATTTTAGGTTTCTGTGTTCACTTGCTTCTTACAAAATTTGGGATCAAGTACTGTGAACAACAAATGCACAAAGTACAGCTGTCATTAAGCTATGTTATTCTCAAAAATTTTCTTGATTTTTATCAAACAAGGAGGCAAGAAGCACAATTTTATGCATTAAATGAAAAGTTCTAGTCAGGCATTTGAATAACTTCAGCAGCTGTACCTTTTGCCATAAGCTGGGAGTTTCTAGTCCTTAATTTTGCTCTGACTGTGCTGCTATACAAGAAAGAAGGGAGTGAGAGACTGTTGCAGGAAGATGTTATCTCAGATAGATTAAGAAAACTAAGAAGTCTGATTAGCCTCAAGAAGTAGGACAGCAGAGTTTATAAGGGCAGTTGCCTCAAAGCTGCACTTTCAGCAGCCACCTTGATTTCTTTTGTTTATTCAACTGAAATTCTTATTCTACTCCCCTGCACAGTGGAGTCCAGACAACCTCGTAGTTCAATAATTGCTTCTGAACTGTAAACAGTCCAGTCCTTGTTTTGAAGAAATGGTAGCAGGGCAGTAGGACTGCTGTTCACTAAGGCAAATTGCCCAATTCTTAGAATAAAATTTTGATATGTAATATAGTCAATGCCAAAGGTAGGATTTTGAAACCTGGGTTGCAACTGCAGTTTCTATGTGGCTTGCATACGTGTATAATATACTAAAGAGAAAGGGGGGTTTGTTTTGGTTTGGTTTGGTTGTGTTTTTTTCAAAAATTAGGGTACCATAATCAGGACACTAACATACAAAATAACAAATGTATCATCTAAATCTCTATTCCAGGAAGCTGGCTGATTTCTTATGAAAAAAAAGCTGAGGAGAGGGAGATGAGAGGGAGAAAAGGCTAGGGCACCATGGTCAGGAGTTTTTATTCCAGGGTGTTTAACGAGCAAGCACGTATACAAGAGAGAACATGACTCTTTAAAACAGTTTGTTCAGAATAAGGTGTTATTCTGAACATAAAAAAATTTCCACATCCTATCTTCACTTTTCGGCAAGAAAAACTTAGGCAATATCTAAGAGAATATTTCATTTTCACTTAATGGAAATTTAGTCTCAGAAACGTACATTATTATAAAAGTAACCACAGGAAAAACAGAAGTTCTCAAATGGAATTTAGTGGAATCATCATGTCCTATCTTCTCTGTGCTGGATATGAATGATATACAGATTATGTCTTGATTTTGGTTAGTGGACATCAGCTGGAGAACTGTTACAAGCTTCAGGATCAGACTCCTAAAATCACAGAAGGTATTTTGAAGCTCAACATCTAAATTCCAAGCACACATCATAACCATTATCCCTCAGATTGCAGGAACATGTTTCTTTATAGTCATCCTGTAACTTTTTTCTGTGTTATCTAGTCCTTGAGAATTAATATTGGTCTCATAATAGCTAGGCTACCAAATATTTTAATCTATTCATCTGTTCATCTTTCTAATACAGACTCATGTTTGCTCTTTGATTCTCACAATCTTATTCTGGTATAGCTTGTCTGTTCTTATTTTTACCCCGGCTTTTTTAATATCTTTCTTACTCCAGTTCCCACCATATAACTCTAAGACTTGTAATTTCTTCGTGCTTTTTTGGCTTTTTGGCTGTGCTCTATACTTTATCTGCTCACCTTTATAGATTTTCTCTTGAAAAAGAATCTCTGCAGTCTGAAAAGAGAAGAAAATTGTTTTCAAGAACATCAAATACCATGTCTGGACGTGCCTACAATAGGAGTATTACTTGTCTTGCATGCAATAAAAATTGAGAATTGCAAGCTTTTCTACTGTGACCTAAAAAAATATTCTGTTGTGCCTCAAAAGGAGAATTTCCATAGTCAGCCTGTGAGTAGAAAAGGGAGATCAGCGGGAACAGAAACATCCTAAAACCCCCTGCTGACTTCACATCACCCTTTTTGCAAGCTTGAGACAATTTTTCAGATCCAAATATTTTATTTGAAAATTGATAACATTCATGAGAAATAGTAGTCACATTTGACCAAAAAATTCAGGGCACTAAAGACTGAAACTGAATTTTTTACATTGCAATTGGATTCCTTTTTAATGGAATTGGCATCAGATGTTAAGTAGACCATGAATGCCAGAACTACTGCTGAGAATAAGAGAGGAATGAGGACTTTTAGCAAAAAGTTGGCTAGGATATCATATGTGTAGCCGCCACCATCAATTTAAACTGGAGCTTTCATTACAATGCAGGATTTTATCTAAAGGCACACTGAGAGAATACTCTATAGTCTTACAGAGTTGATGAGAAAGAAGGAGATTCATTAATAACTTGAAAAAAAACCTGAAATTATTGTTTTTATGTAAGCCAATATATAAACAATATAAACAAGTGAAAGGAAAAAGGGCCTTTGATGACTGAGTTTGCAGCCAAAAAATATCTTGTTCCCTTAGCTTTGGTGTTGCAGAGCAGATAACCGTGGATATCAAAATGATTCTAAATTGGACAAAGTAGTTTCCAGTAATGGTTTGCAGCTAAGAATATAAGTGTAGTACCAAAACATCATTCAGGTCTTGTAAATGATACTTTTTACTCTTTCCATTTTGATTGTTAGAATGGGGAAAAAAGTCAGTAAAGTGGTAGTTGAGTCCTATTGCATGACAAAAGTTCACTGTGGTGCTGTTGTCTTGGGAATTACAGAACAACACACTCTAGATCCTTATGCCAGAAGGCAGACAATCAGGTTTGTCCTTATTGTGGCAGCTACTACATATAGCTATGCATTAAGGGTTGTTAAACTTGATGCAGTGACTAGAAAACCTAAAAAAAATAATTCTCTTGCTTTTATAACAAGCAAGAATGTTTTATCATTTCAGTCTTTCCATCCACTGGTTCACATCTCACAGAATCACCTCACTGCTCTCATCTGCTGTGACTGACAAGAGTCCTACTGTCTCCTACACATGCATCTTCCCTGCAGGAGGACATGCCACTAGTCAACTGTATAGCATACAGGAGGTTTTAATCTTATTTCTGACCAGTGTGGTGAAATGTTTCAGCATAGCCCAAACTTAATAATATTGAGTACACTATTCCAAAGATTTTACCTCTTAACAGAGTCCTTTTGTGTCCCAAGGGCATATGGATTTTGCAGTTCCTTTCTATTTCATCCATGAACATAAATAAAATAAAAAAAAAAAAACAAAAGGATTTTTCTTTGATTGACTTGTCAGCATCAGATCCATTAAACTACCTAACAAAACATACACTGAGGTAGCCAGAGCAAATAATATTTTTCTTCTATTTTAGGTAGAAATATCAGTACAAAATGCACTCTGGGTAACTCCAACAACCAAGTTCCAGTTGCTGGGAGTTGTTTTTCTATTTCCTTTGGACATAGTGCATTTTCAAAAGCTGCAGGGAAATATCAGAGTTTTCTTTTCTTCAATCAGAAAATTCATGCTTGATAGAACATGGACTGAATCCAAGCATGTACAAGATCTATTTAAGGGATAAAAGCTTTGATGTAAAGATTTACATTAAAAGTTTTGACACAAACTTTGGTTTATATTCGAAGGGTATAAATTTCTTGGTCATATGAAAACTCTTGTCTTTTTATTGAAGTTAGTATAAAATCTGGTATAAAATTACCTAAACTGGGAGAAAAAATTTAATACAGTGGTCCACATAAGAATACAATTGGAATATGTGAAATTTATGCTGCATATAAGGGGAAAAAATATCATCATGTTCATCCAAGACTGGAACTAGTTGCCCATAGTCATTGTGGAGGTGGGCAAGGCTTGACTGGCCATGGCCCTGAGTAACCTGGTCTGATTAAACCTGTTTTCAGCATGGGGTTGGACTAAATGACCTCCAGAGATCCCTTTCAACCTGAATTATTCTATGAATATTTTATGTCTTTCCCCTTCATTGGAGATAAAGCAAAAGAAAATTGTCTCTCTTACAGCAAACTGTGTGTGCAGCATCTTGAGCTCAGACGTATTACTTGTCTCTAAGCATTCCCCTGCAAATCACTGTGAAAGCTCAAGTGCAGTTGTCTGAGTATTGATATGCAGAATCCTGGAGACAGATGCAGCTAGAGGGGATGGTCTGTGCTAACGTGCTTGTGTTCCTGGGCTATTTAATACCAGAGTTCACTAATACCATTAATTCACATTTTATTATGTTTATTTGAACAACAATGGTTTAGGGTCCCGATAGGTATTTATCTGGTGCTACTAGTAGGCCTATAGTTAAACAAGTGTTACCTCTGATGCAGGAGCATAAAAAACATACAAAAAATATTTTGAGAAATACAT
>JAYRBT010000114.1:72203480-72232090 GCA_036023395.1 Myiotriccus ornatus | reverse complement strand
GAGGATGTAGGCATAGGCCATGGGTTTCCAGATTGAGAGATCTCTGGTCTGCCATGAGTGGACTGAACAGTGCAGCTGGATATAAACAGCAACATGTCTGATGCACCAGTTTTCCTAAGTGTGACCAGAAGACTCTGACTAACATCTTGTCTCCCCATTCAGATTATATAATAATTTTTCTCACCTACATGATGCCTGAACAGTGAGTAGAGAAGACCCCTTGAGAAGAACTGCCTAGTTTTCTGCTTCCACCTTACTTCATTAGCAGGCCAGGTTTTTGTAGTCAAAGTAGATCAGCATCATTATACTGGATATTGATGATGAAAGCCAACTGCTGATCAGTGTCTGAAAAACACTTTTGTAAAGACATTTTTTAAAAGTCTGATGAAGTGTCAGATAATATTTCAAGGACTGTGGTTGTTTTGCATGGTCAAATGGGATCTACCTCTTTTATTGACCACATTTGTCAAATTCTCAACACTTTGGTTCTCTGACCTTCCTGAGTGCTTCAATCAATAGTGATTTATTATTTTTTTCCTAGCTGGCTTCTGATGCAGTATGCATAAGAAATTTAGGCATCACTTGGATTTCCCTGATATTAGAAGGAGCTATTTATTCCTAATGTACAGAATTCTTATGATCTCTAAAATATCACCCAGTGTATCTGCAGTACAGCACTGTGTACTCATCAGAAGCCATTTTTAGCAGTAAAAGACAGTAGCTATTTCTGATAAGGACAATGAAGGTGGCTTATTGTTCTATTTTTAAAATGGAAGAACTCCCGTTCCAGGGTATTGACATTTGCCAAGGAGAAACTCAAAAAGCTTTAAAGCTTCTAATAGGAATTTCAAAGCTTCAATCTTATCCTGGCTGCATACAGACTTCGCTGGTTCCACTTTCAAATAGCTTTCCTTTACTTTGTAGCTGTACTCTTCTCCCGAAAGACTAACTTTTTTGAGAGGAATGGCCTTTGTGTTCCCAACAAAAGAGTAGCAGCACATGATGATGTTTATCCTAAACCTGATGCAATCCAGCATTGCTTTACTGGGCTCACTTGCATAACACTGTTTTTTTTGTAAGAAGGAACAAATGAATTTTGGGACTGGTTAGGCACACCAAAAGAAAATATTAATATTGCTGAGATTTCACCCACATTTAGAACAGAAAGTAAAACGGTATGAAAGAAAAAGCTAAGGCAAGCATTTTTGGGTAATGTTGCGAAAAGAAAGCCAGTGGAATGTATTTTAGTTGCTATGAAATGAAATGAGCAATATATAACTTCCTTGAATCCCACTTAGGATTAGGAAAGGATAAAATGAAATTTTAACATTTCAAAATAGGAATTCAAAATAGATACAATAGATACTCTTTCAGTGCAGTAAAAAATAAGTTCTTCCTTGGAATGTAAGAGACAGCGTGGTCTCTGCCCTAGAGTCCTTCTAACCTAATTTTAAAACACAATAAAGGAGAGTGGCAGGAGGGAAGAATGCTGTCAAGAATTCTAAGGAGAGGATTACAAGGTCACTTATATGTCAGGCACAAACTTGTGATTCTGTTATCCATAATCAGCTCTGTATTATTGAATTCAGTTTGCCTTGGAACCTCATTCATGGAATGTGCCATTGCAGTGGGTATTATTGTATCCCTTCAGAGTCACAAAGTTTCAATATATAAATTAAAAGCAGGCCAAGAATTTCAATTTTATGCTGAATCTCAGAGTTGTGTATATTGAACTCCAACACACTCACACATACAAATTAATTGCTATTAGAATACAGATGCTAATATTTCTTGCAGCATTACTCACTGGATAATATTGTTTCCCTACAGATAATTTTAACTTCTGTAAATAACTTCACAGAACTCCTGATAGCTATCTGATGTTCTCTTCTGGTTCATGAATTTGGTCAGTCACGCTACTCTTTTGTTTATGTCATCTTTTGCTTTCATTGTGTGAAATGCATAACATGTAACTAAAGGTACTCAAGAGTCAATAGCAAGGTCATAATTTACTATCAAGATTCTGCTGACATTTACAGACCATTTAAACTTTGTTCTGTTTTATAACGTCAGCATCAGCACAATCCTTGAAGTGCATCACTGCCTGCATTGTGGCTGTAATGGAACTCATATGAATAACTAGCAAAGAATTAGTATTCCTGTTTATGATTTATCTGTGCACCAACGGTAAACATTCCAGAAAGAAACAATACACTATAGAACAGCTAAATTAAAATGAGCATTGAGCTGAACCTTTTAAAAAGAAAACTTTCTGTGAACTATAAGGCTATAAAATTGTATGAATCCTTCATAAATCAATCGAGTATTAAAGTGGTAACTTTTCTCCAGTGAGGACAAAGAATGCTCTTTTCTCTTAACACTGTGTAACTAAAATCATGCTTTTAAACAACGACAGGAAGGAATAGCATTTTAGAATGTTGAAGATGTGTTTAAATATTCAAATTGAAATTATTGTGCTCAAATAAAACAGTAATGAAGCAGAGAATTCTTTTCGTGTTTGTATTACTGTTGTAATTCTTAAAAAGCACCCCACCTGGACAGAATTTGAAACACCTGAAACATCTATTAGTGGAAGGTAGCCCAACGACAGTGCTGAGAGCATCTATTGTCACAGAGAAAAACCCTAAAAAGCTATCAATATTTCAATATATATAAATACATAAATTTTTCTTTATATACAATTAAATATAAGTTCATAAAATGTTGGTGAGATGTATTCTGCATGTTTTTGTACCAGATGTAAAAAGATTTCCGCAGATAAGCAGATTCCTTCAATTTTTTTTCCACTTGATGCTGTACTGATGGATGCTCATCTTGTGTATTCAGTGAAAGCAATCTGAGCTACAGGTTATATTCTAAACTGAGGGAAGGAACTGCTAAGCCCAGAGGCAACAGAACAGAAGAGGAACAAGAGTGGAAGCAGAAGAGAGCAGGAACTATGACAAAACAGAAGAGTCAGAGGTACCCATGGTCTTAAAATATAGAAGAGGTGAACACTGGAGAGAAAAATTGATTATTTAAACAAAATCTGAACTATTTGAGGAGACAAGCAAAGTCAGTCTCACAGTCAGAATACTCTCTTGCTTAATTGTCTTTTACTAGTGAACAGTTCTAAAAGAGACTGACGTACCTTGTCTTCAAACTCGCACAAGCTGATGTACAGTACATTGATCATTAGTGAAACGGTACTTTTAGAAATCTGAACTGGACTTATGGCTTTGACTAACAAATGACATAACTGCTGCAATATAACCTTGGGGTTGGAGTTGGTTTCCAAACAGTTGTCTTGGAGCACAGCTAAAATACGTTCACATCTGCCTGCAAGTAATTGCACAGAAATGGTCCTAAGCTGCTACACCTGAATATACACTAGATACTAGATTTATTTGCTATATATTTGTTTACTATTACCATATAATATCTGTGTTACTGTTTCTAGCAACTTAGTTGAGATTAAAAACAATGATTTCTGGAAGGCAGGTGAGTAAGCTCATTCAGTAGTAGCTCCCAAAGACAACCAGCCTTTAAGCTGTAAAGTCAAAATTAAATCATACCTGCACCAGGCTTCCAGCTGTCTTATTTGGCTGATAGATTTGGTTCTCTGGTGAAAGCAGACATCTGCTTGTATAAGAACTCAAACAAAGAAACACCTTTCTCTGATAGGCCATATACTCATATTTGTCCTTTTTTTTTCATGTTTCTTTTGAGTCTCATTTTGTTGAATTGGAAGGAAAAATAGCTATTTCTATCCAAGAACTTTGACTCAGTTATATTTGAAGTGTGACTTCCTCAACTTCTGTAAGTATGGCAAAGAAAAATGTCAGTTCATTCAAGACAGTGAAAAGAGCACTTCACACCAGTGTTTTCCTCTCAGAACTAGCTTTTTGTCTTGTGCTTTTTTTAGTCCCTTCTGTTTGGATCAGAAGTCTTTCTCTTTGTGCCTTGCCTTTTCGTATGGACTTCTTGTTATTGATCTTGGTAGTTCTTGTATTGAGCTCATTTGACCCAAAGTCCAACTCCAGATTCTCCCTCGTTCCAAATATCAGTATTAAGCAGAAAATCTTTTTCTTTTATGGTCCTGGTCTTCCTCACATCTAAGTTCCAGATGTATACTGTAGCATGCAATAGCCTTGTCCTATTATGCCCTTGTTATAAAGCACAGTTGAAGTTTCTCCCAACATGAAAACACACTCTCTGGCATCTCTTGAGAGAAAAAAATCTGATCATATTCACCAGTCATAAAATAACCTGTTGTATTCTCTGATTATTACAGTTCCAGATCCTATAATGCGGTATCAACACTAATCCTATCTCTTTCACTTTTCTTATTAGTCACATAAAAAAAAAAAATCCATAATAATTAAATATAACCTCTTTAGTGAATTCATTTAAACGAGAAACTACAATGCAAGAAGTGTGCCTTGTAAGTTGCAAGCTGAAGAAAACCTCCTGAAAGATGAAAAACCATGGCACTTCCCATACATTATGCAGATGAATGACTGGTTCAGAATATGGAGAAGAATTAAGTCAAGGATATCCTGTGCTCTCTAAGTTTTCACAAAGGCCTCTTCCTCATCGCACCATTTCTAAATGGTATATTAAGGCTCCCAGTTTGATGATTTGGCATTTCAGTCTCTAATATGCTGATAGATTGAGTTCAGCTTTCTAAGTAACCTTGTAACTGCAGCAGTGTAATAGCTGTAACTATAATAAGACCTCTTTTGCTGGGAGTACTGACAGTCATTCAGATTAGTCCAATTGACTGGTTAATATCATACCCTCATTATGCCTTCTGAAATGCTTTGAGCTGTGGATAATTGCTTCTGGTTCTGGGAAAGAATGAAAGTTTCTTTCACAACTTACTGGTTTCGTGGTAGAGCCTGTATCCAAATTAAATTTTTATGGGGATGTCTAACAAATACATCAAAGAACAGAGAATGGTGATGCTGCTGTCTTAGTCATGTTTTTTAAGGATTTATAACAACTTCAATAGGAACATCTGTCAGTTAGGGTTATTTCCATGGTCCCAACCAAACCTGGGTGGCTTGGAAAGCAATCTAAAAGAAAGCAATGGTTTTTTTTCCCCACAAGCACAAAAGTAAAAACATCTTTCACTTCTGCCAGGTCTTCTCTCAGAGAAAGATCTTCAGGGAATTCAACTAAGCAGTTTTTCATGGTTTAATCCCAGCCAGCTCCAGTCTTTTTTTTTTTTTTTTTTGTTTTTAGTTTTTTAGGTTTTTTTCCCTTGGATTTTTTATATATTCACTGTTTATTGTTGCCAAAACAACTGGTTCGGAAAAAATGGAGGGGGAGGATAGGAAAAAAACTCCATATGTACAATGCCTTTCACAAATTATTGATTCTTTTTAATTCATCTATTCCCAAAAAAATTTTTCAAAATAATAACACATACACCCACACATTTGTAATGTACATTTAGTATCTTACCCTTACAAAATAACTTACTTAAAGTACCAGAAGCAACATAGTATATTTACGGGTAATATTAATAACACTTGTTAGCAAGCAGTTTCAGCAGTGAGTACCCCCACTGCTCTGAAATTAAAAAAATTGTAGGTTTTATAACCCAGATTACAAGAATCACTCCATGGGCTGACCCAGACCAATTCTTTTCTTTCCAGTCATCCTGATCAAAGAGTACATCCAATCCCACCTTCTCCACTCTCTTTGGTTTTGCATAAATTATTTTATTCAACTCCCAATGTTGCATGCCTTTAATCCCTAGTAACTGACCACTCGTGAGTTTCTTTAAAGATGGAGGGCCTTGGGTACCTCTGTGAAGTCCTCTACTACCACCACCTTTCTGTGCTCCTTGCATGTTACATTTTTGTTCTAGCATCATAGATAGTTAATGTGATATGACTTGCTGTTAATATGTGTTAAACACAGAATCATAGCATGACTGAGGTTGGAAGGAACATCTGGAGGACACCTGGTCCAATCCCCATGCTCAAGAAAAGTTGTCTATAGCAGATTATCACACACTTACAGCAGATTAATCACACACCCAAAAGATACACATCTAGTGGGTTGACCCTGTCTGGATGCCAGGTACCCACTAAAGCCACTTTCCCACTCCCCTCTGCAACCAGACAGAGGAGGGAAAACAAAAAAGAGTTCATGAGTTGAAATAAGGACCAGGAGAGATCACTCACTGATCACTATCACGGGAAAAACAGACTTGAATTTGGGATATTAATTAAATATATTACTAACAGAATCAGAGTAGGAGAATGAGAAGTAAAACAAATCCTAAAAACACCTTCTCTCCACCCCTCCCTCCTTCCCAGGTTCTGTCACCTTTCCCACCAGCAGTACAGGGAGATGGGAAATGGGGGTTGTGGTCAGTTCATCACAAGTTATTTCTGCCACTGCTCGCGGAGAGGAGTCCTTCCTCTGCTCCAGTGTGGGGTGTCTCCCATGAGAGACAGTCCTTCATGAACTTCTCCAGTTTGACTCCATCCCATGGGCAACAGTTCTTCACAAACTGCTGCAACATGGGTCACTTTTCCATAGGGTGCAGTCCTTCAGGCACAGGCTGCTCCAGTGTGGAGTACTCACAGGGCCACAAGTCCTACCAGAAAACCTGCTCCAGCGTGGGCTCCTCTCTCCATGGTTCAGCAGGTCCCTGCCAGGACCCTGCTCCAGCATGGGCCTTCCATGGGGTCACAGCTGCCTTTAGGTATCCACCGGCTCCAGCTTGGGTCTATTCCATGGGCTGCAGATGGATCTCTGCACATTGATGGTCCTTCATGGGCTGCAGGGGGGCAGTTACTTCACCATTTTCTGCACCATGGGCTGTAGGGAAATCTCAGCTCTGGCACCTGGAGCCCCTCCTCCCCCTCCTTCTCCACTGAGCTTTGTGTCTGCAGAGCTGTTCACATGTTCTCACTCTGCTCTTCTCTGGCTGCAATTTTCATCTGCTCAGTAACTTTTTTTCTCCTTAAATAAATTATCACAGAGGTGTTATTATAATTCCTGATTGACTCAAGCTTGGCCAGCAGCAGATCCTTCTGGAACCAGCTGGCATTGGCTGTGTTGGACATGGGGGAATCTTAGCAGATTCTCACAGAACCACCCCTGTAACCCCCTCTGCTACAAAAACCTGGCCACACAAAACCAATACAACATGTAAATTCATTTCAACAATATCTCACAGAAGAGCAAAAAGCTAAAGCTGAAACCAGTTTATACTGCTATGGTTATGCCCTTATTGCTCTTGGTAGCCATGCTTGAGGTCGAGTTGGATTTCCTCAAAGCAAACAGTGTGAGTCACATAAATCCATTCTGCAGGCCTTTGTCCTGGATCACATAAGTTGTGTGCATAGCCATCTTCCAGAGAAGAATGCTCACCCTCTTAAAGTTTTCTCTAATAGAATTATAAAAATGTATAGAAAATTCAGTTAAAGAAGATAACACCTAGTTGTCTGTATCAGTAATTGTCTTGGATCTTCAACAGGAGCACAAAACTTTCTCATTCCACTGTTTATGAGATTGGCACTGCTTCTGGAGCCACATCATCCTGCCTGCAAGTGAACTGTTATTTGCAGACCATGAACTACAGTGTTGGCTGATCAAAACACTAATGGGAGAAGTGATTGATTAATCCCTAATTGTATACTCTGTCTGCAAATAGAAGGCATCAGAGGCGTTGACAGTCTACATACGTGTCATCTGAACAGACCACTGTGTGAGCTGAAAGGCTGTCCATATGATTATATTTTTCAGAGGAGTTTGTGATTATATGCACAGGGAGATCTGCTACAGCAGTATAATGCACACTTCTAGGATTAGTATATCACTTCTTGGAGGCTGAGGCTGGCTGCAAAAAGAATAATTTTATTTAGACTTGGCCCAGACCACTGCTGAACAGGAATATCAGTGACAAGCAGAGTCTGATCTGCATTATAATATATGCCACATATGGGTGTTTTATATTCCTGACCAGACAATACAGAGTGTCATTGGCTCCTGAGTTTGGCTCCAAGTTCTTGGAGGGTCTCCATATAAAAACAGCTGAAAGGCTTAAACTCACTCAAGATGCGAACTCCCAAGGCTCGTTAAGATATCTGCATTCAGAACTGTGTGCTTTATTATGTTTCTCAGACTATGAACAAGATCAGAGAGCACCTTCTTCTAGACTAAATCTAGGCATTGGCTCATCTTTCCCCTATGTCACTAAATTCAAGTGGGCAATAAACCCACTTCTTACTAGAAAGGCAGTACGTGTGTATGTGGTTATGACAGCACCACACAGCAAGTACACAGGGAAGCATGTCAGCCTACAATATGCACAGGTATTGCTCATTTATAGTCTTCTCAAGCATCTTCTCCATTTCTTATGATAAACATTCCTTACTCTTTCCTTCTCCCACCCGACAAACCTGTTTCTTCTTTACCAATTTACAAATGACTGTGCAGATAAAGACTTTGCTCTCCCTGCTTCAATGGACTGCTCTTGTGGATGTACCTGGAAAAACCAATATCACACACAGGAAATACTTATTAATTTCTAACACTGTAGCTTGCATAGAACATCACTGTATCTTAATGTCGACTTTTCAAAAAGGTAAGTGTGAGTTTTTACTCACATTAAAAAAAATCCACACAATTTTTATAAGTATTTATTTTCACAAAAGAAGTAAATGGTGTTAAATAAGAAAAACAACAACAACAAAAACAAGTGAAGTGTACGTTTTTGTTTTTTTCTTACTAACCCTCAGATATAAAACAAGTGTAATCAGACATGTGAACTGTTCTAGTCTCGGTATAAAAAGCTTTAAGGAAAGTGCTAAGCAGCATCTAGACACATATCTTTTGCTGCTATTCCTATACATTAGACTTGACTATTTTTCTGTGGTTTTTAGAGGAAATATTTTTGACTAGACACTTAATGTCCTCATATTCAAGTCAGTCTCTGAATAGTGAAGCAGCATTTCAATTCAGATGCCGGAGGCAGGATGTTTAAAGAATCAACCAAGTCTTCATTACACTTTTTGTCCCATAGACCCAGTGTAAAGAAGGCAGGATTTACGAGATGATCAAGCCCACATAATTTTACATTCTTGAAAATCATAACTGTTGATTTACCTTCATATTTTCTTTTTCTTTCCTCTTTTCACAATAGGATTGTACTATACCTACTAAATATTCATAAGAAAATTCATGGCAGGGTATCAGGGTAGCAGTAAAACTTATAGTTACTAATACATTAATGAGAGCAGGCGGTACCCTTTGAATGACCTGTGACCTTTCCCTAGGAGACATCTAGCTGTGATGGATTTTTATACCTGGCTGGTTTAAACATGTCATTGCAAAATATTTGGGCAGTTGTTAAAGATTCATTAATGTATCTGTGAAATATAACGAATTAATTAGTAATCCATTGAAACAACAAAAAGAAAGGGTTAGTCTATTCCCACATGATGCCTCAATCCTTTTGATAATGTATAAAATACAGTTGCCAGTTTTTGTTTGATAGAAAATAATTTAACAGGAAAGGAACTATAAGGTTTTTGTACTCAAATTCAAATTTATTTTTAAAACTTTTAATTCTCCTATATGTTCTGAAGTCAGTGACTGACAGTGAAGGATTTTTGATGCTGTAGGGTTCTCTGGTATGCAACAGTCTCTCACAAAGATAGGAGGCTAAGGTGTTTCTTCTTGGCAAGCTGCAGAGAACAGAGCTTCACCGAAAACCTCTTAGAGCCCTGGCACAACCAAATAATTGCACTAACAGTTATTACACTCAACCTGCATTTACATGTCTGTTATTTTAGCCATAAGGATCAGTCCCAATGCTTAATGTTTATGGTGACTTTATTTTTCCTTAACAACAAGGGAACAGAAGGTAAGGACTTTGTTGTTTTCAAATTATGAAGAGTTACATAAAACTGTCTTCAACATTTTTTTATTTAACTTTTATGTTTTAAGCATGAAAATATTTAAATATACTTCTTTTATAGGAACTATGCTGCAGCCAAACTGCCTTGCAGTGGGAACTTTCTATAAATAAATACAATTAAGTTTAAAAGCCATGAACAATAAAGCATTAATAAATATTAAATAAAGGTGACCTATTTAACAAGCTTTTACTTTATGCCTGTTTCAGAAAAGCTCACATTCTTTGTCTGATCCCAGTTTGCAGAATGGAAAGAATACTAAAGAAATTAAGAATATCTTTATTGCTGTCAGAGTAATAGATTCCTTGTGTCTAGAACTCAAAATGTGCCAGAATACATATGGAAAGATTGGTAGCTTCTAAAATTAAGATAAATATTAAAAACAAGTTACATGAAAATATTAATGATGTTTGTTTTATAACATAAAATATAAAAACTCTGGTTCTTCAAAAAACTCTCAGGAGTTTTTATCTTCAGAATTGGCAGATAAATGAATGGGGCTGTACAAAGACTCTGCAGTGGAGTGAAAAAACATCTATCTGCAGAAACAACTAAAGCTAATTTATAACTAAATTCTTGTGAGATTAATATCTTCTTTGTAATGATTATGATGTATGGTAGAAGAGAAGATAGCTGGTTGCAGGATGCATTTATTTCTGTTTCCTAAACCAGGCTCTTACTGAGAATACTTCTTGCATTTGAAACTACGTAATTGGCAAAGGTAATCCAAAAACGTTGGAGGGATAAGAGAAGGAAGAAGAGGTACGGTTTAAATATCCACATAGAGGGAGAGACAAATGAATCTGGATGATTTACAACATATGAAAACACTGTCCCCTGTGTTATAGTATTTCTTCTGTCAGGTCTTGATACTTCACATGATGACAGCTAACCTGAGGATCCTAAAGCAGGAGACAAAACAGTGAGCAGTATATGCTCAGCATGCAAATTTAGGCAAGCATAAGAGTTGATATCTATGATGTTACATACCCTCCCTGGAGGAACCAACCTTCTGGTAGAAACCCAGCCACTATGAAGCCAAGAATTCAAGAATTACAAGATCACAATGAGGACTGGAAAAATGCAGAGTAATTATCAGGAGAAAAGAAAGTTGCTGGCCATGAAAATACACTCAAAGAGAAGCACCTGGGGACAGGTTCTGGCATTTCTTTTCCCTGATTCACTCAGGCTATTACATCAGGCTCCCCAGGGTTCCCGTCTCGCCAGTCGGAAGGCTCATTATTTTTTGCCTTTTGGTGGCCTGACAGGAAGAGGGCATGGAAGGAAATTTCTCTCTTTACTGTGATTCCCATTCTCGGACATCATAACCAGCCTGTACTCCACAGTCTAGGGATTACAGAGATGATGGGGTAGAGGACAGAGGAGGTAGATGTGAGTCTTTGCACCCTACATAGAAGTGAAAACTCACTTTCTATGTCATCAACAAATAGCCTGACATCAGCTGCCATGTGGATATTTCTGCCTCCACACAGAGATTGTCATCTAGCTGCTCCAAAGTCCACATCTCAGGCAACTCAACTGCTTATTATATCTGGGTCGATGTTTTCATCCTGTGAGGACTCTAGTATGTGGCAAATGCACAAGATTTGTCCTAATGGCTAAACTGGGTTACTACAGACATAGCAATTGTCTGCTCTGTAAGCCTGTAAATAATCTGCTATCCTTCCAGAATTCCTGAAAATTTCTTATTATACCTCAATTCCTCTTTAGTTTTCTTTAGTATTCATATCTGAGAACCAAGGCAGAGCTTTTTCGTTGTAGAAAAAACTAATTATCCAACTAGGACAAAACTGGATTTTCTTCCTTAGATTCTTTCATATCTTATCTTGATATTTAGTTCAGAAATCTGTCATAACAGCTAAATTAGGACACTGAGGTGAGAATATGTGAACTCTTTCAAAGCTCCTCAGATCTTCAATTACAACTACATTTTTGACTGGGGTAACATGGTTAATATGTGTGCCTTCACTTTACTGCAGATACAAGTTATAAGCTTATCTGTATTGTAAAACTGTTGTGTGTGAAGTCTTCCAATACCCGATTATAAATTGCTTTCTGAGAGCTGCATAAAAAAAGGTGAAATTTACAGCCAATGCCAGGAATTATTATTATCATTAATAACAATGAGATGTACTATGTTGTTAAAGCAGCCTTTTTTTCTTCCCTTGTTGGATTAAGAAACCTTTCAATAGTCTTTTTGTAATCAGAGATACAGAGAGCATTTTGGGATCCTTCAGATGAAAGGGACAAATAAAAATGTGACATGGATGATCACAGTGTTAATCATGGCATTAAATATTCAGTAACCAAGCATTTATAATTGAGTGAGGGAAAAAAATTACTTTGTGCTACACTCCAGAAGCTCACTTCTGCTGCATGTTGTGAACAAGGGCAGAACAAGCTGAGCAGTCAGAGGTGGCAGAGGTATTCTAAGACCTCTGATTTTATTGATTGCTGTTCCTGACTAAATGTCATCAGCTGCTTGGTGATTTACAACATACTGGTAATAAAACAGAGGGATATGAGTACAGACACAGCAAGCTTTTTTTTTCCTCCTTTCAGCCCTACAGTTCACTCCTTGGTTAAGACAACACCATAGTGACAATCAGCATGCAGCAGAATGAAAGTGAAGAACCATGGGTAGATTATGCTGACAGAAAGATGTCTTCTTTCACTGCGCTATAAGTGGTAGTCTGTCAAATAAACATGAGCAAGTATCTTTGAGCTCCATCTAACAACACAAACAATCCAGTCCAAAAGCCTGAAAAGTTTTGATGTTTAACTGAGGAAAAGTTGAAATGGAATTTTAATGAGAGACTATATCTTTCTACAGCTGCTGAAGACAAGAGAGACATCTATTACATAAAGTTATTCAATAAGCTGAAAATCCCAATGGCCAGTATGCAACATTACTGAACCAAAAGTTCACAGTTGTTCTTGCTTGTTTATTTGTTTGCTGTAGAGGATGGAAATGTAATAGATTTTTGGAAAACCCCTAAAATCTTCCGTAGTGGTAAAAACATTCACAATACATTTTCTATTACTTTCCTTCATCAAATCAGGACATTTACTAAAAACTCTAGTAGCAATATAAGTGTGCAAATGTGTGTACTTATAATTAAAACCTAAATGGGCATGCAGGCAGAAAATTTGTTTTTAATTACAGAGAGTAATCTTCAGAAAGTCTATAAAAGTGGGAAAACACAGTATGGTGTGGGTGTCCAGCAGAAATAGGATTTTGCAAATTTGAAATACACTTTTTAAACTATTCCATGTAGTCAATAAAAAGTAACACAGATGAGTGAGGTGAAAATGTGAAACTACAGGAGCAAACAGCCTAGGTCCAACACTGTTTGAACTATTTAGGTAATCTGAAGACTGAGATTCTCTTTTAAGATAAATTATTAAAGAAACTGTCTCCACTAGTGATCATGCCAGAATCTGTGCAGTTTACTGTACCAATACTTTGAGGACTTGCCAAATTTTACCCAAAGTATCTAATATTTTAACCTGGTAGAATAGAAATATCAGAAAGAAGGACTTCTTCAAGTAGAAGGTTTTGACATTAACTATTTTGATTTCCCCTGCTTTACTCTTTCATTCATTATGTTTTTGTTTGGTTTGTCTTTTTTAATCTATATTGACAAACAAAGTATTTATTTTTTGGAACACTAAACAAAGCAAAAGTTTTTACTTCCACCGATTGATTTTCAAACTCTACCTGAAAGTCAAGGCAAAGCAAGGCAAGGCAAGGGAAACATGCAGGCAAGATCTTGCAGTCATCACATTCTGAGCTCAGTTTAAGAGTCCTGAGACTTGCTACTTAGTCTAGAAATTACATTTTTGTACTTAGCATCAGGATTCATTGTTACAAACTGAAACAAAAAGTAAAACATTCCAGAGTTATTCTTCAAAGAGATGGAGAATTGATTACATCCCTAAAATTTTATTGAGAAAAAAATAAAACCCAACAGATTCATAACCTCATCTCTTAAAAGATCTTGGAACAAACAATTGTGGAGTTCAATATACATTTTAAGACATTCTTCACTCATGAAAAGTCTGTTTCATTTATATTCTTGTGATGAAGTTTGAACTTCTTTTTACTTGGTAAGAATAATGTTTTTATTTGTAGACAACATAAGATGGATGATGTCCCTAACTATTCAAAACTTTGCTTTCAACTACTGTTGTAAATGCTATTATATGTATACGTCAGAAGGCTATATTTTGCAAGAAGATGCAAGAGAGAACTGCCTGCACACCAACATAATTGAATCAAGGCCAGCTTTAAGCTGGAAACTGCATAGTTGTGGCTAGTGTTATACTGATTATGCACAATTAAAACCCTTCTGCAAAATTACGTGTATTAACTTGGTCTATTTTTCTTGCTCATCACACTTTTAAAATTTGCTCATACAAGTTAGTTCACTGCACATAGGAAAAATCCTAGATCAAGGTAAACCCTTTGGTGCTTCCTGTATTTGCCATTTAGCTTTATTACCTCTGGTTAATGACAGGATTTTTATTTTTTTTCTATCGGTTCTGTCAGATGACATGATTCCATAAAAACCAAAAGGGACCAGACCCTGAAGTTAACATTTATGTTAATATAATAAATAGTCAGGGGGCCATTCTTTGTCACAGCAGACAGCTGGCACAGCATAGTTTGTCCCCATAAAGTTAATCTTCTTAGTTCTAAACCAGTGTCAACCCACTCAGTTTGTTCACTGGAAGTGGTCCTTGGCCCATGCCAACACGGATGCATCACAGATTTGACACTGCAGATGGCAAGACTCTAATACTTATGCACATGCCCTGGCCTCTAGCTCAGTAGGTAGCAAATACCATTCTTTAAAAGTGTTGCCTTTGGTTAAGTTCAGAATTGCTACATGCAAAGTCTGCTAAAGGAGACTTTCATGTCTCCTGCAGAATGTCTGCTGATAAGCTTGCTGTGTATCACATTCTGCAGCCATTGTCTGCAGATTTCATTGTTATTGTCACAATGCTTATGTGATTGCAAAGGAAACCGAAAGAAACTAAGTAATCAGAGTCTCTACCAAAATAATGAGTAGTTATTTGGTCTTTTAAAGGGACAATGTGATACATCCATGGAAATGAATACCAATCTATTGTGTTGGCAGTTTTTGTAATATTTATATACTACTGCTCTTGTTTTCCCCAAAAAAAATCTTCTCTTTTGTCCATACTTGATCCCCATCTGCCCCAACATTCACTAGTGCACAGTGAAAAATAATCATCCATAGTGCTTACTGAATATAAGATTTCACTTTAAGCCTATTTGGTTTGTGAATATTTAATGACTGAAAGTGGTTAAGTGATAAAACTGTGTACAAAATTTATGTTTATAAATGCCAAGAGAAACTAATTCAAAATCATTTATATTATCTTTGCCAAAGCTTGAGGTCCTCAAACTGTTTAGAAATCATTGTTAGTTTTAAAAGACATGTGACTAACTATAGGTTTCATTGCTAAGTCATTGTCTTGATTTTGATTTCAAAGAGTAGCTGCAGTTTTATCTATGCAATCCAGATTTCAAACAATCTGATAAAGAATGTATGAAAACCAAAGTATATCAATTGGAAACCGTATAAATAAAACCCTAAAACATAACCCCACCATATTGCAGAATATTTTTTCATAAAATCTCGGTATCCTTAATAAACTTTTTCTCAGAAGCATTGTGAGCAGCCAGCTACATAGACTATTGTATTCCTTACAGAGAATCAATTTTTTCAAATCCATCTTTATCTAAAACAAGATAACAATTATATTAACGCATTCTTTGCCTCATGAATACTAACATCAAAGAAATGAAAATAAAATGTGATTTTTAACAAACAACAGAACATCTAAGATACACAAGCAGTAAGAAAAACAGGGAGAGAGGAAACAAGCTGAAGGCTTTTGCCTGTGAGTGATCAAAACCAAATGATATTTTCCATAGTAATATAAAAGTGTGCATTAATCAATACCCTAGTCCAATTATTTTTCACTCTCATCTACTGTTTGCTTCAAATATTTTTAATGACTGAACATCCTCTTTTTAAGGATGCAAGTATGAGAAGTAATGGCTGAATTTACCAGACATTCAGCTAAGGGCAGGCAGCAAAAAGACATAGAAAACCCATCAAAAGGGTATTTGGAACTGCATTATTTCACTGTTCCCTCCAGCTGGAATTGAAGGTAAGCTAGCCACTGTCAAACAGCCATGATTTTGCTCACTCTCTAACTTCATTTTTTACCGAAGAAAACCTCCAGCTCTCTTGATCCTGTCATTAGCATGAGTAAAAATATATAATTGGATATTGACTGGGAAATTAGATCACCACACAAGGCATCTATAATTAGCTAAACACCACATATTTGCAACAAAACTGAACTTTCAAAATACACAATCTAATTGTTCCCTGCACTAGGAATGCAAAGAGAAATGCAACAGTTGTCCTTACATTTTGTCTGTATTTTTCTAAATTTACTAAAACGGAAACTGTTTTTCTCATTTAGACTAATTTTTGCAGTCCTTCATGGAAATCTTTATGTATTTGCAACCCTTGTTTGTGTTAAGTCTGCAAGGTAACGAACAGAGGTGCATTATTGTTATAATGATTTGAAGCTTCCTGAAAAAAGTGTGCCTGTGATCAAGTCCTCAGGAACTTGTATGTTCCCTCTTGTTGTGTGTATTTGGTAGGAACTGGAGAGATGCTCAGCCTATAACTTCACAGTGCTGCAATTTCACTCTGCTTGATTACATTTCCCATATATAGTCACTTATAAAAGATAAGAACAACTGATTTTTTGTCAAAAGATTTAAGAAGAAGAATGGTGCTTATATGCACACTTGTCCCCGTAGGGACAAGTCTGATCTTCAACAGAAATGTAATAAAACCATTGGCATTTCCCATTTTCTGTACCAATTGAAAGTTATCTTGGACACATACAATTATTGTATAGCCAGTATATTTTTAAAGTATGTTACTATATATAAAACAGCATTGTACTAATGTTATTTTGTGGGCTGACGTCACAGTCAACCTGCAGATAAAGCAAGTCTGACAAATTGGCAGAACCTGGATGTATACGGGAAGAGTGACAAGTAGAATATTTTTAAATAACAAAAAAATGGGCTAGATTTGTAAATAACCTTGGGAATACAGGGGATATTATCATATCAGACAGACCTCATTCCACCCAACTTAGCAATTGTATCAATAAGGTTTTCTTTAGATATTTTTTGACTACTTTTGGAGAAGTGAAAAAATAAGAGATTATTTTGTTTGAAGCTACTAAATAGATTTAAGCAAAGAATGGTGGGAGTAGCATGTAAATCATGATGGTTTGGGAATACATGAGCCAACGTTTGCAGGCAGAGGAAATAGAATCTTTAAGGTAGCTGATATACTGTGACAAACACTGAGAATGGGGAAACTGAGCCGCAAGTGAACATGGCTCTTTTCCAGGATTTTAGAGAGTATGACATAAAAATGCCATGAAAATAGTTTCAGGTTATGAATTTCTGTTGGGGATGAGCTGGAGAGCGAGACAGAGTTTGCCCGCTGAAAAGTGGACTTTTTTAATAACACAGAGGATCCTGCTACTGCCAACCAGTCTGCTTGATGGACATTTGCACTTATCACCATGTGATAAACCTATTACTAGGTTAAGGCCCCCATTTTGAGTTGTCTTATTCTTTAGTTACTGGACTTTGCCTCCTAAGACACAGAAACAGTTTTCCCATTGGTTAGCCTACCGTGGGGTAGCTACAAATCAGTTCATTCCCTAGTTACTTCATGGTTGTGTTCCACCCCTATGTTGTGTCACCCTGTTGCCTACCCTATCACCTTTCCCAGTTTTGCATGCTCCTCCCTGATTCCAGATCCTTCCCTAGCCAGACCCTCTATTTTGTGTTAATAAATCAGATCAGCTTCAGCTGGTGTACTGTCCACTTTGTCTCTCGTCTCGTGTTTTGGGCACGGTGGGTTTTTACCCTAAGGGTGAGACCTAACACGACCCTACAGGGCAGAGCGAAGAGGGCTGTAACTCAGCCTCTGGCAGGACTAGGCTCTGGCTCTGTCCTAGAAGAAAATCTGCAGTCCTGTCACGAGCCCGCTGGTCTAGTTCCTTCCCTTTCTTCAACCATGTCATATTTCCACTCTCCGAAAGTCTTTGACAGGCAAGGAAAAAGGAAATTATTCCAGTAACTTGGATAGTGCCATGCAAATGCCAACTATAGTCAATAGGATTTGACATTTAGCAGACTGCCTGACACTTGTATACCCAAACATTTGTTTAGAGTTAATACTTTCTCTAACAGTTTGGTCGACAGAACAGCAGAATAACATTTATAACACAGGGACTAATCTTTCAGAGGCCATTCACAAAACCTTTTTCTCCTTCTTTCTAGTTTTCCACAAGATTCTGCACAAGGAATCACTAAGTTCAAATCCGTGTTTCTTAGAGTATTTGGAGAAACAGTCTCGAACAGTTTGGAAAGATTTTTTAACTATTCCTTAACATATTCTCAAAAAGTCACTTGTAGATGCAAGTAGTGTTAAAAACACTTGTTTTTGTGAAAGACCTTTACAGATTAAGAGGCAAGAGTTTTCTAAATATGTTAACTGCTAATTTTGTTCCTCCCAGTAAGCACTGGATGGAAAAAAAGGTTCCAGTGGTGTCCCATGAGGCCACCCTCCCTTTCATTAGCATCTTCATGAAAGCAATATCAGTTGTTACACTTACCAGTACAAAAATCAACAGCTTTTTCAGCTGGTAGGAAGCAATTTTTATAAGGTCCTTACATGATATTTACTATCTAAATGGCAGTCCCTAGAGTGGTTCTCTCCTATGTACAAGTACTGTACATTGCATATCTAACACCATATTAAAATTACACTGAAAGTAAAATTTCTTGATTTTCTATGTCCTCTGAAATTAGTGGTAAGGCTTCCACTGACTGCAGTGGGGCTGGGCATGGAGAAGAGATAACTATATACAGAGGGTTCCTTTCATTTAAATGTGATTATTTAGCAGTTCTACCAACACAGGAATTATTTGATTTCTTGTTTCCTTTCTTCTTACATCATGTCCTCAGCCAACTTTTCATTTTTTTAAAAAAACTCCAACCAGGTAGACATGTCATTAACCTCAAATATGGAACTTTTTCAGAAACATTTTTTAAAGGAAAGATAGCTTTGTCATTTCATTAGAAAATTTGCGCTGAAGTTCAGAAACAGTTTTATCTGAATCCTCTTTTAATCATCAAGCTTGCACAGTCTCCCATCATAACCTCTGATTTCTGGATTGAGGTTAAAATAATTTCCTTTGCAGGAGATCCTGACACCTGAAGCCCTTCTCATAACATTAATTTAGATACTGAAGTCATGATGAATTTCTGGGAGAAGAATTTTCTTTCCAAAAAAATGTCCTTTTTTTTTTCTAGAAGAATATTCAGAATACATTTACGTATTTCTGATGAAATATATTACTTTGTGCTTTGTTCCTTACAGGCTTTAAATAACTTTTCCTTCTTAGGTTTTTCTTTTTTTTGTTATTATTATTTCAGCTCCTCTTTATTGGTATCTAACTCTCCTAGCGTACTAAGGTCATTCAAATAATGACATCTGTCTGTCTATTTCCAAGGTTCTACCCTTCCCCTAATGAACCACTTCTTCCTTAGAAGGATTAGTTCTTTGGGGTATATGTCACTGCTCAAAGTGTCTTAGGAATCGTTCAGTATTAAGTGTGACAAATGGATTTGACCATACTGTTATGTTCTCTATATTTGATTAAGTTAGATACCCTATAAAATTGCCTTTATACTCACAGTTTTTTATTAGACCAGAACTCTTGATAAAATGAGAATTAATATAGATGGAGTAGGGGCTGAGTCCAAATAGCAATAAAGCTTTTTGGATGCTGATCCTGGTCCACCCATGCTCCAAGACTGCTACATGCAAACTAGCTTCATCCCAACAGGATTTGCATCACAGTTATCCTGACATTTTGCATGAGGTAATTAGATCTCTTCACATCTGCCTAAAAAATAACCACACAAAGGTACTTTTAGATGCTAAAGGACAGAGACCTTCGTTTTCAGAAAGTGTAAGTGTTGCTCAGCTCTCTCGTGTTGAGCAAGCAATTTGGAGTGTCATACTGTCTCAGTGGTCATGCATGTGCCTGACCACTGAGACAGGCTCCTGCCTGCGTTGGTGGTGGTCATGAAGCTCATCCCTTGATATGTTGACCCCATTCCAAGTAGAATTCCTCCTACCTTTTCACACTGCACAAAGACAAAGATACCTGATGTCGCAACACAGAACAGCAGTGCAAAGGTGTTCAGGATGAACACAGAACAGAAGGAAGGCTGTTACGCTAGTAAGGTGCTGTGCCCAAGATAAGAAGCCCAGCAAATGAGGAGTTTAGTTTCAAAATCCATGCATTTATTACTAAAGAAATGCATGTGACTATTTTCTAGTTTGAAGAAAAAAATAGTTCTTCCTTCCTACAGACCACCCAATAAGAAACACTTAATTTTTTAAACAGAGATACTTCAAAATTGAAATATTTCCTATTTGGAGTCACTGTTCTAAGTACTTCATGGGAAGAGTCATTCAGTCATTCTCTGGCACTCTCTTTGTCTTAGTACAAAAATTTCCATCTGTGCTTTCTTATTGTATCATTGCTATTGCCTGCTACTACTAAATAGCTCTTCTCCTACTTGATGGCGACAGTAATGGAGACATAACACATCAAAATGTTAATAAGAGGATCATATTTACTTCCTGATTTCATCCTAGCATTTAGATTACTATTACACACAGTGACATTTCAGCATTTGACAAGGAATTCCTATGTTGGGGGATTATTTTCCCCCTATTTTTTTTTCCATATAATTGTTAAGGTTACAAATATAAATGTATAGAAAACCGTGAAATTTTTGAATTAAATCTTTTATGGAAGGAAGTATTTTCATAACTCAAATACTAGCAAACCGTTAAATATCAAGATGGTAACCATCACTAACACATTTTGTTCAAAAACTGCAATTGCTAACTTTTGCATTTGTAACTGTAATTTTTAGCTCATCTATGATAAAGGGCAATATAAACATGCCAGTGAAGACCTCAGAATTCAACAATAAAAGTAAATGTGGAACAATTACAGAGAAAACTGTAAAGGTCACTATTTTCTTTTTCTTTCTTGGGATTTCCCCCAGTAAATCTCTTTCTTGGAATCAGAAATGCATTTGGAGAAAAAGTGAACACATTCTATGAAATGTAGATAAAGGCCAGTACGTGTGTGTGTTCACTTAATGAAGAACAACAGAAGGGTAGAGATTATCTTGAAACCAGATTAGAACATTTTGTTTGTGGCAAATGAAATTAAACTAATAAATATGCAAATGAAACTATTATCATGTAAATTATGCAGTTTCAATATTCTATTTTGTGGAGAACGTTTTCAACACTTTCAATGAAAAATTACAGTTGTCAAAGTATTATGGATTTTAAGAAGGAATTTCTTGACCGCTTATGAAATGTTGGGAAAATACTATTTCTTTATTGCATTCTATCCTACAACTACTTTACTAATAGATCCAATCACAACCTAAATGCTATTACAAGAAATTAGTGCAAGAGCTGTACATGACAGTTACATTTTCTTTAGCTTCTTTTATCATGGAAAATATTATATGAAATGAATCTGGGCAAACAGACAATCTTTGTCCCTTTCTTTCTAGGAAGTCCTCACTCAGCCAAATCTTCCTCTCTCTCTCTCTCTCTCTCTCTCATACACGTGGAGACAAGAACACAGGGTCTCTTTTTCACGTTTCCACTTGAATGAGAGAGAGAAATACTAAAAATGGAAGAAACTTTTTTAAAAGATTCTCTTTATTGACATCCATTTTATCTAATCATGGTATTTCTTCAAACATTTTAATAAGAAAATTAACAAGTATTCATAAGCCTACTGAGAGCAGTTCATCTAAGCATTGTCATTAAATTTTTCATATGGAAGAATTTAGCATTGCAGACTTGTGCTAGGTTAATGAAGGATAGTCTTTGCTCATTGCAAGAATAGATATATACAACATCTGTGTACCATTGCAATATCAGTATTATTCAATATGAGAACTAAACAGTCACCCTTTGGATGTGACAGCCCTTCCACATTAAATTGTTACATAGGTGAAACTGGCCTTTCAGCTTTTTAGTGATGTTTCAGGCAGATCCTATTAGCAAATTTCATGTTGCTAATCACTTTGGGAGATCAACAGATCAATGCCTACTGGCCTTTTGATGACAGTTACCATGTTAATTAGTAACATGAAACAGGAACACAAAGGGAATGTTGCTGTTTCATACCCAAAAGCAATGCTTAGAAGAGTCCTGACTGGAAATCAAGTGTTACTGGCACAAATCCTCTCATTCTACAGGAACAAGCCATAGACTGCATCACTTCTAAATTTGCTTTTTTTAACTCACTCTTGCCTAGAAATTATAAGAAATGCTCATTCTCCTATTTCATGATGGATAGTGTAAACAGAAGTACTGCAACATCAAGATGTGATAGTCCTAATAACAGGAATTTGAATATTTCTCAGTCCAAAAAGTGCCTCTAGGATCTTTTCTATAACTTGTATGTCCTGATAGGACAATTTAAAAAAAAAAAAAAAAAAAGAAGAAGAGAGTAAAGAAAACACTGCATATTACACTCTGCATATTAGAAATCTCTGCAGAATGTCCTGATATGTTGCCCTGCCTAGCACAATTTCACCCTGCACACAGCTGATGGGCTCACACTGAAGAAGTTGATGGTACAGTTGATGGAAGCTGACCATCAGCTCTCATGTTGGAGAAAAAAATGAGGAAGGATGCAGCAATAAAAAAGTCGTTCACACTTCTCTTTCTCTAGTCTGAGAGACACTACATGAAATCTGTCTGTATTCTCTAGCCTGGAATGCTATGTGGAAATCACACAATTTTGGCTCTAAAGCTGCACCTTCTCCAGCCTGCCCACACAGCAATAGTGGCAAGCACTAGTGGCTCTGAGAGAAAGAAGGTAGATAGATAGATAATAGAAGATATTTCCATCAGCACAAACCTGTACCATATTACTTCCTATTTTTAATTTAATTAATATCCAAAATAATGCACAGACTCTGTGCTCCTTTGTGTACCATTTAACCTTAAATCAGATGTGCAATAGGAAATTTGGAATGGGGTCAGACTTATTACATGCACCTTTTCTCTGTGGAGACAGGAAAAATAACTTACTCTCCACCTTAAAGGATATATAAATGGTGTCAGTAGATTACTTGGTTTAAAATGCTCTCAAGAACGGGACTGGAATGTCCTGTGTAGATCTGTATTGCCCAGACTACTAAAGCTTTATTTTGGAAGGAAAAAACTACAAACATCAATGAGGATGTCAATTAACAATGTGATTTTATTGTGTAAAGTCCAGCTTATAAAACTGCCTGCAGGGCATTTATCATAGAATCTGAGATCACCAAGGACATTGTGAGCTTCGGATGGTGGACAAATGTGGTTATTGACGGTGGATTTACATTTGCATAATTAAGCAACAAAGGTAAAAAAAAAGTAAGCAAAAGGGATTTAGAAATTTAAATTGATAAATCACTCTTTTAATTAACTAGTCTGAATAATACAAGTGTTGATTTATCACCACTCTCCTCTGAGACATAAGACAGAGATTTTATTAGCAAGTGGGTGAAAATTGCTATCAGTAGCTTTGAAAGGAAATCAGATATTGCTTTTCCAGCAGCAAATAAACCTGAGCAGAAAGAAGTTTCCCCATATGTTAATTATATAAAGGTTCTGACACTCTCTAGAAAGAATAATGAACCTGAAGATCTAGAGATACACTTGCCACTGATGCTTTTCACTAGCAAATGTGGCCTGAGAGTCATTTGAGTTTTCAGAGAGAAACACAGGATGGACCAAAGCAATCAGAGAGGTAAGTGTGTAATCAGTGAATGGCTGAGATTTTCATGGGAAAGATAATCAGCAGTTTCTATCTCTCAGGAAAACTGTTGACCTGCACAGTAGGAATTGGATTTTACTCAAGAAGCAGAAAAGCAAACAGAAAAAGTAATGACTACTTAGAGAGGGAGTGGGGAATATTCATAAAGCAATTAATCCAGAAGAAGCGTAACTCTGAAAGGGGAAAATGTGGATCATAAAATAAGAGTAAAAAAGTTAACTTGAACTGTAATTTAAAATATGAAAATATATCAATGGCAGGAAAAAAGGTGTCAATTAGTCTTTCAATTCTGTGTAGAAGCGGAAGGCAATATGACCCAGCAGATTATGTGATATATAAGTAACAAGTAAACCAAGGGATAATGTCAGACTTCAACATTACATATTCAGCCAAAAATTCTCATTTAAGTTTAAATCAGCTAAAGGCAGTAGGGGTGATTTCAGTTCTTCACATGCACTTACTCCATACCTCCTCTCATCACCAGAAGTAAAATTTTCAAAGGTTCCTTAAGACTCTACACAGCACTGCCCTGCAATGAAATGTAAATCTCTGGTACCTAATTTAATTCTGGAAATGAAATATTTTCCAAGTGTTTTGGGAAACTGCTTTCATTCTTCCTTTTTCCTGTCTTTCTAGGTAGTGACATTATCTGACTACACAGAGGTATTATAAAAGAAATAATGTATTAATAGAGGTATTCTATTTTATGGTGATCACAACCAGAAAAATGTGGATAGCTGGACAGAACACTTGAAGTGATAAACAGAAGTCATTTTCTCTGATTCATAAATGACACATTCCAGACTAAGAAATACTTAGAGAAATTTTCTCATCTCATTGCAATTTTTTCTATCATAATAGGAAAAAAAATGGGAAAGAAAAGGATTGGTAATATATGAAATCTCTTCTGTATTAAAGAAAGAAAATTGTCCTTAAGAAACAGCTGTTCCTGCACAAATTCAGATGTACCACAGGCTTTCTCAGTGTTGGGAGTCCCATCTACTAATAACCTCAGAATGTTATAGACACTGGGGCTAATTGTCCTATGCCTTGTTTTTTAAACCAGGACCTATGCTAGGATGACTACCTGAAATTTTTTACCTCATGTGTGCTCAAACTTACTACACTGTGAAGATAATTTACTATGCAGCAGACTCAAGCTTCACAGAGATAGAGAGGAAAAGCTAGTGAGAGTTCCTGCACAGCATAGCATTTAGACTACTCTCTGGGTTGCTTTTGCATCCTGATCTACATACCTAGCCCCTTACTGAGATCTTTGCCTATTTATTAATGCTTGTGAATTTTCTGCACAATGCAGCAAGAAGGGTATTTGTACTAATTTTGAATATTTTGTGTTTCCATAGGCATACTAATTGATTAATTATATATAACATTGCATCGGCTGCCTTTATTGCATTTCAAAAGCTCTAGCTTTAAAATTTCACCAAGAAATGATACCTGCAAACACCAACCATTATCACTAGTGTGAAACAATTTCTATTGAATTAGTATAAACATAAAATTCTGCATGCATATGCACTGTTATGTGGGATGAGTTCTGTTTCTAACATCTACACTGCAGGATATTGAGATATCCAGGGTAGCTTTGAGAAACAATATACTCAGGGTTACAGTAAAAAACAAGAAAGTGGTTTTGGCTGCTTTTGTCACTCAAAACTCTATTGAACTGCAATGAAACATAAATCCCTTTAAAGCTGTGTTTCTGCCACCTCGATATGGTAAAAAAGAACTTTTAAAAAGGATTGTCACAGTGACATATAATCATCAGCTATAGCTCTGCCTAAATGGCTGGAAATATAAGACAATGGAAGGTCAGGAAGAAATGTTAAGAGACATTTCAGGTGTTTGGCTTTGTGATTTATTAAGCACCTTAAAATCAATATGAGACTTCACAGGTGCCTGTGACAAGACTACAGGACATACAAGTATAATATGAAAAAAAATCAACTTCATCTGCCATAAAAATGTGGACAACATTCATTGGCAGACATTACAAATGCTAGTATACCATAGCTAAGTAAGAGTTGCAAACCATTTTAACTTCATTAAGATATGAGTCATCTAAAATTATATATAATAGAGGTCATTACATAGGATAAGAGACTGCAGTGTAAGATCAAAAGAAGGGTAAAATAGATTTGGCTGTCATTTACCCACCCGAGGAAACAATGGCACACTGATGAGAAATCAATCCTAAGGATAGAATCTAAATATTAAAAACACGGAAGACCTACAAAAGCTCTTTGAGCTGTGTAAAAACTTAAACTCTGTATTAGATGAATGAAGCTTACTCCAGATAAGAGCAAATGAGTCAAATCAGATTATGAGTGTACCAGCAAGTCCTGCTGTGAATCAACTTATTGAAAATTCTAGTATCAAATACTGCCAAAAGAGACAACAACAGCTAAATGCTGTTACACATTCGAAAAAAATGTACAAATTGCTGAAGTCAAAATTAATTTTTTTTTTTCACTTAAAGTGATGGGGTCTGCAATATGATGTGATCCCATGGAAAAAAAAAAAAAAAAAGCCCATCTTCAGCATAAGAGCACTGGTCTTTCAGCACAAGCACAAATACATGGATGCTCCTACTCCCCATCATCTGCCAGTGCTTGCTTTATTGATGCTTTCAGTTTCAGAATTGTAATTTTCATGATAATATACAAATGAGAATACTGAGGCAGATATAATACATGGTTGATCTCCTTGGTTCACACCCAATACATCATAGAGTCACACAATAATTTTTGTCATTTAAGGTGGGAAGTATATGAGTAAAATCAATAGAATCAAAGAATACTTTGGGTTGAAAGGGACCTTTAAAGGTTATTTAGTCCAATTGCTATAATTAATTGTTTAGATTTCCTCTACATTCCTTCTAGGAGTAATTCTAAAAAGTGTTTCACCTCTCCATTAAGTGAAGGCCTGATGATTCATTCATTATCAGAATTGTAATCATGCCTTTCTCTGCAATGACTGTAAGAGGAGGTGACAAATTCAGATACATACATCTGAAACCAGGTGAAGCGAATCTTCTCTACACTGATGTCTACACTGATGCCTGCAATGTGTAGTGTTAAGATAACCAGCCTAGCTCTTAAAAGATGTATTTGCAGCATTGCAGTAGAGTGTAGAAAAAAGGATATAATCAAAACAGGAACAAAAACGCCTATGTGCTGTCGGAGGCTACAGACACACAGTCAAGAGAAAGCAGATCCCTGGCAGTAGCTAGGAAGAGTGCCTAAAGGGCTAAAATTTCAGTGAAGGGAGAGGAGAAAGAAGGATGTGCAAGTCCCCTTATTACCAAACACCTTCTTACCACTCCAAGTACAGTAGAAGCAGTGCATTAAGATAGTTCTACCCAGACTAATATACTCTGCTTCCTATCATGAGTTGCAGCAGTTTTAACTTGTATAAAAGGGCTACCATGGTACAGGGAGACTTAATCTTTTCACACTGAGCATTCCCAGTAAGAAGCAATCCTGGATCAGTGTGAAAATGTGTTTCAGCTAAAGCTATGAGTCATTCTGAGGGAACAAAAGTAGCCCATTTAAGTCTCACTGCTGCTGACTACATCTACTGAGTATATGTTTCAGAGCCTTTCTGTACAAAACTCCCTTACTGACTGCATTCAGATAAACCTGTTGTTATTATTTGCATTTAATAGGGTTTCTATAACCAGATATAAAACACATCTCAAAGCTCAAAGCAATGCTCTAAGTATTAGGTAATATTGTCTAAGATTTCAAGACGTGTCCCAGATTTTGAGACCTGCCACCTCATCTTTTAAGTTAAAGATTTTGAATTGTTTTGTAAATATTCATTAATTAAGCCTCACAAGACCTTTGTGAGTATTATAAAGACAATTTCCATTGCTGTCACACAGTTTTAGAGTTGTGAGGAAAAACAGCTCACGGGTCCAGGCATTAGAAGACCCAGCTGAAAACAACTGCAAGTGCATATGTGTAGAAAGCCAAAAAGTACAGAAACGGAGCAAGAAAGCAGCATAATTGTTTTCTATTAACATTCAAACTGAATGGCTTTATACATGTTTCTTCCCCGAAAATAAACAAGCCACATTTCTAGAGAAGGTCCTTTCATTGAAAAGTATTTTTCAGTTTAGAGAGAAAACTGGAAATTGAACAAGGAAGCAAAGAAGGAAAGGGATCTAAAGCTCATATTCTTTTTCTGTGGGGAAGAGGATAGGAGATACGAACATGCAACTGGCACAGACTGAAAAGAAAGATCTCAAATCCCCATCTTCTTGGGCCTCTACTTCCAGTTAACATGGCTTTAAATTTTAAAGTAGAGTATATGTTATAGATGATGTGCATAACTAAATCAACCATTTGTGTGTGAGGAAAGGTGTACACAGGAGAGGAAAAGTTTATACATTAGCCACAAAGAACCTTTGCCTACTGAGCATGCTCCATACTTACACAGCTGTGTTCTGTATTTCTACCTGTTTTACTTATTTCTATTACAAGGGATAGAATAGGTTAAAACCTTGTTTTAACCTAGGAAAAAATTATCAACTACAATTTTGCTGTTGTCCTCACTGTTGATACAGTCCAAACAGCTATATTCTGCTCACAA
>JAYRBT010000114.1:72173540-72199076 GCA_036023395.1 Myiotriccus ornatus | reverse complement strand
ATTCCAATGCCTGATCACTCTCTCTGTAAAGAACTTCTTTCTAATATCCAACCTAAACCTCCCCTGACAGAGCTTAATTCTGTGCCCTCTTGTCCATTCCAGAGCAAGTTTTCTGGTAGGATCTTCGACTCTGTGGGAGACCCATGCTGGAGCAATCAATTGCCAAAAAAAAACATGCTGTGGAAAGGATACACACTGGAACAGTTTGTGAAGAACTGCATCCTGTGAGAAAGACTCAGTGTTGAAGAAATTCGTGTGTAAGAGATCACACAGTGGAACAAGGGCAGATAGTGAGAAGAAGAAAGTGGCAAAGTGTTATGGACTTACTGCAACAGCTATTTCCCAGCCTCCTGCACTGCTTTGAGAAGATAGAGATGTTGGGAGAGAAGATGAGTCCGTGAAGAAGGGAGGGGTGGTGGGAAGCTGTTTTTAGATTGGTTATTATTTCTCATTATCATGCTCTGATTTGATTGGCAATAAATTAAATTCATTTCCAGGTCTCTTTTGCCTGTGGTGCTAATTGCTGAATATTATCCTTGTCCTTAGATCGATGCGTGAGTTTTTTTATCTTATCTTTATCCTCCTGTCCCATTGAGGAGGGAGACTGATGGAATGCTTTGGTGGGCATCTGACAGCCAGACAAGGTCAACCCACTGCAGCAGTAAGTAAAGAAGATGAAGCCAGACTCTTCTCAGTGGTATCAAGTGAAAGAACAAGAGTTAATAGGAACAAATTGAAATAAAGTGAATTCTTTTAAAACATTAGAAAAAGACTATTTATTGTGAGGGTGGCTGAACATTGAAAGAGATCTCAAAGAAAGGTTATGGAGTCTCCATCCTTAGAGATATTCAAAACCTAACTTGACATGACCTGAAGCAACCTGCTTTAGTTAACCCTGGTTTTGTAAAAGGGGATTGAATTAGACTGTCTCTAGAGGTTCCTTCCAGCCTCAACTATTCTGTGATTTTGTGAAATGTTAAGCTTTCTGAGGTCGAGTTTAAGTAGGACTTGTGCTGCATAGGAATCACATTGGTTCCCTGCAGAAAGGTAAATTTCACTCCTTTGTGGTCAGCTATACACATGAGCCTGAAATTTGAGAGTAGAATTTTAAGATCTTTAACACAACTTAGGGATAGAAAAGTTAGGAAAAAAAAAAGTGACAGATTTTCTACAACTGAGACTGGTGAATTGTAAATATTTGCATAGCTACATAATCATATATGTTTACTTCACTGAGATGCAAAAAACACAGTTAAAATCTTGCAGAAAAGTGTCTTATGCTGTTAATATTCAGCAGTTATTAAGTTTGAGATCATGTCTTGGCCTGATTAATTTATTTTTAAGATGGGAATATTTTCTTAGGACTGAGAACATTATTTGAAAGAATATGGTGATAATTAAACTCTGGCTTGCGTATGGAAAGTCAGGAAATACTAGTGCCTTAAAATAACTGAAGCATATAGTAAAGACCAACATGAAGAGCAAATTGAAAAATAATAAAAAGACTGCAGAATAAATGCCAACAACCAGCAGATCTCTCCAGAGTACTCTTAAATGCATGATCACAATGAATTATGAATATTTCCTGGTTTTGTTCTTTTCCCTGTGGAAGACTGATCACTGACCTGCCTAGAATATGCTGGATGCACTTGCCCAAGGACAATCTAATCACAGAAAATACAGAAGCAGCATGTGTTAAATCCCAACCCTAATCAAGGCTAAAGGTGAAAGGCCACAATTTCTACCACATTTAAAAAATTTAAAGCACTTATCAGCCCTCTACAGGAGAGGACCCTGATGGCTCTGCATTTTAAAGAGAATAGTCATGTGTTTTTCAGCTGTCCTGATTCAGGCTGTGATCATTTTAAAATGTGAAAGTAAAAAGCTACAAGCAAACACAAGAGTGCATATTAGAAGGAAATCACATTAAGCAAACTGCTCAAGATATACTCTGGGGTAAAGACTTGTAGCCTATATTGATTTAATGTACAAAATAACATAGCAAATACAGTCACTGCAGATCAAGCTGTGGTTCGCTATGATGAGTTAGCTGTGTAAAGCAGATAGGCAGACATTTAAGAAAATGAACACTAAACATATGCTGAGAAGGCTTTTACCACTAGCCATAATGCCCAAAACCCTCCCATGTGTGTCCTGTGAAAGACTACCTGTTTCCCATTTCAAGAAGTAGTTGTAATGACTTTTCATTGCAAAACCATAAGAAGGTTGAAAGGATAGCTTTAAAACATCCTTTTCCTTTTAGATTCTTATCTGATGTGGGGCTAACATAATTTTTCAAAGTACCAGAAAAGTCATCTGAGGCCACAAAATTCTTTCAGAATTTACCTAGTGGTGATTCCGGTGGAGGGGCAGCTGTAACAATGAGCAGCTGGAGGTTGCTACCTGTAGTTATTCCAAAATTTTCACAACCTCTCTGCTGTGGTCTGGGCTCCTTCTGCAGCGTTTGAGAGGACGAGTGGATGGTAACTTCTGGTAGTGGCATATAAATGCTGTAGCAGGAAGTACATTCTCTCCCACATGTGTGAATCTGTTTTAATATTGGGACAGTTAGTAAGCTTCTTGATTTGGGGAGGGGTGTTTGATATCAAAATTAGTACAGTCAAACAGGGTTATGATAGGTAAAGTCATGTGTGAGTTGCATATATTCATTCTCTTATTAAAAAATCCTAAACAATAACAACAAAACCCCATCTACTTATAAATAAAAAGATACTCCTGTCATTAATTTAAACTCTATATTCTATTGTCAGTTTGTTTGGCAGCAGGGCCGCGCTGTAATTGGAACAGAGATCATAAGACAGAACAGCAAAATGTTTTCCCTTCAAGAACTCCTGAACATATAAACGCTGTCATGGCCAACTGTAGAACATTAGGCACTCTTCAGATATTCAAATAAAAAAATTGTCTGCCTTCTTACATCTTACTGAAATAAACGTGGCGGACAAATGCAGGTCATTTTCCTAGAGGTACAGAATCAAATATACCTTGTCTTTTTTATCATTGCCAAACTCTTGACAACGTTACAAATTTTAGCTGTTCAAATCATTCTCGTACATCAACTGAAGTCTTCTGAGATGTTGAAGTACTGTAAAAATAACATATGTAGTGTTAATTTATTAGCGTTCTGGCTTTAGATGACAGGGAGTAAAGTAGGTGAACCTTTTTTTTTCCCCCCTGGAATAATATTTAGATTTCAACTTGAAGCTGTAGGCTATTTTGAAACAGGATTGTGTCTTTACCAAGTAAATTATCACTGTATGGCAACAAATCCAAGATTCCTTAAGCCTCAAGGAAAACAAACAAGAAGTGTACATATAGCTCAGTGATATGGTGACGAATGCTGAGGGTGGATAGGGAGAGGGAACCCCAGGCCAGAGGCTTTTCCCTTTACTTCTTGCTCCAGGGGGGAGCGTGCTCTCCCCCTCACCCTCCACCATGCTGGTCCCATGGCCCTGGCAGAGAGCACAGGAGACGCAGCAGGCAGGGTGAGCAGGCAGAGAGAGTTTATTCAAATTTCCCGCAGCTTATAAGGGCTGCTGGGGCAAGGAGGGGATTGGCCACTCGGCCAGCCAATGCAAGGAGATAATACAATAACCATGGCAACACAGAAACCAATGATAGACCAGTGAGTAAACAACCAATAGGTAAGCTTCCAGTTACCTCTCAGGACATTCCAAGGTACAGGGAGGGGATCTTGGGAAGAGGAAGGGTTACACAAAGGGTTACACAAGTTACAAAAGCCATTTTGCAAGCATGGTCATTTTAAACAGCTTTTACCACTTTTATATTTAAAAGCATATCGCAACAATATGGCTACTGACCTAGTAGTCAGGAGTTCAGCATTCAAGTCCTGCTCTAAATAGTTGATTTGTTTGTACTAGGATGATATGCTACTTTCATTGGAAGGGGGAACAGAGCTGATATTACTCTCTCCTGAGTCAGTACCTCAAACATCGTGCTCAAGAAAAAAGTACCATTCTACATATCTTGAGGAGATTCCACCTGTAGTTGCTGTTGGAGAGCAAATGGGGAAACAATGGAAATCCAGTCAGGAATAGGGTGAGACAAGTGATAACCCACTCAGTTGTATCACAGAGGAGGCCATTCTGGGCATCCACATGTCAGTCTGTCTCACGCTAATCTAAATATCAGAATAAAACAACTAAATGAACAGTTCATACTGTGAAACCAAAAGCCTCTAACTCCTGTTTGCAAAATCCAAAAACATGTTAGTACTTTGGAGACTCTGAAATGGTCTCAGGATTTTCTTAAAATGAGAAAATTGAACATTTAACATTTAGTGAGAGCATTCACAGCATGCCAAACATATTACTTGCAGGAGTTTAAAAGGTTTTTAAAAGAACAAGAGGAAATTTTATTTCAGTAAGATTGCTTAACCTTCCAATCCCTGTTTAAGTAAAGTTTGAAATTCAATTTTAATATTTCACAGAAGTTGTAAGTATTTTAAGAGGCAGAGAAAGTTCATTCTGAAAATAACTGTTATGAAATGAAAGCAAGTTCAAGCCATCTTTTTTTTTCTAGTGTTTCTTAGCACTAGGTCATACATACTAGAATATACACATAACCTTCACCCTTAGATTATGCCATTCATAAGATAAATAATAGATTTTTGCTTCTAAACTTTATTTAGAAATATATTTTCTTTAATAAAGATTCAAATCTTAAAAAGCAAACATTTTTCACTTGGCTTCAAAGACAAATTATTCTAAAAATTTTAATAAAATGTAATAAAATTGGAAAATATAATGAAGTACTCTGTGCATGTATTTTCCAGCCTAATTTCATCTAAAAATAAACAAATTTGTGGTCTTTGATGCCCTTCCCCCTCCAAATGTGAGAATGGAAACATATGGGATAAGTACTTGAAAAACACTCTGTAGTTCAAAACAAAATATAAACGTAGATACAGTCGTCTGGCAGCAAAAACAACAATCCACTAAATTTTGAGAGTGAAAGTTGCAAATAGATACTTAAATTTAATTTTATAAAAAATTCTTCTCTATCACCAAAAAGGTTTTAGAATGTGTGTGTGTTCACATGTAACAAGCTTTACTACTCAGTCATTTGACAGAAAGCAATAATGGAAGGTATATAATGTCTCATAGCATTACAAAGTTGAAACATTTTGTGGAAAGTGGTGGATATCAAGATCTTTCACCCCTGAATGTTGCATAATGACAGTTTTTATTCTTGTTCTGTTAGAAGGGTGCTCTTAAAAATAAACATATGTAAAAATACAATTTCTATAATTTGAATGTAATTTCGTAATATAGATAAAACTATGCATAAAAATTAGAGCTGGGAGGGGACAGCAGGAATTCAATCCATGATGGTTTTCCAGATTCTCAAATGTGGTTTTCTTTAAAGGTATCCTAACTCTTTACAGAATTAATATCTATGAAAAATATAGTTTCACATCTAAGCATTTCTTCCCCATTTTGACAGCACTTTATGTTATGATAGATAATTCAAAATAAATACTATTAAATAATTTCCTTTATAAGATGTAAAATTTTAAATGTCAACATTTTCAGGTCTCTTTTCTTCCACTTCTTCCCCCTGGCTTCAAAGAACATAGAGACAAAATCATAATGAATTTTATGAATCATTTTGATCTTGACAGAATTGCACTGTTCTACATAAAAGAGCCTGGCTCAATTTTTATCTAAGCTCCTCTAGTTAAAATGTTGAACTTTCATCATCAGTCACAAATTATAAATTCTTTCTGATGAATCTTTAGAAAAGGTATAGCAGATTTAATCTGAAGATTAATGAGGATTCCTGCTACTGAGAGACCCGTACCAACTGTTTCATAAATACAGTTACTGCATATCTACAAGCTATTTAAATTAATATAATGATAAAAGTTAAGATATAATTTTAATGAAGCAATTAACTTACTGTAATCCTATCAAAGACAAAGGTGTTGAAATGCAAAAGTGTTCTATACAGGAAAGAACATGCAAATAGACACTTACAGATAGGACTGGTTAAAATGTTGGGGGATTTTAGGATTTTATCATCATCATTAATGCAGCACAATTTTATGGCTATTATTCACTAAATTTACTTCAATTACTGTTCAGAGAACAGCTGAACTTCCTGAAATATGATGTGGGGAATAAGGAAGAGGAAACAAAGCTTGATAACCCTTCCATGAAGACGAACAGAATACTTAGAAAGTAATTCTTTACAAACTCATCCCAGTTTTAATTTCTGCAGCAAAACAAACCACATCATATGTCGAAAACACAAGTATGAGCATCTATGAAAAGAATTCTAAACCTCAGTAGAAAGGCCATAGTAGTTTTACTTTCCTAAATCAGATCAGCACCCACTACCCCTTTGAGATACATCATACTGGTTCCGTTACAGTCTCTATCTCCACCTTTTGCCTCATTACATCAGAACTCTGCTGAAAACCTGAGGCAGGGAAATTCCCATGTTAATCATGCATTAATGCTTAGATTTGATAAATATTTAATTGTATGCTGTATTACATATTTGCTTCCTATACTTACAGTACTTGGTACTCACTACAGTATTAAGTTGATATTTAAGTAGAGCATACACATAGCTCATCCCTATATCATCACCTAGTAGAAAGAGCATGTAAGCCCAACAGACCTACTTTCTTGATTTTATAATTTTAGTAGCAGCTAAGTACTCCCACTAACATTAAAAGAATGATCCCCAGCAGACTTCCTTTGTTCCACTCTGGAACATACTGACTAATGTTCAAAAGCAACATGTAATGGGACTGAAAGGTAAAAGTGATTCTATGCATCAAGCTCTGCCTTTAAATCACTTGAAGGAAAGGAGTGATGTAGTCAAAGTGCTCTTTCAGGTAAGCTGTTATGCTTTTCACAGCAGTGGAAGGCAATATGGCAACCAGATCTGTGTCCACAAGAACATGAACTTTGTAGCCTTCTGTTGGTTTTTTTGGTTGTTTGATTGGTTGGTTGTTTCCATTTTACATCACAAAATCTCTTTATTCTGTTTTCTCTGGCAGAAACCAGCATAGCTGTGACATCTTAGTTACTTTCTTGACAAAACCAAAGAGGTTAACATAGAAGCACATGGCCCACTAGCACTTTATCACTCTGTAGTGTTTCCTCTTCAGGACATAACAGAAATATACCTATAGAATAATGCATCAATGCCACATAAAGGCTTGTGGAACAGCTTATGTTTTGTGCCAGTGTTATTTCCATGTATAGGTGTCTGACTGGCTCCTCCAGTGCTCAATACTATGACAAAATGTATGCCTAGGTGCAACATTTCAAATAGTTCTAATTTTCTTACTTCTCAGTTAGCAAGCATATGGAGTTACATGCTAAGATGTGGGTACATTACAGACAGTTCCAATGTTGAAAGACGGTTTTGGAAACAGTTCTTTGCAGAAATAGACCCAAACACACTTTGAACTTCAGAAATATTCCTTTTGTGTTGCTCTATCTTCTTTTTCCATCTGTTAATTAAAAACTTAAAAGGATATAGATACTGTGGGTATACCACTAGACTTGACTATGCTAGCACCAGTCCCATGAGATGACCCTTCTAAAAATTCTGTCTTTAGTGTCATTTGAATTCATTAAGGGCTAAGAGCACTCATCTTTCTGCTTCTGCCTGAGATGTTAGCGAATGGATTGGCAATGATCACAGCTACTCAGCATTATTCACTTTCATAGGCATGAATCCCAGGCACTGAACATCTATTTCATATTCTGAGCTGTACAGATGTAAAATGTATAGGTTTTGTCTTGCTGATTTTGTACTCTGTTGTTCTGCTAGCCTGTGGTTTATTTTAACTGCTTCATAATTTATTAATACCATTTTTTACTAATCCTCCTTCAGCAAACACAGCAGGGTAGCCTTCATTCAAGCGAAAGTCACAGGTTTCCTGTTAAACTCTGCACCAACAGAAAAATAAGATTTTAAAACCTCATGGTAGAATTAGATTTAGACTTGGGGGTTTGGGGCTCATTATTCAATACTTATTGAAGCAGAAGTAAGATTTTAAACCAAAATGAACTCTGGGAATGTAATAATTACTGTACTTCTGGTATGACTGTGGAAAGCTATTACACACCAGACTATTATACTTCTTTGTTACACCCCTCTATACCTGCTGAAAGTCATGTACTTTTTTTGTGTAGAGAAAAACTCTTAAGCCGATGCATTGAAAAAGAACAGATGTGTTCACAGAACAATTTTTCCATGCCTCATTTTCCACTATGTATGTTTTTTTGTTTATGGAAGTAGGAGACATAATTCAGGCAATGAATGGAAAAGGACCTGACTACCCATAAAAATTATATCTGATTATATCTGGAAAGGACAACTTATTTTAAAATATTTTCTTGTGTCAATTTCTGCATCTATAATTTCTACAACCTTCTTCAAAAATTATTATACTTTAGACCTGCCAGTCACCTTTAGGAGTTGAGACTTGTAGTTGGGTTTAGGAAGCTCAGTCCTGTACACCTGCAACTACCAAACTCCAAGAGATAACTTTCCCTACAGGCACTGCCTATAGAAAGATTTCATATAGCAAGATGAACCTAGTGAACATAGCTTACTAACTATTAAGGCTTTTGTTACCCTAAAAATGATTTCTTGAAATACTTTTTTTTTTTTTTTTTTTTTTAATATGCACAAGAAGTTAATAACTAAATTCTAAAGCTTTTGAGTGAAATTTCTGAACGTTAGCTTTTTTCAAAACTGTTTAACCAGAGACTTGTATTAGACTGCAGGGGGAAAAAAAAAAAAAAAGATACGTTATTTTCTTTATTTTTAGTGGGTATGTCTTTTAACAGAGAAAACGCGGAACAAGAACATCTGTCAGAAACTGCAAAGAAAGTCTTCCTTCCACTCTGCCATTTATTGAGAAATTCTGTCTTCTACATTCATTTTAGAATGTCGTTAGTTGAAAAGATTAAGTTTAGTTTAATATCCCTTATGGTTTCCTGCAGTCACATAGTAATTCATTACCATCTGCAATCTTTTGTGATTGATGCTATAAGGCACAATAGGCTGGATTAATCAAAGAGATAACAAGTAGATTTTCACTTCTTGAATATTAATGGATAACTGAAACTGCTATTCACTGGCATTCAAAAACAGATAAAGAAGCAGTAGGAAATCTCTAGCAAAGGACAACTGGAACCCAATTTCTGCCTTTAAATTAAAACTGGCAAAATCCCATTTCTAGACAACAGCAGAATTTAATATTTATGAAGTCCTGTTTGTTCATTGACAACCTCTATCAACAATACAGTAAAACAGCAACTAGAGATATAATGATATACTTGGGTTAGTATTTTAATGACTAGAAACAGCACTTATACCATATTGGTCAGTTTGCAACTGATCAGCACTGCCTCAGTACAATGCCTTCTACAACTTCTCTGTTGGTGGAGAAGACAGCACAGCTTTGTCTGTTTTTCCGGGAACACCTTAGAAGAGACTCAAAAGGCCTCTCATCTTGGCTAAACCAGAAAATGGATAATCAAAATACACAAAAATTCAATATGATGTCCAAATTCCTAATTTGAGCATGCACGTTTTGAAACCACCATAAGTTCACAATATATGTTTAGGATATTCCTTCCACTCTCATTATTGCTGATGTCAGCCTGGCCTCTTAGCTCTGCAAATGTTTTCATTTCTGCTAGCAGGTGTACACAAAATATACAAAGCTCTCAGTTCTCAGATTATTTACCTTATCTTCTCAGCCATGCAGTCGCATTTTCCAGCTGCACAACAAACTGCTGCAGAAAGGTCTGTTCTGGTTGGATTGGGCACACACATCCCACCAGTCAGAAAATGGTCTGGCTGCATCAACAGCTCTAAACGAGTTCCAGGAAACTCCCGGAGCACTACAAGTCTTTGTCAACTCTTGCATTTTTAAGAATGGTCTTTAGACAAAATTTTTCCAAAGTCAACACAGCTCAGACTATAATCCTAACATCTCCTCTCAGAGATAGAGAACAGTCATGAGCACATTCAGTTTCTTAATATGAATACAGTCATGGGCCAGGAACTTCCACTTGCACGTTATTCTCCTTAATTCCAGGAGAAATCCTTAAGCATCTGAATATTACTAATGTAAGAGGCAGAGAGCATATGAAGTTCTCTTTTGATCTCCATTTAACCTTATTAATATTTAATTATGTAGCTAGTATAGAAACTCAACAGGAGAAAAGAGCAATGTGAGAGTCCACTGGTCTGATTGTTTGCTGTATTTCCCCCACAGCCAGATAGGCTAGGGTTTTCACAAATATTCTTTTGGAGTGTAGACTGTGCACACTGTCATTAGGCTGTTAGTTATTCCTGTCCTAGGTATTTCATACTGGCATATTTTGACTGTGCCTGTATAGAGGAGTAGAAACAAAAGTAGATCAGGCTCAGTATACCAGGTCCACTGGGTGTGAACCCAGCTCATAAAGCAGTCCTATCCACTTACATCCTGTACTGTTTGCATCAGCTGTTAGATATCTCCTACTTTGAGGTTTTCACTTTCTGTGAATCCTGTTCTCAGGTGATGACTTTTGCTACAAACCACACAAGAATAAATGCACCTGACTCCGTGAAGCAGTTTCTGTAGCACAGCAAGGAGCTCATAAATTAGGTTTTGTAATAAAGCAAGTTCTATAAAGCTGTTTTACTCATATGATTTGACTTTCAAACCTTCTCTCCATATACAGATGCCAATGTAAATGGATTAAAAGTGAAAACAGAAACAGGAATTTGTGAAGCCTCCTGTAAAACAACGATTGTATTCCATAGAGATGAAATACATAGTTGCTGATGTGAAACATTAAACACATTAAGCATCCATTAAGCATCCAAAATTTCAGTCATAGAAAGGAGTGGTCTATGAAAAGCAAATGCACAGAAATGAAAAATAGTTATTTTTTTATTAGCTACATGGAAGCTACAAAAATATTTGTGAAACATTTTGTCAACAGTAACACAATAAAAAATAGATTTAATGATAACTGAATACTTTCAGTACTAAAAAGTTGTGTCAGAGCAGAAATGCATCCATTCCTGAGCAGTTATTTTCTGTTCAGTTTCTGATTTTACTTAAGAATTCCATCTTAGCCTGGATTAGGAAAAATGCTTTTAAAAACCTCACTGTGATAAATCTGAGTGGCTTTTAACAGTGGCTTCATATGCTATCTTTTTAATCATTAATAACATTAATATCATTAAAATCTTTAATTTTTTTATGTGTTAATTTATTTTACCCGGTTTTGCTTATTCTGCATGTTTGTTGCTTTGTCCATGAAAAGATTTACAAATATTCCATGCTGCATATCTTTGGCAGTTCATTTCATGTTTTTATTTCGTAACATTGGAGAGTTAGAATAAATGAGAGAGAGCATATCTTAAAATACATTTTCTTTAGGCTGGCATTGCCTGGAACTTCTAGGAATAAATTCTGTTTAGATTGCATTCTCATCTAACTGGCACCTTCAGTGATAAAATGCAAGAAGCATTCTCTGAATTTGCATTATTGCAAGGAATTCTGAAATGATTAAATAGTCAGTAGGATTAGGATCTGAGAAGACAGACCCCTGTTTGTTTGGGGAGGCACTGATGAATTACTAAATGCTATTTAGGGTTAAAGATACACATAAATGTGATGTGTGAAGAGAACACACTGATGATCAAGATGTAATTAAAACAACTCTTCCAAATTTTGCAGTCCAGTAATAGTGTTTCAAACAGATAATCTTGTGGCAAATGTTTTTGAAGTTCAAAACATTCTAAAATTAAATTTTTAGGAATCTGAGTATCTATTCTATACCAATTTCCCAAAGCTCACATAGGATGTGACTTTTCTTTCACTCTCCAATGAGTTCTGACAGGCCCAAGAAATCATCTCCCATTCTACTTATATATGTCTACTGTTAAAAGATTTAAGATCTTGAAGAAATTCTACAGGAAAAATTTGAAAAGAAGCCTTTCACTTTAGCCTTTCACTGAAGCAAAAGACTTCATTTCAAACTGAAAGCTGTCGCTGCTATATCTATCACTTTACTTTGTCATTGCAGAATATTTGAGGAAGATTATGTTTCATAGATGTGCTATCACCATTTCCAACTGACTATACACTGCCCCGGAATTTAAAGCATAATAAATGGACAATACACCTTTGGAAATATAGTTTAGTCTGTAGTATGAGACATTAAGACCCAGAATTAAAATTCTCATGAGGCATATCAATGGCACTCCAAAGTCAGACAATATCCAAGCACTTAAGTGTTAAAAGATTTTTGTTCCATACAGTGTTATTCTGTTTTGGCTTTTGCCTTAAGTCTGGTTAGAAACATGTATGGAAGTACTGTAATTTAATTCCATACACAGGTCTGAGGTTTTTTTTTTTGAGTCAATAGAATTCAACATGACACTTCTTAAGTTAAAAATGGAAGTTTCAGATTTTTTTATAGTTGTTTAAAAATTTAGTCCTTGTTTAGATCTGAAAGATGATTATTATCAAGATCATTTTCCTTAAGAAATCAGCAAATTTGTATAGTGGAACACTATAAAATAAAATAAGTGTCAAGTATTTAAAGCATCTTAATAATAAAATCCTGACAGTACTCTCACTAAATGGCAACTTCTCAAGGATAATAAGCTTCTTGTCATATTTTTTGATGAAAGAGTATGAAAAATGTGCTGTTCAAGAAATGAATCTCTCAAGTCCTTTCACTTTTTTAATTTTAAAAAGTGCTTGTGGTAGAATCCATAAATTGACAGGAACATATGGGACAGCTACCATACAAAGTGGTCCAAAAAAAATTAGTATTGCTGTAAATGGGCATGTCTCTATTGGCGTATAAGGAACATATTTATTCTTATAAGTGCAGAATTTTTATCTCATGTCTTCATATCACCAAAGGCTACCTTTAGGGAATGACATATTAATTTTTCACCTGTCATGAATATTCACTGATTTTCTGGAAGTCCCAGTGACAAGATACGATTCCGTAAATCATTATTTCTAATGAGTACATTTTGTATTACACCACTAATAAAGTAACAAGAGGAACTAGCATGAGAAGAACTAAGGCATTGGAAGAGACTGAAATAGCCTTCTACATTTAACACATTTACTTAAAATCTGAACATTCTGAAAGTTTATTAACTCTAGAGAGCATTGAAATATTGTCTCTGTTTCTGATGCTTCATACGCCTTCCCAGGTTAACACTCAGGAAGTGACTATGATATGGCTAATGACCTAATTGCATTCTGTAACTGAAATTCATGATTTCAAAAGAGAAAAAAAATTACTTTAGGAGCAGGAGGTCTCAATTTTCTTCAAGGCAGATGACTCCAAAACTGTAGAATAAAATTGTCTTAGAGAAGAAAAATCATGTGGAGAAGAACTCCATAGCAGACAAAATTAAAAAACCTCTTAAAATAAATTAACTGAGAGTGTGCAAAATAAGAGTAAAACAGACTTACATTTTTTGTTTCAGCTTGAAGAAGTCATCAAAAATTTTTCCAGGAATACTCCACTCTTCTTGAAGAATTTCTCATTTACTTCCAATTCATGTGATAATTAATGATTAGTTCAAAATTCCTGTTCAGAAATAAGTGAGATGCTGTAATATTTCAGTGAGATGCTGTAATATTGCAGTGAAATATATCAGTATGACATTTAAGCATACCTAAGCAAATTCAGCAAATCAGAATTCAAAAGTTTGTACAGGCAGCTCTTCAAATACCAAAAGTTTAATTGAAATGCCCAGAAAACATGACTCCGGAATGAATCATTTTACTGGTGGTGATTGATCAAAAAGAAGAAGAAACTAAGCCCAAAAAAGAATGACCATGAGCAAAGGAATAAGGAAGATATTTTCTTAGTGAAGAAGGGCATTTTGTGCTGCTACATGGCCACTTGCTCTTCCAAGTGATGAATATGAAAGGAGATTTGAGGTTAAACATCATATTATGGGTTTACTTTGAAAACGTCCATGTTCACAACTGGAATGGAAAGGGGTTGGAGCAACAGTTCACTTCTCTCTGAAGAGGAAAGAAGGGACAAAAATTTTTTTGCTTGCTTATGAAAAAGTATGATACTTCATTTCTCTGACATCCTTAGTGCTAGGCTACGTTCATTATGGATTTCTGAGATTTAAAGTTCTGCTTTTGGAATAAGAAGGAATTCAGATAGAAATATCTTTTCCTCAGAAAAAGAATTTATATTCAAAGAATTTCCAGGTTAGTTTTTTCTTTCTTTACCATATTTAGAGGTACACATGTAGAAATGCTCTCTACTGTATGTAATTACATTATTCCTTTGCATAGGTGACATTAAAATTAAATAATGATTGTTGATAAAGGGTTCTGCTTACTTACATTATTATACTTATATTACATTTCTTACATATGTTTTTCTTACTAAAATTATTATATTTCTGGTGCTGGACCACCATGGACTTTCCCCTGACTTCAACAATGCTGCAAATAGGAACATCCATCTCTTCAAGGCACTAAAAAAACTCCTGACATGATTAAGGTCATGGTTAGTGTTACTTGAATCAAAGCAACACAAAACTTAAACCAGACTACAGTGTATCAACTGGAACTGAAAAAAAATAAAAGTTACAAAATTTTTAATTGCCCCTAAGTATATTCGTATCAAAAAAAAAAAAAAAAAAGGCATTTATGCATATAAATGGGCACATTTAGCACAGGACATTTTTGGGAGTTGCTATCTAAATCAGTTTAACTAGCAAGAGCCAATACCTGTCAAAGCACAAGTGTATCCTTTGGGTCAGAAATAACCGTCATGCCTTTTATGACATGCTGAGGGGACATACTGGGTGAGGTGGTACAGAAACATCTGAGGGGGAAGGAATGTGTTCCCCATAATTTCATAGACTAGAAGGTCAAGTGACCAATAAACACAGGAGTTAATGCCTCTGCATCTCCTCCTGAAAACCACTCCCATATATATGCAGCTGGAATACAATGTGTTGACTATACTACTATAGTGTAAAATTTATGGATCACTAAATTTGTTCTGACTCCTTTATACTCTGAAGAACACACAAAGAGAACTACCACTGTTACTTTGTCTGTGTGTGGGATAGGGGTAGTTTTGCCTGGTTTTGGGCACAGAGACTTCAGCTCTGCGTGAAACGATTCCCTCAGAACCTGCTCACAAGTTGCTGCTGTTTGAATACGTAGCTTGCTACAGCAGATCTTGCAACTGAACTTTAATTTTTTGGTAGAATATCTGAAATTATTTTAAGAGCAATCAGGCAGGGGACAATTAAAGCAATCACATTCCTGGCAGTGCCCACCTGTCATCAGTGCAATGACTGTGCTGACATCTCTGCCAGCTGTTAATGGCACTCCAGAATTCACACTCACAGCCCAACTCAGACGTGCTCCTGCCTCTACATGTTAACCACTCAGAAATGAAATACGTGTCTGTCTCTTGCTCTCCTTTTTTTATCTCTCCCTCATTTATCTCCATTTTAAGAGCCAATAATGAGATGAATTAAGTGGTGATGCCCTTTCATTTTTCCTCATTAGGGTTGCTGGCTATTTCAGCCTTACCCTAGCTGAAGAATTACTTCAGGGATGCAGCCATCTTGCAATTCCTCTTCATTAAACTGGAGAAAGTAAAAGTATGTAAAAATCACATTGTCTGTGTTGTGTCAGCAGTCTGAATGAAGAATTTAATAGTTACAAATGGCCTGTCTCTTATAAAAATATCTCATATGTTCAAAGGTAAATATGTGCAAAGGTAAATAGAGCTTTATAAAATTGTATGTTTTGCTTTTGTTCATCTGTCTAAAACAGCTGCTTGCCCTGACTTACTGCAACTGATGAAAACTTTGTTTTCTTAGTTTCAAAATGTAACAAGGGGTTTTACTTGTTCAGCATAAGGAATGATAAGAAACCCAAATGTATGTCTCCACTTCTCACAGACTGAAATTCTATTTCTGTCTCTAGCACTTTTTTTCTGTAAACAGCACAAGAACAGCCATCTGACTCACTCCTGGCTCTGTTACATTTCTGCTGACACTGCAGTTAGACACAAGTATTCAAAGTGGAGTATTTTCCTGTTACAAAGATAGTGTTTCATCAAAATAGATATTTTGAAAATAATGTCGGTTTGGAGAACATTTTTTCCACAATCAAGTTGAAAAATAACATTTCAGCTTTTCAAAACAAGGTTTTCAAATCAAAACAGTACTTTAATGTAATATTTCTTTTATTATTTTGAGTATTTTGCAGTAAAGTGTTTAAATATATTAAAATTGAAAAATAGTATAGTGTAAACACATATCTTTCTTTTACAGTTGTTCAGTTTTGATGTTCTAGTGTTTCCTATGGAAAATCCAGGCCATATTCATTAATAAAAATAATTTAAAAACAGTTGGAACAAAAGATTTTCTGAGAAAACTCAAAACTTCAGTACATTTTTCTCACAGTCAGATGTACAGTTATGTATCATACTCCACTGGAAAAAAAAATACATCTCATTTTTATTATGAGCTTTAAACCACAACACCTTATCATGCTGCCAACATGAAAAGAAAATTTATATTTTAAATTCTTTCTCATAAAAAGTTGTTTCGGTGGTGCTGTTCTAACACAATGAGAAAGGAATAATTTTTGCAACTATCAATTTTGAACTCTTCAAACAGAAGTACAAAATGAAGAAAAATACAATAGAATACAAGATCTGTCATAATTAACCCAGTTGGATGATATTGCATTTATTTGTGTTTAAAGTGCCTTTGTGTCTTCTGTGTTTGGGGTTTTTTTCAAAGAAAAACAAAGGGAGGGGGGAAGAGATAAAAATAAAGAAAAAGGTCTTTCCTCTCTCCAAATAGGTACCATGATCTTATTCACTATATGAGTTGTAACAGCTACAGTTGTAGCCTTAGTGGCTCAGAGCTGGCAGTGAGAACTGCTTTGACTGTCCTCCCTTGCAATGCCAATTGGGCAGATGAGTTGTGGTCTCAGGCTACCTTTAAGGGGACAGATGTTCTTATCATGAAACTCCCTGTCTCCTTTGTTCCTCAATAACTATTACCTGTGATAAAAAGCAGACACAACCACTCACAGCCTTATAGGTCATGGCACTAGTCATTATTATTCTACACAGAGCAGAGACTTTTCTATTCATTAGTGTGATACTGGGAGAAAGCAACAAGACTCTCTTGCTGTCATTACCAGGAAAGACCTGAGCAGCACTGCAAACCTACATCAGAATGGAGGAGGGAGTTCCACAAGGCTCATCCACGAAACATGTTCACCTCAACATGAGTCAGTGACACTGTCTAGATATGAACACAGAAAAAAAATCCTCTTTCCTGAGAAACATTTGGGACACTGCGCATTCTTGCATTTTTAGGAGTACTGCTGACCCTATCCTCACCCTCCATAGTGCGTAATGGACGTCCCTAACTTGAGTTTAAAATAATGTGTTCATGAACACATTTTTATTACTTCAGGATTCATAGATATTATCCTACCTTTCAATATCTAGCAGAAGCAAGAAAGCTTAGAAAATCAGTCTCATTGCAAAGGAAGAAAAATAAATCCAACCATTATTACTTTTCATTAATTTATACCATGATTATAAATTATAGGACTGTTAAATACAGTTTGTCACTATAATCTGTTACTTCACACCAAACATTATTTGCATATTTTGATTTCTCATTTATAACCACCTATGCTCATTCTTCACTTTTATTTGAAGTGTAATTCATTTGGAAGTCTATAAAGTGGATAAGAATCTAGTTTGAAATATAGACATACTTAAGCTTTATAAATTGGGACTAAAGCTGTAAAAAGAAACATGCAGCATTTTCTTTTCTGCAGATGGACCCTAGAAACATGCAAAGAATTCACATGCCTCAGAACAATAAACATAATCATTTTCTCTGAAACTAAAGGACTGGTAATGGCATTACAATACAAGTAACACTGAGAACCATTTTACCAATGGTTGGCTTTTTTAGTTTGTTTTTTAAGATGCTAAATCTAGGCAGCAATATTAGTCATTAGCATTAATCACAATCACAAAGAAACATAGAGCATCAAATTCCTACGTCTAAAATAAGATAACTACGTGCTCTTCAGAGTTAAATGCAGCATCTGCTAAATCCAGGATGCATAAGGGTTCTCAGGTATCTGTGTTGCCAGCAGTAAAAAGAGGAGGGAAAAAGTCCACCAAAAAAATGCTACAATAACCAACAAAAACCCCACCAAACACTTTAATAGTTATAACCAATGACAACTACATGAGTCTTGACAAATCTGGGTCTTCATCCTCCAAAACACAGCTAAGTATGCAAAGCATTTCTTTCTTTAACTTGCCTGCAAAACCACTTTCAGATCACACACTTCAAAATGAAAGCTGCAAAAAACAGTAGATCTGGGTAACACTCTTACACCTTATATGCCAGGTGGTTGTCCCAGAATGTGTTACAGGACAGACTTACTTCTTCCAGACTTAAGCAGAAGATATAACCCTGATGCCTGTTGTGTTTTACTTGGAAAGTTCTTCTGAAGTCCATGTTTCTAGCCAAATTTAAGAAAAGAGTGCCTAACCTACATTCTCAGCTCACTTTGAGACTGTTGATTCCATATCTGTCCTGTCCTACATAGATTCTGTTTGCAGGCGAGTAGCTGTGAAACTGAAGTGATTTCAATTCTCTTATCATCAATCGAGATTAACATAATTTCAGTTAATTTAGGAGTCCATAACAAGTTTTTCTGGTATCTTACTACCTTGTAGTAACTCTCTTTACAGTAAATAGGAAGAAATAGATACCAATTGAGGATATTTTGTCTCATTCAAAGACAGAATTAACACCAATGGGACAAATTAATTTATAAAGGCACCTATTCCCTTCCATTACAAAGGAAAGCTGGCTGACTATTTTAGATCAAGATTATTCAATACCAGGTGACTTAAAACACGTAAACAAAGACCTATTGATTGTTTGATTTCGAACTTTTGTTGGGCATTGCAATACTTCTATATAAAGTGGTGCCTGGCAACACTGACAAATATATATGATCAAAGGAAGTACAAGCTGCACTTCAAAACACCAGATTGCACTAATCCTAGCGACTATATGTCTGCTTCAGCTGAGTTTAACATACACTGTTTCTGAACATCCTTGCAGAAACCTTTATGTAGGTGAAGTAAGCCTTCACACATGTTCCCGCTGTTGTCTGTCCCTGTTAACAAAATCTGTCATCACCTTCTCAGTAGCAAGGAAATTGCACAGCAAAATACCCGTGGAGGATATTTCATAGACATTTAAAGTTCTCATTTAGATGTTCAGCTGTTTCTGTGCTGTTAAACCTCCTTTCTGACAGGCTTGTGATGCATTGGCGTGAGCTTGCAACAGTAAATTTCACCTTTTTTATGTAGAATTTAGACCCACTATCCAAAGTTTGCCACTGTGTCTTGCTGTATCCTGTCAGAAAACATGGGACAGAAAAGTATTCAGCCACAGGCAATAAAAACTTCTGAAAGGGTTTTTATGTATAATAAAAAGATACCTCACATGCAGTTTAAGGTCATTACAATTTAATAATGGATACAATATTTTGAGAGCAGTGCTTGCCAGGATGAACAATCCATCAAAAGAACTAGCTTTGCAAACTACATTTTAAAGGCTGCAGGTTGCTGATGGAGTCAAAAGTAAGTTAAAGAGCCTGAATCACATGTTCAGATGATTATAGCATGTTTATTTAATTTCTTCACCAGGTGTTGTGCTTATGTTTTCACTAGTCAGCTTTCTTCAGGCAAAGCACCTGCTTAGGAAATGAAATAAATACAGTATGTCAGAAGCATGAAAAGGAGGCAAGCCTTTACTTCATTGGACTTTAACAAACATGAAGAGAAAAAATTTAAAATTTAAAATTTAAAAGGTTCTTACTACTTTGCACCACAATAACATCCCCCCTCCCACAACCCTCCACGCTGATTTAGGAAATCATGTGTTTAGGTTTCTTCTAGACAGATGGTAAAAAATTTAGGGTCAAGTCCCAGAAGTAGCGAACACATTGCTGATGGGTAAGGGTAGGAAACAGCCAATCCCTGAAAAAAGAAGGCCCACATTTCTGAGGCCAGATCATGCTAAGCACTTCTCCTCCCATCAGTATGGACAGATTGCCTGATGCAGTGAAGATGAAGAGAGGAGACTCCCAGTAAAGCTATGATTGATTTTGCTTAGGAAAATGTTGACATACAGGGTCCCCTTCCTTCTAGATGATCTTTAATGTTCCTTCTAACCCAAATGGTTATATCTCCATCAAGGAGATGCTGTGTACCACCGTGGAAGGTCTACACCAAAGATTATCTTGAGTAAACCCTACTTCATACTAAGCCAGAATTTCTGCCTATCTGCACCTTCTGAATCTGTTCAGAGACAACCCTGGACTATAACACATTATAGGAACGCTTGAGGTGCTCCAAACCAGTCTCCAAGCTTGTCATGAGTTAGCATGGGAGAAAGCACACCAGTACAGTAACACACTCCTCTCCTCCTAAATAGTAAATTGTCTTCTAGGGTGCTTCATTCCCTGATATAAACACAGCCTACGTAACGTGAAGCAGTGTCCATAGCCATCGAAAGCAGTGCAATTTAGGGTGCCTAAATTCTCACAGAGCACTAGGTGAAATTTTTTGGACATTTTGTAAAGATCAGAAGAAATTGGGCACTACACCAGGCACAAATGGCAGGGTTTTGGTTCCAAGGTGCCCTATGTGGGAGGTGTCCATGACTTGCCTGTGCTGGGCACCAGCTGGTACTGATGCAAACTTCTCAGTACACCCCAAAACTGTTGTAGGCAAGGAACCTGTGACACCTCTGCTCAGACAGTGATGAGCCACTGCAAAAGGAGCTCGTGGCTCAGGCTGAGCACAAGGAAGGGGAGGAAAGATGTTTCCATAAATGACTGTTATCTTCTTTGGTGGTTTTGTGTTGCTTTTTTATCTTCTCTCTCAATACACAAATCAGTAATTAAGGCTTTGTGTTAACTGGCAATAGATTAAATTACAAAAAGTTCCCCAAAGTGAAGTCTGTCTTTTTTTTCCTGAAACCCACTCAGAGGAGAATTACCTTTATCTGTGGGAGTAATGTAAACAAGTACCTGAGCTCGTACAGGGGTTCGATGGCTTCCCTTCACAGTAGTTGTGGTGCTTCTTGAGAGAACAGGCAGTTAAGTATGTTAAAAGTGACTGTTTCTCTGTTGACTGCCTACAGGAGTACAGGTCAAAGACAAAATACCTGCTTTGTTAAAGTCAGAGGTTAGCTGAGATCAGTGCACCACTTGAAAAAAAATCCCATTTCTGACACAGAAATTTTCTTTGTTGGATTTTTGTCATTGCTAATAGTGGTTTTGTTGCGTTTTTTTCAGTCTTAGATTAGATCCAGAAACACATAAGATTTTTAAAAAGCTGTGTGTCATAGTTCATAATGTCAAAGCTGAATAAAAAACTCTATTGACTTGTGAAGTTTGTAAAATAGGAAAAAGAGTTATGATACAGTATATTCCAAAATTCCACGTAAAAATATTTTGGGTTAAAAAAACCCACAGTGTTTATGCAGTCAAAGAGCCGGAACTGTAAGTTACCCATTAATTTACCTGGTACTAGACATGTCATGAGAACTCAAGTCACTTCACAATGCCCCCACTCTGTCTGGTTTTGATGCAGTTCAACTAAAAGCATGCAGTGAACAGTTGGTATAAACACCAACTACTCCTCTTACTGAACAGTATGAAGCAAGGAAGCAACTTTTCTGATTGTTTTCTAAGCCATAATTGCTCAGCTCATATAGACAAATTAAGAAGCAAACAGAATCTATTCACATGCAGATAACATGTTTCCAAGATGCAAATATCAAACACTTCCTTATGAAGTACAGCAGCTCGCAACTGCGTAAATAATTCACATTTTGACTAGAATGTAAAGGGAAGATGTTAAGCAGTCCTCTACATGATTTTTCCCACTAGATGAATGATTCAGAAACATATTAATTTTCTTATGTCATTTAGAGTACAGTCATTCATTCTTTGCCATTTAATGCTCAGTATAAGTGCTACTAAAAGTAAACTACATTAATTATGTAAATCTAATTATCAGTGGCCCTTGAAAGGACTATAGAGTTAACATTGCTATATAGTTAACATAAACAAGATTAGATCTTAAGTGAAGTCTCTGGGTATTGGCCTAACATAATTATTAATACTAATTTAACAAAATTCTGAAGCATATATAAAGTGCAATTGATAAAATTCCAATTCCACAAAATTTGCCTTTTTATCATTGCCTTTTTCAGGATGAGATTAGAGTGTAAATCAAGCTAGATGGGTGGATTATGTGCATATTTTTTATGGACAAGGGTAGTTTTTTAAGTATTTTTTTTTGTGAATCAACATGCAGCACTACAATTAAACTTTCCAAGAAACAATTAAAAAAGTGACACAGATCATATAAATCACTTGTGATGGTCTTTTTAGCAGTAAGAGGACCTTTAGCTTATGGAGCATATCCTCAAATGCGAAGTGGAGCTCATTTCTCATTCACAGCCTAAGAGTTGTGAAACCGTGTAAATAGATGCCAGGTAATCTTCCCATAATAAATATAAATGTTTGAAACAACAGACTGTAACAATTGCCAATCTTCATACCTACATTCAATCTTTATACCTAAATGTACATCGTATTTAGGCCAAAGCCTATAATTCCATTTGAATTCCATAGTTACGATGTTGTACTGCATACTTGGGCACTGACATGCAGGTGAACTAGAAACAGAGGTATGCAATTAACAGAGCCATTAGTCCTTATAGTTTATGTTATATTCAGGGAGAAAAACAAACAAAGAAACAGGAAAAAAACAAAGCACTTCACCCTTGCTAATTAATGGTAAGAGGACCAAACATTCATTACATGACAACAGCAGTAATTCATGCATTGAGCAACATTCATAAGTTAATGTTATAAAATCAATAAAGATGTTAAAAACATTTATCTTATTCATTGCAATAAGAGTAAACAACTTGCATATACATTTTATCTTCACAAATCTATCTGAAAACCATGACTGCAACAGAAATGAAGGGCACAATACTTAATATATGATATTTACACATAGTATGAGTATTTACTTGTAATTTCTCCAGGAACAGAGCAATGATAACAGCTTTTAAATCTTGTGCAGTATATTCCATTAATAAAGTATTCACATAGTTCTCAGAAATAGATATAGCTAATCTTGCCTACAGTGGGTAACCTTTTCAAGCCCTTTTCATCACAGTTTTTATGTTTTTGATAATATCAAATGCAAACAAGTTTAATACTGTTTCATGGGCTGGATTCTTGCCGTATTTCTATTCTGGGGAAAACATTATATAAAAATGGTAATATTTCTAAACTGTAGCACATCTGATCACTTTCTGATCTTCTAGCTGTCTCTGTACTAGTAAATAAAATTAGTTGGACATCTAATTTGCAGATTGTGGTGAAAAATGGTGTGTGTGATCAGCAAGGATTTTTACAACTAAATGCTCTGACTTACCCAAACAGGATCTCTGTACATAGAAAGGCTACTGGCCCTCACAACCCCCTAACCATGTGCTTCTGGAGACAGCTCTAGCTAGTACTGGTCAGCACTGTGTCAGGGACATGCCAGCAGTGAGTACATAGAACAGGACAGTGCTCAAGCCACAGTATGGCGTTGGTTTGCATATTTGAAATGCTTGAAGTCCATCTAACCTAGAAGTTGCAACTCGGCAAATGTTCTGAATCACTGGAGATGCCCTCTTGTCAGGAGGAGATCTCAAATGCTACATTTAGTGTATCGAGTGCAGAACTACAAAAAGTCTCCATAAACTATTTAACACAGCTTTGACCATATTATATTAGATGTTATGATGAGAAATGGGCTACCCATCAGAAGTTTAAAAGACTGGAGAAATGCAAAAAAAGATTGTTTAAAGCTACATTTTCTTACTAGTCAACCAGTCTTTCCTGACTCAAGTTGCAGCTTGCAGGGGCTGAAGTGACATGTAGAGTTTCTGCTTTTTCTTATTCTATTTGCACATCATGCACACAACATACGGTGTTATAGTAAGAAAGGATGAAATGATTTCTGAAGTTTGTTTCCAATCACGTCCCAATTTTTCAAAAGCTCATGCAAACCTTAAAAGAAAATAAAATTACATTTTTTTGCCTTAAAGCTAAAACTATACACATTAAATGACATATTACAGTTTCTTCCTACATGCAACTGATCCAGTTAGATGTTCACTGATACATTCATTTTTGTCTCTAAAATACTCCAAGATGTCAGTGACTTAACTTTTCTGATAATTTTAAAGTAATTTGTTTTGCTGTCTAAAAGAAGAACCACATGTTTAGCAATAAAGAACAAAATCAATATAAAAATTGTATGTTTAAAGTGTATGCAAATCTGTTTAAAGAAGATGGAAATTAAACCCCATCTGTTACTGTAGAATTTGTAGTCAACTAAATTTCCATGAATTTAAAACAAACTTTTAAGGATTATATGCTTGTTTTTTTTGTCAACATTCTCCCTTCTGTTTTCGTCACTGAAACTTTTTGTTATTGTTTGTCAGTGAAGTTCCTGTTCTGACATTCTATAATAAAAATCTAATCTATATTAAACTCTATTAGCATTTGTGAAAAAGTTTATGTATAAAAACCACTGAAAAGATCTTTTTATGTGGTAACTAGAGTTATCAAAGAGTAGGTTCAGTTTATCAGTCACAGTACTATTGTCATAATCACAGCTTAGGTGACTTTATTCCATTAAATATTTTTATATTGAAGTGTTATTCATTAGTGGCTGAAACAGCATGCTGACTTGATTAACAAAAATTAATAGAAAATGTAATTATTCCAGTTCTGTTTAAGTAAAACCCTTTCATTTTCAAACAATATTGCACTGCTGGCCTCCAGATTCTTTCATTTTTGTTAAGGAATACGTTTTTCAATTAAAGACTGCTAAAGCCATTGATTTACCCTTTGTGATGAAACTAGGCCAGCAAGCACAACTGCAAGAGAAGGGTTGGGGTTTTTTGTTTTTTGTTTTTGTTTTTTTTTAACTAAGTAGATCTGAGCTAAGACTGCAAGTTCCAGGTGTTGTTGTACCAGCAATTCTGTGAACAGGCATATATACCCTCGACAAAAGCTGTAAAATGTTTTGCTACAAGCTGTCATCGGTCGGGGCAGGAAGATGACACGGTGTTCAGGGATACCAGCACTCCTTTATTGCAACAGTGCTTCTACTTATATACACTTCTGGGTGTCACACATGTACACACACTATTGGTTTAGCATAAACTTAACAACTCATGATTGGACACACAGCCACACGTCCGAATGCCATAGGTGGACATGCTAGCAGGAAGTCCACCCTGTGCCACAGTCCTTACTCTCCATGGTTAACCCTCTGCCAG
>JAYRBT010000114.1:72160687-72173440 GCA_036023395.1 Myiotriccus ornatus | reverse complement strand
AGGCAAAGAATTAACCCCAATAGTCCTTCTTTCATCAGTCCACAGGAATGGTATTCCTTCTTCTCATTGCTGAATGTCCACAGAAAGCAGTCTGTTGGAGGATAAGATCACGACTCCTCAGAAGGTAGCTGAATAGACAGCAAACAGGTATCCTCTCCCCCCCACCTTTTTTTTTTTTTTTCCAATTTTTTTTCTATTTTTTCTATTTTTTTGTTCTTTTTATTTTTTCTATTTTTTAACCCTCTGCCAGGTGCAAAGTTCCGTCTTCTGTATCCTAACTTACAGAGAGCCCAGAGCCAGCTGGGCTCCCCCACAAGAAGCCTCAGAAAAAATTTTGATGTTAGCTTTTGCTTGAAAAATCAAAGTAACGCAAATGTTGCAGATAGAGATTAATAGAATTATAATTGTTTAAAATAAACAGCTTTCAAGCAGCTGCTAATTGATGCATTGGTTTAACTCTGACAAAATCGATAATAAAATACTTTCCTCAATATTCACAGAAATACAAAGTAAATTAACTCCTAGAATTTGTATTATTCAAGAAGTTAACAAAGAAGAAACTAATATCAAATTAAATCTCTGAATATAAAAATAAGCAGAATAATACAAACTCTTCAAATTATAAAAGTTATGGTAAACTTATGTAAAGTGAAAGATTTTATATGAAAAAAAATGTTGATTTTTCTGGTGTTTTTGTAACTTAGAGAACAGTTCTTTTACACTGGAATAATTTTCCAACATGGGAATTCTGTTTCTGATGAGTCATGAACAAATAGAGAGTTGTCCAGGTATCCATAGAAAATATTTGAGTCATGGGCATAAAATCGTAAGTTGATAAGAACCTTCTACTCTTCCAAATATGCATTCACCTCTTTTTTTTGGCAACAGATTAGCAAAGTATAAGCTAAGGAAGTTCAGCAGGAAGCTTACAAGGAAATTCAGCACCTTTTAGAAACAAACCTTAGGGGCTTTTTGCCATTAACCTGGTTTTGGGACCACAGTAAAATGTTTATTTTGTTTTTCAACAGGGAGCTTTAAACAGAAATAAACAGAAGCATACAAGTTGTTTAAATCAATTTAATATTATAATTGGGGATTTGAATGTTGGATGATAAATGTTTAATAATTCAGAGAAAAAAAATCAGTGAAAGAATGAGTGTATTGCAAATCATAATATGTGCAAATAGGAAACAATTTATTGGCTCAAGGAGAGAAGTAAATTAATGTTCCAATTATTATGTTTTCAGAATTCCTTGGTGAGCAGTTCTTCTCATTGTTAGACAACCCAAAATAATTCAGCTTTGCAGAGTAAGCCTTCTGAGTAACTTGTGGAAATTTAACCATAGCACTCAATAAGGCTAATGGGAGCCTTGTAACTGATCCCTGTTCAACAGTATGTTAAAGCTATTATCTCTGAGAAAGTTCTTAAAGGTGCTGAGATCTTGCCTTCAGAGGGATTAGACTAATGTTAGGGTGACGATCTACCCTTGGCATATATTTGCACATGGCAGAATGGTGATTTATTTATGTAAGTGTTGTCTCTCACCTTCAGTCCAAGGGAAAGTTCACCTTAATTATCTGGATAGTAAACACCTCTTTTTGTATTTTACTTCCAGCTTTACCTGAAATTTTAAAACGTTAATGACCTTTTTTATAAACTTATCTTGTTTTACTTACGAAAAAAACTTAGAAGATTGGGTCTTCCAAAAGATTCCTCAGTATGTTGGTAGTGACAACAAAACTGATATGAAGAATGTTTTTAACATGAAAACAAAATATTTCTCCCATAGACATGCAAATCCCTGACTTATTCTTCAGTATAAAAACAGTTTTATCTGCCATGATAAAAAAGCACACAGAAGCAGTCCAAATTTATTTTAAAGAAAACAAAAGTACACCAGAAGTCCTCAAGATTAGAAGAGGATTATATGATTGCAATATGTTTTCAATATTTACAGCACAAAGATATGTAAAGCAAGCAGATTCATGAAGTTCTCATTCTTCAGCAGCATGTGAAGTCTTGAAAATAAAAGGGATGTCATCACTTTTTATTGTTGCACATTAAAGTCACCCTTCTTATCCTCTTTCATTAAAGGGAGTCTGGGTTTGCCTCACAGGACAACCACATTGTTCCAATAAGAAAGAGAGAAGGTGGCAACATTTATTCTGGGACCGTTCAGGAGTAAACAGCAAAAAAACCACCAAAACAAACAAAACCACCCGAAACCTAGATAATGCAATGGTAAAGCCAACAAACAAAACGCTAATATTGATATCACTGGTTGTTCTATTTTTGTCCTGACTTTGCTTATATCTGCACTGAATATTTGTACTTGCCAAAGCAGACCTCAGAGCAAACTGCATTCTGGGCTCTGTGTGTCCATCCTGAATACATCCCTCAAGCAACAGGCTTTGCTGGCTTTCTTCTCCTTTTTCCAAGTGGGCCTATGATGTTGTCCCTCTGAAAGCCACCCGTAAATTTGCTTTCTCCCTGACAATATGTCCAAAATGAGCCCTTTTTAAATAGGTCTATCAAAAATTATATATCACGCAGAGCTCAAGCAAGCTACAACAGAGGCCCAACCTGCACGTATCCCTTCCTTACACCTTACTCTTCGACAGTTTTTGGTAGTTACTTCCACTGCACTTGAACCTGTTTTTTCTGGCAGAGACAGGATGTGCTTTGTTGGTTTGTAGTAGAAAGTTCGGAATCCATTCGCTCCTCACTGTTCCCATGTAGCTAGCGTTTGTTAGATATATATATGTTGACAGAAATTAGTATAGCTTAAAAAAAAAAAAAAAAGTTGTTTTTTTTTTCTTGTACAGCTAGTTTTGGAAGTTTAAATCTTATTATGGTATGAAGACTACACAAGGATTATACCCCCATACAAGCAGTGGCTTTTTTTTTTTTTCTTTTCTTCCTATAAACCCCTTGACAATTCTTTGACACCTTCATTTTGATCCTTTCATCCCTTCTCCCTCTGGCACAAATACACATACACGGAGCCTGGTTTGAATTAATTCATGCACTGCAGAAAGCAAATGGTAAGTGGAGGACAGCACATGATACCTGTAACTAAACAGAAAGCACGTAACCTGCCCATTATCCTCAGTTATGGATGTTTACAACAACCCAGGTTGCTGACAGCTTCACCCACAATATAAAATGCTTGGAGTGTAAGCCACTGTTTCACCTTCTAATGAAACATTTTTGTATTATAAAATTGCCAAAATGTTTCCAGCAATGATTTTCAGAGGGATTGAGATTCACGTTTGTAACCAGCAGTATTACAGGGGGCTCCTGACTGAGTGGAATGAGATTGTGGCATGTGTCTTGTATGCACCGAACTATTTACCTTTCACTGTATTTGTGCTTTTCTAACTACAAAGCAGTGGAATAAATGAGAGGTGTAATTATTCCTATCAAGAGGAAAAGCAGAAAAAATGGGAGTACAGTGGTCACAAATCAATTCTCCTAGAGACAAACAAATACTGCAGAGGTGCACATTGTATTAATGAAGAGTGAATATTGATTTAGTTAATAGCAGTGTTCCAGTAAACTTTCATAAGCATCAGTGACCCTGGTTTGTGAACTCTTCCATGAAGGCAGATCCAATTATTTGTATGGATTCCTGTTCGTTTATGGCTTCTTCCATGAAAAGTATTCTAAAGGAGTAAGGGTGACTAACTACAGAATTTTGAATAGTTACAATGTGAACTTTTGTCAGGCCATTAAGCTTCACTTCTCTCCACAACTCCTAGGAATCTACAAACTTCAGCCTATTGAAAGTCCAATCCTGAATTTCCAGGGACATAGAGGTAAACAGACTGACATTTCAGATATTTCCCTGAAAACTCTTTGGAAGCTGGTTGCTTTTTCTGCTTGCATAGTCGTAGTTCATAACTTCACCTTTTCAAGACAGTCTGTGTTCTATTTAACACATCATTTGAATTCATAAAAAAAAGTAGATTGAACTGTAAATAGTGAAAATTTGGAATTTGTTGTTGTGGGATTTTTTCACTCAAGAATGAAACTGAGGAGTCTCTTAAATGTTTCTTCAAGTATATTGAAAGAGAAAAGAAAGGCTGCAGTATTAATGTCTTTACAAATTGCTAAAATACAATTGTTGTTTCATCATTAAAATAAAGTTAATATTGTCCATGAAGCTTTTCAAATAAAACTAGCAGAATACAAATATTTTAAATATAGATCTCAGCATTATAACCCAACTATACTTTCATGAAGACCTGTTACACTTCTAATTTTTAAAAATTAGTTTTTAAAAAAAATTTAAAAAAAATCTTTTAGTTTCTGTTGGGGTTTGATAATATAATTTTTTACAATATAAATACATAAATAATGCTCTGGATCTCTTTTAAATCTTGGTGTATTATCAACCCCACCCTTTCTTTCCAAGTATCCACTTCTAATCAGAAAAGGGTATGCCTTTGCCTCTATTCGAGCAGGCCAGACGTACTGAAAATTCAGCCCAAAGTGGTCTGTTAACAGACTGTCTACCAACACCCTGATGGGGTTCAATTAGCTTACACAGATTTATTTTAGCTTTTATTTTAGCTTTTATCCAGTAAAACAGATTGGATTCAGCATTCAGCTAGACATATATAGGTACCTACAGGTGAGATGTGTGTTTAAGATTTCGTTATAATCAAAGGCAGTTATAGTCAATTTAATCAGTACACAGCCACTGGGGCACAATTATATAACCCCAGTATAAGCAATGGCATGTCATCACATCTGACATGCTTTAGCGTATACAGGACATTGGAATCAGCAGATAAAACACAGGGAGACCTGGTTCCCCAGGTCTGGACTACTAGCAACCAGGATAGATACTACAAGGTATCTATCTCCAGTGTCACCAAACAACCCCAGCCAGGCAGAGGAATGAATTCCCCATGTATCTTCAGTCCAGGTCACTTTTCAGGTACTATTTTTTAAGTCGATATGCACTGAGTCAACTGATACAACACTTCAGAACTATAACTCCCTCTAGTGAATCTTAAAATCTCTTGAATTTGCATGATCTAGTCGAGTTTTCTGCATGGTGGATAATCAAAAGGCCAAACCACAATTAGTACTTGACATTTCAGCTGAGATCAGGACAAAACTTGCCAAGTTCACACTCTGGAACACAAAGAAATTCCCATGAAGCAGAGTGCTGTCAGGGTCACATCACTTTTCTTGTGCACAAAGCAACGAATCTCCCTCCATTATGTTATGCTACAGGGATTCTGAAGAGGAACTTGGAGGGGTAGTGGTGCTCCACTGAAAACATTTCTCATATGCGAGAAGAAAAAAGACTCACCCTATTTTTGAATCCAGATAAACCCTGTATCCCTCTGAAGTTCATCTAAAAGTGACATATACTTAAAAAAAAAAAAAAACAAACAAAACCAAGTTGACTTCAGATGTGATTCAGTCTCTATATGTTGGGTATATCTCTTCAGTGACTTCAGTGATGCTGTGGCCTCAAATAAGTCAGGTTCTCATTTCTTGCCTTCAGCTAGGAAGCATAAATTTAACCCTTTTGGCTAAAAGATAGTCAAAGACAGTGGAGGGTAATTATGTTTTCTTGTTTCTCCTGCACCAAGCCTGATAGAATTTTGTTTTGGAGGTGCCTGTCAGCATATTTTGTTGGAGGTTAAGTTTCAGACAGACACCTGTTTAGTTTTGAGACATCTTTGTAGATGAAATAAAAGCTAAGTAGATTGCCACAGAATAGATGGTCAGTCTCTTTATAAAATGTATTTTGCCCATAGGCCTCAGAAGTAACTTCTGACATGTCTTATAAGAGAATTTCAATTCTATAGCAAATAAATATTTTTACTCACAAAACCCATGTATTTTTTGGCTTTTTGTTCTGTCCCAGAAAAAATCCTCCAATCAAATATACCATCTCCATTTATTTTTTTAAAACTAAGTTGTTTTACACATAGGATTTCTTTATAATCCCACAGTATGTATATATATATATATCTATTCTGATTTCAAATGTGGAATTTTCTACAATTTTTCTTCAGAGACTAGTCTATGGTCTGACACTGCTTACCCAGATGATTGATACTAGTCCCTATACACATACAGGAAAGTGGGTATTAAGCCTTTCTTTATACAGTACCCCAAAGCTGTTAGTTAAATGTAACATTTTTGGAAAGTATTTTGATGTGTTGGAAAGGTTTTCCCTCTGAAAATGTTTTAGTGATGAAAGGTTACACATAAAGATGGAAGCAGAAAAACATCCAAGATACATTTTTTGGTGAAAAAGGTTATTGTTTCACATCTCAGTTTTGTAATCTTATTATAGACAATAAAAATATCATCCAATCCATTGGTTTTATAGATATAAGGGAAATAGCTCCCTGAAAGAATTCTTGTTATTTAAAAGACATTGTTTCATATCAAGTACATATATACTATTTTTAAATTACTTTGATATATTTCTGGAAATCTAAGTACTATTATTCTTCAACCAAAACACAGCTTTGTATAGAAGTATCTTGCTTCTAAATAGACATATTTAGAAAAATATGTGTATTAGTGCACGTAATCGTAAACATTTTTTAAAAATATTCATATAGAGATTTTATTACAGAAAAAAAAAAAAAAAAGGAAATTCCATGTACCATGAAAAATAAAAATAACAGGACCATCCCATTTTCAGAAGTAAGAAAATAAATTCTAAAAGAATTGTCATTTCATATAATGATTTAACAACTCTACTGTCTATCAGTGAAATATATTATTTAAGATAATGAGGAAAATTATTTAACTACCAAACTTGAGAAGACACAAATCTTTCTAACACCATTTGACCAAGAAAACTAACTACAAAGCCAAATTTTTTATCAGATTTGAAATACAGTGCTCCTCAAGTCACTCTTAAAATTTGTTCTCTCTGCTTGTAAGAACACTATTTAAAAGGCCTAAAGGAGCTCCAGCAGGAAAAGCAATGGACCAAGCAGATAGCACAAGGTATACTCTGCAAGACTAGAACTAAAACATAATTTCTCCTGTCATCACTACAGAATGAGGAACAGAAGGAAGATTCTGCAGGCATTAAAATGTTCCTCCACCCCTGCCTGTATGTGACTTTCAAGCTTCCCATCTGTGCCTTGCTACAGTACCAGTAAATGGAAATAGAAGCAGCTCCAGCACAATACACAAAGTTAAATGCCTCACAGAGAGGGAAGCTGTTCATATCTTTCTCAAGAGCATGTATACTTGTGCATTTAGTAAACTCATGAATTTGTTTTACCTATCTGATGTTCAGTGACCAAACTACTGTAGTCTTTCAAGTGTATAATTTTTAGGAACGATTGGAGAGGCTTATATGCATTTTTAATAATCCATTATACTTCTTACCCATAAGCCAGACAGGAGTGATAGCATACCTTACTGAACACTAAACACAGCACACTCTCCTCACTTCAAACAGTTGGTAATTTGAAAAAACATCTGACAGAAAAGTGAAGGAAGTACAGTACACAAGCAGAGCAATCTCCACAACCATTAAGTTAGCTACTTGTTTATTAATAGCTAATAAAGTATCCAGAGACAGGAGAATGAAGTAGGGCTGGCATAAACAGACAGTCAGAATATAGAAAAACCCATTACATGACATCAAAGGTCTCTCCTTCAGCTGTTTCTGTTCTTCTATTCCCCCCAGGCAGGCTTCCTCTCAGAGCTTCATGTGGGTGTCCTCTGTTGTGAATAGAAGGGAAATGACCCCAAGCCTATTCATTTCTTACACCTTTAGCACACCAGACTCCATTTAATTTAGTTTTGCTTCTTTTCAGCATATTTTCTTGTTGCTTGAACCATACCTGAATACGTGATACCTCATGAATTGTGATTAGAACTATCATTACAAGCATGACTGAACACTTGCTGCCAAGTAGACTTGCCTAGACTTGCAAATTCCTTATACAAGGAGGAGAGGGGAAAAAAACCAAACCCAGGGCAATTTACAATTTAGGAAATAACAAAAATAAGTAAGCCTGATTCTACTGTATGTTTTTATGTGACATGACCTTCCTTCTATTTAGAATGATCTCTTATTGTTTCAAAAAATGTCCCTGATGCCCAACAGATTTATTATTAATGGATTTCACAAACAACAGTTCTTCATTCACTTTATCCATTCTTCATAATTTTTAGGAAAATAAAAAAAATACTTGGTTGTCCTTTCTTCCTCTGCTTAAAGACACCTTTAGACCATTCCATCAGTTTTGTGTGGTGGGAATTTCCTTTCCAAAAGCTGTGCTGAGCAACAGTTTCCAGAACACTGCCCATATTTTCTTCTGCACTATAGATGCTACCATGTTACCAGGGAAGGAATTTGAATCTGCAAATAGCTTCACCAAGGAAGAAAAAGAATGGATGAAAGTTAATTGGGATCACTCATGCTCAACAAATTTTATTTATAAATATGCAAAGCTGGTCAGTTTAAGCTTCCATGGAAATTATTTATGAAACACAGTGGCAATTACAGAGAGAGATGCTGGGCTAGTCCAAAAAGAAGGTTTCCTTACTTTTTCTGACAGGCATGTTTCGATCACATTTTTAAAATGAGATAAACAGGCACAGAGATTACCAATCCCCCTTAGTCCTGTTTAAAGTGCTGTTTAAAATGAAACTAACAAAATAACTCTGGGGAAAACCAAACAGAGTGGGAATATTCCCTTAAAATACTTTGGTGAAGGCCTTCATTTATAATTATACCAGAGGACAACTGGCCCTAAAGAATCTTTATTATAATGACAACTATGAATACTATCTCTTCAAATCCATTGTGACAGCATTAGGTCAGTGTTCTAATTTTTAGACATTATTAAAAAAAAAAAAAAAAAGGCAAGCAAAAGGCAGAAAATTATCCAGATAACTTTACATAGTAAAATTACAAGATAACTTTAATAAGTGACAAGTAAGTGCAATGAAACTCTTTCTTTCTTTTACATTCTTTCCTTGATATTTCTCCTTTTTCAACAGTTATCTGGTTTAGACATCCATAACAGTATTTTCCAACAATACTGTGAGACTGTGACTAGAGAGGCAGCTGAAAACAATGTCTTTAACAGTCTCATTCTTGGTTTGATCTTGCCAGCATGGCAAAGAACAGGATGTGAGATTGTAAATCTGCAGAAGGAAAGCTGAAGGTATCTTTCAACACCAGGAAGACAGAAATAATTTTCTGCTTTTACTTCTTTCCCTCTCTGTTTTGTCTACCTTCATATTGGTGTCTTTAACAAAAAGACTCCAACCAGTACAACAACAGTAACACATTCAGTCCACTACAACGTTTTTACAGAAAGGGAAGAAAAAGGCTCTGCCTACAATAACATCTCAAATACTGTCATGCATAGGTCAATGAAACTAAGATGAACCCAGGGGAGGCAAGAAATTGGAAAGGTTTATTGGACTTACAAGTTCATTTTTAAAGGGTTTAGGGTTTACATATTCAACAGAGGATTGGAACTATTACAATTTATTACAAACAAGGGTTTTTTGGCGATGGCATAAGGGAAAAACCCAGGTTAGCAAATTTGGGTCTTGGCAGTTGGGGAAAACCCCACTTTGTCTTAGGGGATTTTACAGGGGGGTACAGGTATTTGGTTCTAAAGGATGCAGGGATTCAGGAAAAACAAAGGGAGAGATAAGGTACAACAGGATTTCTGCAGAGGTTTGATGAAATCAAGGTGTGGACTCTCTGGGCTGAGGCAGGGCAGTCAACATCTGATGATGTCTTGTTTGCTTCTCAAATAGAGGTTTTTTCCGCAGCTCGTAACTCAAGGCTTTCTACAAAGTCCACTCAAATCCTTTTCTACTGATGTCATATTCTTGGGATCCAACACTGGATGTTGGATCATAAGTTTCTCTGATAATCAGCATTGCTATGTAAGGAGCCCCTGCAGCTAAACCAATAAGAATTAGGAGTGATGTTGAAAGGACAGTCTTATTTAACACTCTATAGATCAAATCAGAAGATTTCAATATCTGACTAAACATAATTTGCAAAGGGAACAAGTAGATGACATTGGACCTGCTGAGTTAGACAAGCTACCACAACATGAGTTAACTGTTTAACAATAGTTTTAGCAAGAGAGACATACTAGCAACTTTTGCACTCTCTTTTTTTTTCTATTGACAGTAATGTAATAAAGTCAATTTCAGCTAACATCTGTAGGCATTATAACTCATAGATTCATCACCATCCTTTAATACCTTATCAGAAAGAATGCTGCAGCTGGAACACACAAAACTTATTAACATTTGAAAAACACACTTCAAACTCTAAAGCTGATCTAAAGCTACCTAAGCAGTCTCTAAATATTGCTTATCCTTGGCTGCATCCTCAGGAGCACAGTCTGTGATTTTACAACCTTGCTTTACTCTTCGACTTCAAACATAGTGCAATACCTAATGGATGTTATCTCTGGAACGGCTACCTTCACATAGTACCTTTCATCGGTTTCTCTCAGATAAGCCTCATACAAGCTCAAATTTACACTCATCAATTGTTGTAGACCATTAAGATATATGGTCATTAGCTTGTTGCCTCCAGAGATTCTACTGAACAGTTTTTCAAGTGCTGGAACTTACCCTCCAGGCCTGTGAAACCAGAAGCCCCTACTAAGGACAGAATGCTGTCAGACAATGAAGGTTTCAGTTGTTTAACTTAGCGCCTAAGCAGGCAGTTCTCACCTCTAGGCATTCTGATGAGGTTAATAATCTGATTCTCAGGAACAAATCTTTTTCTTTCCTTTTCTTTTGCAGAAAGAAAATATCTGAACCCTCTGATAATAGGACCCCTCATTTATTTTTGGCTGTTATTTGTCCATTAAACTTACTCTTTAGCATGAAAGTATTTGTGGGAAGAATAAATGTCTTCTACTGGGACAACAAACACAGAAGGAAGCAGAAAGGCAGGCTTTTGGACTCAAGAGTGCCTTGGTGTTCATCAGATTTGAAAAGTGAAAAAAAAAAGAGGGTAACTGTTCCAAGTAAGATGAAATTATGTTAATCAAATAGATGAGTTGAGCAAAAACAGAAAGGTAAGTAGCTGTTAGCTCATATGGAGCAGAGGCAGTAAAGAGGTTTTAACATCAGCATTAGAGGAATGGGTTAGCTGGAAAACTGTATAGGCCATTAAACTAATGTCTTTTTATTGAGGCTTTTATTTTTAGTAGCAAGTAAAGTTATGAATTTTATTCTGTGGGCTTATCTTTTGAAGGTACTCTGTAGGACTCCTTAGAGGACCAGGAATGAGCAGTAGGAAATAAAATGAAAAATCCTGTCCTACTGTTAAGTGGCTATTTCTATCCTTTACGAATTGCCTGACTGAGCTCATTCTAGCACATAGCAATCATTTAATTGCACCCATGTTACATTCACAAGGGCATTTGTTCCATCAAATAAAGTACATCACAGATTGGGCTGAGAAAGCATAGGACCTAGGGATTTTAATGGCTTTGTTTTAGGGTGTATTATTTGTAGTAGCTGGAAAGGGTCTTTGCATTCCTCTGACACTGTTTAGTTCCATTTGACTTTTATGGATATGTGTGAGTTTATTTCTGAATATAAGATTAAGAAGGCAGGGGATGATGTAAAAATCATGAAAAGAGGCATTATCAGAAACTATGTAAGACAGAATCTGCAAACAGTATTTTCAGTTTTTTGCTCTATAGATCTGTCTGGAGTGGGATGATGCTCCCAAGGGTACATTGTTAGCAGGGGTTTCTAGCACTCATGTAGATGAAACTCGCTTTGGCAAACAAATGTCTTGTACTTAATGCATCTCTTAAAGTCAAATTAGAAGATGTTACTTTGGAATTATAAATTATTTACTCATAGTAGAGTATTATCCTGAGTGATTTGAGAAATTTAAAAAGTAAAAATAATGACAAGGAATTTTAAGAGCAGTGAAACCTGTTTTTTGGTGATTGAAACTAAAAATCGTGCCAGGAGGAAGATTCTATAGAAAACACTATGCTATGTATCCCTTTAGTTTTTAGTTTCTACTAGCAGAGAAGCCTAGTTTCTATTTGACAAAGTAAAGTTATTATCAGGCTATCAGAGACTATAACAGAGTCTCTACACTTTACCAGAGTATAATAGCTTCCCAAATCTTCTCTATGATAAGAAACAACTTTATATTAATGAAAAATAAATCAGATAATCGCAGAGAGGATCCTTTCAAATGATCATGGCAAACTGGGAGTGTTGAAGAGAAGTTGATACAAACTATAATTCATGCTCATTTTAGGTTAATTATGAGCAAGAATTGAAATTGAAAAGGTAGGAAAATTTTAGGGAAAGTAGTAAACACAATGCTGTAAATGTTTAATTTTCTGGCGTGTCCAAATCACTGTATCCTATAATGAATATTTACAATTATATGGGATTTATACCTAAACAGTCAACAAAGTCAAAAAATAATTAAATAAGCCTCAGTGAATTTTATCACGTGATATAAATATGTATGAAACTAATTACAGACTGGTTTTAATGAAAAAAGTTAAATACTTTGATTCAGGTACAGACTAATCTGTATTAGATTAATCCTGAAACCCACAAAACCAGAAGACAAATACTCTGCATGGGCCACTTAAGGTAAGTAATGGCCAGTCTTCGCGAACGAAGAACCTGGGAAGGTCTTTTACACCTTCCAGCCTGCGCATTGGATTTTTTAGGTGAGTTACAGTGTGCGCGGAACTGAGTCCACCCTTTAATCC
>JAYRBT010000114.1:72143309-72158891 GCA_036023395.1 Myiotriccus ornatus | reverse complement strand
GAATCTTTCTTTGCTTGTTTTTGTTTGAACTCAAAAGGTATGAGATGTTCTCTATTAGTATTTCTGTTAATGACCTGAATGAGAATAGGCAGTACTTTCATAAGCTTGAAGGAGGACCCCAGGCTAGAAAGAGTTGCTTTCAGTCAGTAAGCACGTTAGAGAATGGTATTAGAATTCAAAATTATGCTGAAAAATTGGACAAGTGGCCTAAAATCCTAAGATACAATCCAATAAAGAGAAGTGATAGATTTTAGCCTTAGGAAAAAATAATCAACTTTTATGGTGTTATGTGGGGAATGACTGCAAAATGTTTTCTGTTTAGAAAAATATGAAGATAAAGTATAATATTCTTTCCAGAAAAAAAAAAAAAAAAACCAAAACCTTGCAGACCTTAAATCTCTAAATCTCCAGCAATTAATATGGAGATGCCTTTAAAAATTCCAGATATGTTATTGTTTAAAGCTGTTGCATTTGTGTTATTAATTATCAGTGGGTGACAAGACACTGCTGCCCCAGATAAAATGTAATTTTTGCCAATGTTCAGGATTTAAAAGTGGCTTTAAAGCTCCCTGATTCACATGTTTAACGTGATTTATGGGTTCTGCTCTGAGAGTACTAAGGCTAAGTCTCACTAAGATCATTTTAAATTGCTTTTAAAATTAAGTAAAGAATCAAATGTAACTACTAGTCTAAACACACTGCAAAATATTAATTATACATTTTAAGTGAAGGGAATAAACAAGAAATAATTTAATCTGTGACATATAATAAATCCCAAAATATATCTTCTGGGAAGCACTTTCTAAATAAACATTTGTTTTAAAACCACAAAGGAACCAAAGTTGAAACCACTAGTTACAGAGTCAGAAGCTGTTTATTATAACTTTTTTCTTTTGTAGACACATGTTAAAAATAGATAAACATTTCTAAAGAGTAAATACATTGAGGGAAAAGCAAAGTAGCCTAAAATAAAAAGGAACAAAACCCCAAAAAAATATATTGGCCTCCAATGTTTATTAATGAGATGAAACTGCTTAAGATCTTTTGTTAATGAGATAAAACTACTTAAGATCAATTGCAACTGCCAAGCTGATGTAAAATGTATTTTAAGTTCACATTAAGTTCTAACATTTTTGTCAACCTACTATGCAACTGCAAAAATTGAGACATAAATAAAAAAATTGCACTTCCGCAGACAAATTGTTTGTAGCCCTCTAGGTACAAACTCCCCATGTTCTTTTCATGCAAAAAGTCCCCTGTGCAAATAAGGCTCTGTGCACTGCAGCATTTAAATACCCAATATGCATGCAGAAACAGGGCCTGATAATGTTGGCTTCTCTTCACCAGACAATTTCATCAGTGTAGAATAAGATTGGTCAGAAAGACCTTCTTGGAGTGCAAATATGCAAATATGACTTCTTCTTCAGGAAGTCCTTGACCCTTACTTGACCCCTCTGTACAATTTAGGTACTACAAGACTATGTATCATTTTACTATTTAAGAGATAGGGTTTTTTTCTAGTAAGTGATGCAAATATCAGATACACATACTTGACAGGGAGATTATTAAACTTAGAAGCATTGTAAGTGAATTCCTACTGCTCTCCGAAATATATAAAGAAAAGAAAACAGGAACAAAAACATTAACCTGTTGAGTTTTCCTCTCATGAAAAGAAAACAAGAATAAATACATTGACCTGTAGAGTTTTCATCTCATGATCTTTCTTTAATCTGAGTAACAGTGCTATGTCACAGAACACTCAGCTGGGAGATAGGGAGATGTGCATGTAGAGATGAGAATATTTCATAAAAGAGACATTGGTAACAGTCAGGATGAGAACAGTTCCAGCATTCTGCTTAGCTTTCGTTGCATTCAGTATTTTTCCTTGGCAGATCAACTTTAAGCAAGGGCAAGAAGAAAATTGCACTAAATTCAGAACTCAGAGAACTCTTTCGCATTCAAAGTTAGTACCTTTCCATCACTTACACATAGGGTTGCTGCCTTTCCATTCTGATCCAAACAGCCCAGCAATTACCAACCTGGGACTTACATGCTCAATACAAAAATTTTCCCAGGACACTGGGCTACAAACCTTCCAAAATTCCCATCAGAGTAAGAGTAAAAACCATGGAGAAATGGCAGTTTAAGTTCTTTCCTGAGTATCCTATATTTCCCTTGCAGCCTTGTCTTTGGCTAACTTACAGTCTCAGTAAACACTCACACAGACATACAATTCTGCTACTGAAAATCTGCCCTGTTCTGAGTTTACATATTACCTCTCAGCAAACTTGCTTGTGCTTTCTACAGGATCAGAGCCTCCTCTGGGTGTCCACCTGTTCCAGTGTGGGAAATGAAGGGAGACAGCCTTCCTCACTATGGTCTTTCCATGGACTTCAGAAGAATCTCTTCTCTGATGTCTGCAGGACCTCTTCCTGCAGACCTTGGTGTCTGAAGGGCTGTTTTTCTCACATATTTTTATTTACTCTGCTTGCTGTTGCTACACAGCAGTTTGTCCTCCTTCTTAAATACATTATGCCACAGGCGTTACCACTGTTGCTGATGGGCTCAGCCTTGGCCGCTGATGGGTTCATCTTGGAGCTGGCTGGCATTGGCTCTGTCAGACTTACGGGAAGCTTCTAGCACTTTCCCACTCCTGTAGTCTCCCTGCTGCAAAAAACCTTGTGACACAAACCCAGTACAATAATACACAAATATGCTGTACTTAGAAACATGACAGGCAAACATTTTCAGAATATCACGGTATAATCATGGGGAGATCTGACTCTCAGTAAGTTCAGAGGTTGTATTTTCACACCTACATAAGCACTGTAATTTTTTTGACACATGTACGTTTACTGGCCTTGTGTCATTAGTTGGATCTGATTATTGTTTCTTGCTCTTTAAGCCATTAGCCACTGAAATCCCTGTAATTCTTAAGTGTAAAATGCATGAGCTCAGCAACAAATGGACTCAGTTTCTACAATATTTTAACAAAAGAAGACAGGCATGCCAGCAGGAATCAGGACGGTTCTTGTGTATGTATATATTTATATGTATATTGTACCCCATGCTGTGCTGAAATACTCCAGAAACAGAGTATATCAAGTCATATGGTCCCTTGAAGCAGAGGCATGACACAGAAATACACTGCAGCCTCCTCACAATATGACTTTTTTCCTGTGGACAAAGGGAAGATGGAAAACGTGGGGTGGGGGTGTTTGGGATTTGAGGAGGGATTGTTTAGGGTTTTTTCTAAAAGCTTTTGATACTGCCTCTCACAATATCTTCTGGAAAAAATGTCCAGCATACAGCTATACTATCATACATAATCCAATGGGTGAACAATTGGCTGAAGTGTCAGGCTCAAAGAGTTGCAGCACGTGGGGTAACATCAGGGTGATGGTCAGTCATTATTAAGGTTTCCCAGGGCTCAGTTTTAAGGCCAGTTGTCTAATTGTTTGTCCAGTTCTCTAATTTGTGTCTAAATGACCTGGACAAAGGAGTGGAGCACACACTGAGTAGATTTCCCAAAAACAGTAAATTAGGAGGAGCTGTTGATTCCCTCAAGGTTACAGAGGTCTTACAGAGACATCTTGATAGATGTCACGAGCTGTATGAAATCTAAAAGGACAAAAGCCAGATTCTTCATCTGGGATGGTATAATTCTGGATGTAGATATAGACTGGCAGACAAGAGACTGAAGTGCAGCCCTGCAGAGTGATCTTGGGATTTTGGGTGATGGTAAACTCAGTATGAGTCAACACCGGGCCCTGGCAATTAAAAGTGCCAACCATATCATGAGGCATGTTAAGTACAATATATCTAAGTGGACAAAAATAGTGATTGCCCTATTAGACTCAACACCAGTGTAGCCTATCCTTGAGTACTGTGTGCAGTTTGGGGCTTTACAATATAAAAAATATATAAAAATATTAGCATATGTCCAAAGGAAGTTAATAAAAAAGGTGAAAAAACTAGAGGCCCTGAATTATGAAAAGCATCTGAGGATATTAGGTTTGTTCAGCTTGGAGAAGAGAAGACTGTCTACAACCTCCTGCTGAGAGGGAGTGGAGAAGAAGGTGCTGATCTCTTCTCTTTGATTTCTGCTGGTAGGATGCGGTGGGGTGGCTGAAAGCTGTGTCAGGGAAAGTTGAGATTGAGTATTTCGAAAAAATTCTTCACTGAGAGGGTTGTCAAGCAGTGGAACAAGCTCAGATGAGAGCTGTCATGGACCCAAACCAGAATGATTTGGGCAATGCTCTTAGATAAATGGTTTAACTTCTACGTTGCCCTGTGTGGAATCAGGATTTGGTGAACCTCTTCAGTCCCTTCCAACTAAGGATATACTATGATTTTATGATTCTCTGATTCCATCCTCCTGAGGCAACCATTCATAAATGTTTGATAAACAGGAGTTAAGGTTATTTGCTGTCATTACTATTTGTCCTCACTCAGTGTGCGGCAACACATGAATTGGAAGGGACACTTTCCCTCTGTGGAGCATTGAATAGGAATATGGTTTAGTGTTTACACACCCACACATGACAGTTATAATTGCTGGAAACAATAAATCAAAACAAGAGTTCATGGGAAGCGATTGCAAGACTGTGTTCTTAAGAAATAGACACAATTCAAAACATTGTATCCAAACATTACCATTACCATCTGTGCTGTTCCATTAGAGCAGACGCTTAAGAGAGGAATCAAGACTTAAGGGGAACAAGGCATAGGTTCTGCTGATTGCAGAGAGGTGATATTATGGTACCCCAGCCCTGGCATATCAAAAGGGGATAATGCTGCCACATTTACAGTGTTTGAGTAAATGTGTCTTGGAAGGTACAGACATATAGAGGCAATGTCCACTGAACAGGAGACTCTGTCCCTCTGAAATGGTCATATCTGCAACAGCACAATACTTCTAGCCTATGGGCCGAGGAGCTCACTGTGCATCTGTGCACGCAATATGAAATCATTGTCTTTCTCCAAAAACTCTTCCTTATTATCTAAATGGTTTACATTCTTGCAGCCTATTATCAGTGCCCAGTACTTTTCCCACAACTTGCAAGCAGGACTCTTGCTAAGACAAGCTGAGGCCTATTAGTATGGTTTGTTCATAGTGTATCTTTTTTCAGCTACGCACACCACACTAGCCCTCCTTGATGACACCATTTAGCCCTTAATCAGAAGACAGTGGAGAGAAAGAGGCACCAATATTCAACAATTGTCAGCTAAAATATGTACCTCATTATGTTGCCTAAGTTATGCTAATGTGTGATAAGGCTTACACCAAGAATCAGTTCATGAACATAAGAAGCCTCACAGCAACCAGGCATTCAGTAACTAAAATCCATCAAAAGAATGTGGGACTTGACATTTAGCAACAATTCTGGATGTTTTAAAATACAAAGACACACATGCATATGTATCTATTTATAAGTACAGAATCATATAATCATAAAATGGCCTGGGTTGGAAAGGACCTTAAAGATCATCTTGTTCCAAACCCACCCTGCTGTGGCCAGGAACAGCTTCCACTGGGCCAGGTTGCTCAGAGCCCCATCCAACCTGGCCTCGAACACTTCCAGGGATAGAGCCTCCACAACTTCTCTGGGCAACCTGTGCCAGTGTTTCACCCTCTCACAATAAAGATTTTTATTTTTCCTATTATCTGACCTAAACCTATTCTCTTTCAGTTTGAAGTCATTCCCCCTTGTCCTGTCATTATATGCTCTTGTAATTAGTCTCTCTCCATCTGTCTTGTAGGGTCCCTTCAGGTAGTGGAAGGCCATAATTAGGCCAGCCCAAAGCCTTTGCTTTTTCAGTCTGAACAATCCCAATTATACATGTGATGTCATGTGACGTATGACAATAATAATAATAATTTTTAAAATTCCAATATTCAGTGATGAAATTTAGTGGGAAAAATCATGCTTAAGACCATATCTGTGTCCTATACTGTAACCTAAAGCATTTCAACCAGTTTATAAACATGTACTACTTTGTCAAGTTACAAACAGACACTGAATCAAATAAGAAGATTTAATTATTTAGATTTTTATAAAAATATTTTTTCACTGAGTTACTAGTCTTCTGCATGGTGATACATTTACCACAGCGGAAAAAGAAAGATCCCGTCAGTTGAAAGAGTGGGCTTGGGTCAATTTATAACAGACACCTTGAACTATGAAGGATGAGAAATCCTCCTGGGAACACATTTTTCATTAAAAATGTTTGTAATTTGAATTTAAGTGGTGAAAAGTGATGCATAGATGAATGAGCAAAACATCCCTTTTCTGCTCAGTGATACATAGGAAGATCATGTACACATTCCACAAAAGATATTGCATATCTATACTCTTAAAGCTTGGCTTGCAAACCGTCACAGGATACAAAACCGCCTTCAGAGAAGAGGGGGGAAAAAGTCATTCACATTGTTTTATTTTTCTTCTGTCTTTAGATGCTTCTCTCAGCAAAACTGCAGCTGTCCACTGTTACAGTGATTAAGAACACAGTCTCCAAGAAATAAAAGCATTAAATTGAATGCTTCTGACTTTTAATCCATGCGTGCACTGCAACACTCAAGTGTTCTATCACGCACAACGCACATACCTGTGGTCACACATTCCTATCAAGAATGGATAATCCTTTCAAACAGCCCATGCTACAGCACAATCACAGAGAAAATGATCCTATGCTTTCACAAGCACGGCAGGATTCTCACTCAGAGCTGGTTGACCTTTGCCCGTGTTCCAGTAGTGAGCTTTTGATTGCGTGAATTTTAAAGGCTAATTTGTCATCACATGGAAGACCACACTGCTGATGGTAAACGTATGAGCTTAGAAATACTGCTCTGCTTATGCTTGAATCCTTTAAAAGCATCTTTTATTAAGCATTTTAGGTTTTTTGCCATCATACGTTAATTTACCTTATTCTTCTCTATCAGAAGAATATGTTACCAGTGAAATTAGGAAGCTGCTAAAAGTGAAAAATAGCCTATGATCTATGTAAAGTGATCTGCTTCTTCCATCTGACTTTCCTATTACTCTTGGCTTTCAGCTTAGGCTGATCTATGTGCATCACTGAATATTCAAAATCATGCTTACTGACTGTAGCAGTCTTAAAAGTCTCATACATAAGGTTGCACTCAAATGAGGGTTTGGGGATTTTTGGTTGTTTTTCTGTTATCACAATCTCAGGACAATTCAGTATGCAACACAATCCAACAGGCAGCATTATTGTATACAAAATGCTAGCATGCATTTTATGGCTTGTTTTGAAGAATAGCAACTAGTGATATTGGGAGCACTCTCTCACTGTGATATGTGATCTCCATTACAAATGCTATGTTGTCACGAATATGGCACCTGTCAGATGGCCCAAGCTCATGCAGTGGTATTTTGCATATGGCTGTGTAAAACTATGACACAACTTTCCATAAGAATATGTGAAAACAGGCACAGAAATGCAGAGAAAATTCAGACAAAACCTTAATGAACGGTTTGCTTCAAACTATGCTAACTGACAATATCATCATTTGTCAACTCCATAGTGAATCCAGTTCCATGTAGATGGCTAACTGGCTGGATATTTGATTTTCATAGCTACAGAAGAGATTGTTTTGTTTCTTGCAGGCTTCTGCTGTTTCCCCTCTTGAAGATCTTGGTGCATCTCATTATATATATTTCTTAACTGGTAGTCTTCTGCTTCCTAAGCAAGTTAAATGGCCTGATGGACTGAGTATGAGGTCAAAAGCCAAAATTCCCAAGCTCGAAAGCTGTCTCTGACACTGACTTGCTACGAGGTTTGGGTTTAACAGATGCCATTTTCCCTAAATGAAGGCAGTATTATTTAAGAACCATAAAGAGAGCAGCAAGAGATAATTATTATTTTACTGTGTTTTAAAAACACAGAACAGCAAATCTATCCACCAAGCTAGGCATAAGTCACTCTGAGGTTTTCAGTTTTTATCTCATTACCATGAGAGGAGACAGATTTTGCTGGAGATCATGCCATCAGCAGAAGAAAAACCAGTTACTGTGGGAAGATCCGTGTGGGAACTGTTGGCTGAAGGCCAGACCGAGGAAAGTTGTTTTATTTTCTAATCAGTGTGGGGACAACCACTAACTGCAGCAGTCTGAGGGGAGAGTTGCCAAGGAAGCTGTGCCTGACCCCCACCTCATTCAGCACCCATCTCCAGCTGACAGCTGAGAACTACCCAGGTACAGGAAGCAGACCTGGCCCAGCAGGGAGGCCAGGGTGGAACAGGAGCCAGGAGAGAGCTGGTATGAGTGGGAGGCTGCAGCTGGGTCACCCCCACTGAAGCGCACCACAAACACCATCATGGGCAGCCTGGCATCAGTCTGGCTGGGAACAGCTCAAGGCAGCTTTGCCAGCTGCCTCACAGACATCTGCTCCTCATTCCCGCCAGCACCGGGAAGGTGCCAGTCTGTATGAGGAGCTGGTTTATCAGCCCAAAATCCACAGATTGCTTTGGACCTATGTCTGGGTCAGGCCAAGCCTGAGCTCAGCTTCTTTTGGGGTTGAGCCCTGACCCCCTCTTCTCACTGTGACAATCAGCATTCAGCAAGCTTCTCCTGTGCTGGACAAATATACTCATCCCACACCACTTGTAAGATTTCAGGTGTGATATGTGCTGTTAATACTTTCTCCAGGGTGGGAGGTGGATGTCGTGCTTAGGGACATGTTTAGGGGCATAGCTTAGTGGTGGACCTGGCAGTGTTAGGTTAATGGCTGGACTCAATAACTACAGAGGTCTTTTCCAACCTTAAAGCTTCTAAGATTCTAGGTGGCCAGGTAGGAGTAGAATCCAGGTATCAGCAAGTGAATCCCCATTAACAGTGAGGTCCTCAGGCATTTGCTGCATGGCCAGGTGGACAGGAATTCCAGGGGCAGGAAAAATGCTCTTTCAGTCTCAAGTAGAACTTTATTTGACCTTTATGTGGACTGCATGTGATTTTCAACGATTTCACAAACTAGTGGAAACTAGCAACAGTAAAAGCAGACTTTTCTGGACATAGCTGTAACTGCTGAATCCTCTGAGCCCATTACCAACATACTAGGTCTTACTCCACAGTACTCAGGATGACTTATGCTAGGCAGCTTTGTGGGAATGTTCCTCTGTGACATTTCCAATTAAAAGCCATAAAAAAAACAATACTGGGTGTTTCCCTGCAGTGTTTCCCAATCAGGAACACTCAAACTCTTTCACTATCTGGGTATGTGTTAGGAAGCCCATACGTAAAAACACCAACCAAATGCACTGAAAAATAGCAGGAGGCTACAGTATTAACTCTAAAAGCTATCAGAAATCAATCAGTAATTCAGCAGGGCCCGAGGGGTAGACTGATGTAATGGAAGGCAGTCTATTAAATATAAAAGCCAAGTAAACAAGTTCAGAGCTCCTGTCCTCCATCACAAAAAAAATAAGGCAAAAGAGACAATGGCAGCTAGGACCCTCATCTTGTAACAGGCTCCTAACTTGAGGGTTTGTCTTTAACAGCTGTGGTGCCATGGATGGATCCAAGTAAAGGAAAATTAGGCAGGCATTTGTAGGAACTTATGTTCAGAAAATAATGAAGCTAGCTACCAGCAGATCAGGTCTGGTGTTTGCGAACGGTGCCTCAGTGCTATCTGGAGATCACTTTAATAAATACTTTAAAGTACAATGCCACTGATATTAAAAAAAAAAAGAAAAAACCCCAACCCAACCAACTGACCAAATAAACAAAACCAGCACAACTACAAACAAACAAAAATCCCATAAATAAACAAATACCACCCCCCCCAACAATGTTTACCAACTCCAAATGAAAGCTTAGGGAAAAATTACATCTCAAGCACTACTTAAGTACTATAAACATACTCCCTTCTTGTGGAGATCACCTCTTATTGGCAATTAAAAATGTACTAATACTTGTAAAAATGCACATATATAAGGTCATAATGGCTTATTCCCTAAATATTTACATCATGCAAAATGAACTGGCAGCTTATGGGGAAAAAATTCTTCCTTCACCCTGAGTTTGTCGTAAGACCTTAATTCCAGCAGCCAGGTTAAGCAGAAAAAAAAAAAAAACAGATGAAAAGAGACAGAGATCAAAGGAATAAAGGGACTGTTTCTACTTGCAGTCCTCTTACAGTGGTACAAAACTTTTAGAAAGCTGGGATAGGTGAAACTCTTATATTTGGAAATGTCAATCAATTCAAGCCACAGAGCAGGTAACAACACAGGAATTCTGCTTAGTTTTCTTAGAAATTCTAAGGCAAAAATCCTTTCTTTGGGAAACTATGTCATAATTTCAAACAAGAAACCTAAATGTTGTCCTTTTATATTTTCCTGAAATATTTTTTTCTTACTCACCTCTCTTCACCTTTTCTGCCACTGGTATTGCATTTGTACATCCAGAAACAAGGTATAAGATTTATGCATAGTAATGCCTTGGTCTCTGAAGAGGAGGATTTAAACTGGCTTTAAAAAGAATTTCAAAGAAAAATATGTAAAATCACGTATGGACTCCCTCTTGTTTGATATTACCAATGCTGGCAAGAGTCATTACTCCAGATAGCTGACTTGATATTTAGAGGAAGGTGTATTAGCACTGCAGGAAAGCCTGAATGTTGGTTTCAGACTGATGCTGAGTAACCTTCTAGAGTAATGAAAGTCACCAGTTTCACGTAAATGTTATAAATATGCCAAATCCTGAGAACAGTGGAAGAAGCACATAACTGCACTTGGTCATACTGTGCAAGATTTTACACTCTTAAAACAGCCTATAGTTAGTGGAGAAGAGGAGCATGAAGTGCTTGAGAGGCACTGTCGTGTAAATGCCAAGGGTGATCTGGAAAATATTTGCAGCCCACTATTGCCCTCTAGTGTAAGCTGTGCAAGCATGTGTGGTACTTCCAAGCGATGAAAGGGAAAAATTTTGAAGTACAGCTCTTTATTTTAAATGAAAAGACAACGGCTCCTTCCATGGATACGGAGTTTTATACAATTTCAGATTAACCTTGAGAGAATCTGGTGTAGCGAAGGAGGCGGGGGGGGAGTTTGGAAAGGTGATGATAATACTCCACAACTTCTACTCTCACTTTTTTTGGAGAAAAGATATTCTCACTGGAAAACATTTGCTTCACAGACCTTCTGTCTTCTAATTTAGTTGCATTATGTGGTGACAAATAAATTGTTTCCTGACTGTTATAAGGCAAGACAAGACAGCAGAAGATATTAATTCCAGCTTGATTTAGACAGTAAGGGGAAAGCTTTTATTTTAAAGAAAACTTGCCCTTGGTAAGTTGTTATATATATGTTTCACCTGGTTTTGGGGGTTTTTTTCACTTAAAAATATCTAAAAGGATTTTAAAAATGTTCTCTACATACTAGCATATGTAAAACACCAGGATGATAAATCTGATCAAATATTTCTGAGAACAATGTTCCCAAAATGCTTTATATCTAGGGAAGCCATACTGTTGTAAGTGGAATAAATTTAAATTTTAAATATAAAAATATGTCTGAGGAAGTAATAATGCAATTTCTTGCACAAAATCTTACAATTACTGCAACTTAAAATGAGAGACAAAGAGATTAGAAATAATTAGTACATTGATCACAAATGGAAAAGATACTCAAAAAAAAAAAAGACATTTCCCTTGCTAAGCACTTGATTATGACTAGTCTCCATTTGATCTTAAATATAATCTATCATGTGGTTGTAGCAGTAAAGGAGACTTCCAGGTCAATTTCTATGAATTACTGCTTGCTCTGACTGTAACAATGCTCTCTGCTTTCTCTGCCAATATTAGAACTTTTTTCTACTTAGTCCCTGCGAAGGATTCAGCAGTTTATTCATAGGCAAATGCAACATGGACATGCACATTTTTTGTTTGCCAACAGTGGTCTATGTTGTCAGTAAAAACGTTTAAGTACTAGAAAGTGTGATTTACCTTACTTTTAAAGAAAGCACAGAAGAGTCAAACCCTGGAAAAACCTGTGGCTGAGCCCAAGGTGATGAACCCACATGTAGCCATTCAAATGGAAGACTTCTCAAGTCAAGCAAGATGAATCCCTAAGCCTGGTCTCCAAATATCAAGAACATATTAAAGTTTCACATTGCCTTCAGAGAAAAGAAATTTGGGAAATAAGCTGTTTCCCTCTTTACTCTTCACTTTTGCACTGCTATAAAGTTCAAACTTACTTTAACTTCCAACTTTACTCATCCTAACTTCCTACTTCAATGCAGCTATCCACAGCCAATTTCTGGAATCTATTTTATCAGAGTTCCTTAGTCACTATGACGATATGAAGTCTTCATTCTTTCAAATATTCTATTGTTAGCATAAATCAAGAGCAAAAGAACATTTGAAACCCTGAGGACTGCACACTGAATGTCAGACTTGTGTGATTCGATGAACTGGGATGAAAGAAATCCCTCAAATGCTAGAGTTTATCATGGGGCAACTGACAAACTCATAGCTTAAGCACTGCTGGCATGGCATTATCATACTGACATCAATTGCCACAATAGATAAGGCATGTGAGTTTGACAAGTTCATTCTTTCAGAGAATCTGATTTGATAATTATTATTTTACAAGGACTATCCCGTAGATGAGATTAAAAATTAAGCAGACATGTTTTGCTCTCTCATGCTCATCAGAGATATCCCAATGTACATTCAAGATCATAGTGAATAGTATATAAAGACATTAATTTATTCATTACATGAGTCCAGGAATAACACTTTTATTCTGGATCTAGATCTCATTTGCCTGTTCTCCAGTAGTGTGAGATAACTATGTTTACAAAGCAGCCACATTACTCTGATTGCATACAACTGCACTTTCAATGTATTTCCATTGTCTGTGGGAAGATGAGTTATGCTGGCACTTAATGGAATAAGAGAAAGTCAAATTCAGCAGCTATATATATATAACTATGGTTAAGGTATTTTTAGATTTGAAGTCAATACCAGATAAAAAAATGCTTCCTCATCTGAACTGCACTGTGGAAAAAAAAAAAAAAAACCACAAGAAATTAAAAAATCTTGATTTTGAAAGAATCCCTGAACAACAAGGAAGGAACTTTACCTTTTGTAAGAAACCATACACACTGAACCTAGATTTAGACCCCCAATTTCAGAGCCACCTTTTAGTAATCAAATAGAAACTCTTACTGTCCCAGCTGAGGTGAAGGGTATACTAAGTTATGTTCATAGAAAAACAAATCCTACCTGAAAAGTTCTAATCTAAGCAGAAGGAGGGGGGGCGTGGGGGGTTGGGTAAGAAGAGTGTTTTTCAAAATACTCTGTCCAACAGCCTTCTTCTTGTTAGCTTTGCTAGCAAGGTTTATGCCTCCAGAAGGTGACCACTTCCAAGATGTGTCAACAGAATCTCTGCTAGGTCAGTGCCCCCGGGCCTGTCTGTAAAACACTGGTTGGCATGTGCTTAAGTTGTTCCAAGGAACCAGCTAGAACTTACAAGACATGGACAACAGAGTGGCAGCACTGAGAAATACCTTGTGCACACACATCTTATGATAAAACATTGGTAGAAACTTCCCAGCAAACCTGGTTTTGCCAGATTGCCTGTGTTGGGTTTCCATGGCCAGGTTTTGGCAGCAGAGGGGCCACAGGGGTGGCTTCTATGAGAAGCTGCTAAAGGTTTCCTCCATGTCCAGCAGAGCCAATGCCTGGTGGCTCCAAGATGGACTTGCCGCTGGCCAAAGCTGGGCCAGTCAGAAATAGTGTAACACCTCTGTGATAATACCTATAAGAAGAAAAAGAAAGAAGCTATTGTGCAAATGAAATTGCAGCCAAAGAGTGGAATGAGAATATGTGAGAAGAAATAACTGTGCAGACACAAAGGTCAGTGGAGAAGGAGGGGTAGGAGTGCTCCAGACACAGGAGCTGAGGCCCCTGCAGCCCATGGTGAAGACCACAGTGGGGCAGCTGTGGCCCTGCAGCCCATGGAGAACCACGGGGATGCAAAGATCCACCTGCAGCCCATGGAAGAGCCCACACTGGAGCAGGTGGGCACCAGAGAGAGGGCTGTGAACCCGTGGGAAACCCGTGCTGGAGCAGGGACCTGCAGAACCGTGGAGTGAGGAGCCCACTCTGGAGCAGATTTTCTGGTAGGACCTGTGATCCTATGGGGGACCCATGTTGGAGCAGCCTGCGCCTGAAGAACTGCACCTTGTGGAAAAGTGATCCACCTTGCAACAGTTCAGGAGGAACTGATGCCCATGGGATGGACTTACGCTGAAGAAGTTCGTGGAGAACTGTTTCCCATGGGAGGGACCCCACACTGGAGCAGGGGAAGGACTCCTCACCCTTGAGCAGCAGCAGAAACAAGCTGTGATTAACTGACTAGCACAAATTCCCAGTCTTTCTTCACCACTGGGTGGGAGGAGGTAGAGTTGGGAAGGAAGGAGGGGTGGGGGATAGTGTTTTTAAGGTTTATTTTATTTCTCATTAACCTGCTTTCATTTTATTAGTAATAAATTCAATTAATATCTCAATTCAAGTCTGTTTTGCCCATGACAATATTTGGCGAGTGATTTCTCTCCTGGACCTTATCTCAACCCATGAACCCTTCATTATATTTTCTCTCCCCTGTCCACTTGTGGAGGGATATCTACACTCCTCCGCAAATCTAGATATAATCCACAAAGACAGAGTAGCTTTCGTGGGTGTCTGATGTCCAGCCAGAGTCAACACACTACACTGCCCCAAGGCTGCTCCCAGGGAAATCAGGTTCCCTGTCTTTAGAGTTCAGACTTGGGCTGGATAGGAAATAGCATTGTGAAACTTGACTTGAAGCAAAAAAAAACAGAAGAGAACAAAACAACCTGTTTCATTTATTGCTAGCCTAACTGTTTTTCACATAGCATGAAGATTTGAAAAAAAACACATTTTATTTGCTTTCTTAGTGGGGTGAGAGGAGGACTGCTCTCTGCAGTAAAACTAAATTTGGAATTTCCAGATAGATCACAAATCAGAAATCCTGGCTTTCAACTGACTCTGCTTACACCCAAAGTAAAATGTTGAGCAGTGAAATAGCTGCAGCAGGGAACTCATTCAAGTGCAAAAAAGATGTTATTACATGACCCAAGGAGAGAACAGTATTCTTATTCTTGATGAAAATAAGAAGCCAAGAAGGAAATTTCAAGGTGATTCAGAGACAAACATTGTTTACATTCAATTAAGTTTCAAAGCTAAAATCCCAACTGCACTGCTTTCCAACTACTGTGTTTTATGCCATGGTGCCATATGCTACAGTTTGGAGTACTGTCTCCCTCAGTTGTCTTTTAATTGGCTTGACCTATGGGAAAGATGGCAGGAAACCAAACTAATTATATCAATTCACCTTGTGGACTATAAAATCTGCTATAGAATGACATCTCAAATGAAAAAATAAAATTGAAGCCATAGCAGAAGTGCAATTACAGTGCCTTCAGATATCATACATATCATGCATGCATTGCTTATTGCAGTATCATCTTATGGAATTTTAAGAATTTGGTGACAAATTAAGCAGATTCAATAAAATAGAACTCTGTGAGGAAA
>JAYRBT010000114.1:72108182-72135990 GCA_036023395.1 Myiotriccus ornatus | reverse complement strand
GATCTTCAACTTTTCAGTGAATGGTCCCTCCATAGACTGAACCCACAACCTTGGCATCAGGCTCTAATCGACTGAGCCAATATCATGCCCAGCAAGGATGAGCAAATGACAGTCCTCTGCTCTGGCTCTGCTCATATCGGTAATTTAAGCCTGGCTACAAAGTTTAAGTACTTTAGTTGCTGGTTTTTTTGAATGGCTGAATCACCCATTCTTGCTGGCTGAACTGTTTGAGACCTGCTTTGCACATCAGCACAACTGAGTTCCATAAAGCACAACTTTGCCATCTGTGTACCAGAAGTTCAGTTCCGTGAGGTTTCTAAAAGAACAGTTCATGCCTTGGGCGACCGTTGCTTCCTTTTAAATCCTTTGTCAGGTGGTTTGAGGATGTAAGGAATGTAAGGACTGCTTTGACGGGTAGTGTGTGTGTGTATGTGTGTGCGTGTAGTGGGAGAGAAAGACAATGAATGTTCCCTTTAGACTCATTATGCCAGATTTTTAACACCTTTAGAAACTGTATACCCACATTTGCAGAGGGAGTTAACACAACCCTGCCAAATCATCTGCAAAGCATAGGACATGTAACTGCTCAGCAGATCAGGACAGGTGGAAGCATTCAATTAGAAAGGAAAGCCTAGGATTCCCATCCCTCTGGAGATGTTGCCATAAATATGTAAACTGTCCTAGAGAAAACTTACAGTAAGTGATCTTCTGAAAACGATCCATTACTACTTCCTCACCCTTCTCCTCTGTCACTATCTGGCCTTAAGAAACTTCACTGCTTTTGTAAAAAGGAAAATATTAGAAGCATGGTCCCAGAAAGGCCTCTCTGCGGTCCTTCAGTTAAGGCAGCAAGAGGTCTGAAGTGAGGTCAGATCCCAGACATGCTGCTAATGTCAAATGGTGAGGCACAGCTTTCTGGCAGGGCTCAGTAAGACACCTCTGTCCTGGAAGAGGATGTAATTTGATACACATCTATAAAAACTTCCAGCCAGCATGCAAAATGATGCAGAGACCTGTACATATGCACAACCAGGTGCCATAAACTGCTGTACTCTCCTTATTCTGTTTAGAGTCAATACTCATTTCTGGGATACAGTATTGAGCTGAATGTCATATATCTGAAAGTTAATGGTAACATTTGATACTGCAGTAGCCAAGTTATTTTCACATTCTGACAATTTACATTTCTGACTTGCATTAGAGAATCTCATTGGAAACCTGGTTGTAAATCCAGATGGGAATTATATGATGTGGCAGAATATATGTCCTTCAAGTCTCAGGTCAGGAGCTTGCCACTGAAATATCAAGAACCTGGATATGTGAGAACTCAGAGTAATGAGCTTTCTCTCTCCTTATTTCTCTGCCAACTTTCAGAGTTAAACAAACTAGTTAAAAATTAAAGACAAAGTTTCTCACATGCAGATTTAGCAAATTAGCATTCCATAGGCAAAAAAAACCCACTAAAAAGCTAACAAAATTTTTTTTAGTGGATCAATGTATAAGAAATTTTAGGCTAAAAAAGAATCAGAAATTCATAACCTTTTTCTGTCTTCACTTGGAAAACAGCCATTTCAAGTACCATCGACAGGTGAGAATTTTCATGTAAATGTGAGTGAAACTAAAATTCAGAAATATTAGCATCATACATGGGAAAGCTACCATGTCCCCCTCTGGTTTATATCCTATTCATGTCAGCTGAACATCAAATTTTTACATTTGGGACTGAAAGTTTTTTGGTATTATGATGGCATTATAATTCTTGATTTACAGCCATGGAACTAGTTCCTGGAGCCTTTTCAAACAGCAAAATGTCTCAGGAGCACATATTTCCAAGCTGTAGTTTTAGCAAAAACAAAAATAGCTCTCACTGGATAATGTGTGATAGACACCAGTCAGCACATTCCCTGCCAAAGCACTCACTGCCATTAGAGTACATCCAAGGTGGAGGAAGGCCAGTGAACAGCCTGTATATAATATAATGTGCAAGATAATAGAAAGATATAACTTTCTGCTTCCTTTCACTGCATACTGACTGTAGGCTCTAATGCTGTCCTCCTTTCTCTCACAGTTGCAAAGGGCCCATGTATAAAGTGGTGGCCTACATTCTGAAAATGCAAGTTTCTTCCAGTACCCAGAGTATTTCTGCACATTTTTGACAATACTATCTCATGCTCTTGAGCTGGTGTACCTGGTGTATCAATACTCATATCTACTAGTGCAGTTTCTCAAATTGTCAAAACTTCCTTCTCGTAAGCACAGAAAATATGACTTGTACAGCATGCCAGAGTACTTTTCTTTTCCACACTTTATGTTTGCACTTGTAATTTCCTCTTTTCAAGTGATAGGTTGAGGATTCTTCACCTGTTTCAAGTGTAGGACCCTCACCTGCCCAGACTCCCTGACTAGAGCTCTGGCTGTTTTCCAGCTCCGTGGAAGACAAGACAACCAGCAGAGCTGACACTGGCTGATTAAAGACACAGGAAATGGATTCTCCAGGGCAGAATGTTGTCTATTCACCCAGAGTATCTAATACACACCACAGAGTGTCAAAACCACTAAGTGTTAAAATGTACATTTTCTGTAAGAATACAATAATGTTTCCTTGGAATATATGTAAGATTCTCTCATAACAGCCAGGCTAAGAGTATCAGGTTGATCTAGTTATAGTAGTTACCCTACATCTTTCTGTACAATCCATCTGAATTTCAGGCTTATCTTCTGTAATTTAGTCCTATTAATTAATCCGGCATGCCTAATTTAATACTATATGTAATTCTGCATATTTAACATGGATAGACTATGTACTAAAAGACCAGCTGTAGAGCTGTCAAGTTTAAAGTACTCCAACAATAGCTCCTCCACTTTGTTTTAGATACTTTCCAAGTGAGATTCACCTTTAGCTGCTCCTACTTTCCTCTTAGCATTGTTTGAACTGTGCATTTCCAATAGGTTATTTTTACACAGGTAATTAGCTAGATCTATGACATTTATTAAAATACTACAAAGAATTTCCTTACTCATCACACACAATAATTTGATATTTATTATGAAATTATGTCTCATAATTCCACTTCTACCCACACCACCTGCAGCTACCTTGTGCTAGTATATGCCAATGAGAACAGAGGCTTTCCTACCTCCTTCAGCTGCTTTTCCTGACTCTGCTCACCCACCTTCCCACGCTGGTTTATATATGCTTGCTAAGGAGCACCACACACTGTTAAGGGTAATATAGGTGAAGCTTTCCTTCGCCTTGTTCTCCCCAGAGTTTTAGTTGCTGTGTGATTCCCTCTGTGGCTTCTCCTGAGCTGGCAATAGGGGATTGAGGACAAATCCCTGTTGTGACTGAGGCTGCTTTTTTGGTAGGATTGCTGGTTTGTACCAGTTAGATGCACAAAATACCCTTAAATCATGGTGAGAAAGATTACCTAGGTCAGCAGTATCGTAATACCCTTAGCTCGTCAAAATAACAGTGCAGAAAAAATAAAGAAGTGAAAAGTGAAGAGAAGACAGTTGCTGCCTTGAATATTTATGAATAAAAATCATGACCAGAAGATTTTATTAATTCCTGAAAAATTTGGATATTGCTTGAAATTTCCTTTTAACACCAAAATATTCCATTTTATTTTCATTTGCAACATGCTTTCCTTTCACGCACTATTGTCTGGTAAATTGGGGTAAAATTCTTCAGACAAAGAAAGAATTTTTTTAAATCTGCTTTTTTCCCCCACCAAATAGCAAAGTATATCGATTTCACTGCATTTGGAGTAGAATATATACACTGACTTTAAAGACTATTGTCCTTTCAGGGTCATTTGAAAGCAAGTGCTCACAAAGATAAAATTTGTGAGGGCTTTAAAACACACCATGTTCCATGAACTGCAATAAATAGTCTTAACTATTAAGTGACAGCCTCAAACATATATACACAGCTAAGTAGTCTCTGAGAAATTTCTAGCCGTCTGAGTTAAGGTGCAGGGATTTGGGAAGCACACCGCTTTTTTTCCTACTACAGGACAGAGACATGGAGTTATGCTAACATATTAGCATTTCCATGCCATGGATTTCAATTTCAACTAGAATAGCTTCATCTACTTTATCCATTCTTTGATAAAGGGGAGTGGGGGTAAGAAATCTCATGCAAAAACCCAGCATGCAACACTAAAGATAAAGCAGCAGGTACCCAAATCTTTTTTAAAATGCAAAGGTAGAACAAAATTTCACATTTAGCCTATTTATAGTCATATGCAACTATTGCAGTGTCCATACAATGATAATTACCTCATTGCTAATGCAATACAATATAGATTGTTTGATTTCTCCTAATACATCTCCTCCTGCATAATTACCCTTTACTGTGTTTCTGTGTTGTGAAGAAAGGACGAAGCTTCAGTGCTTCGTACAGCACATGTGACTGACAACATTACAGTCACATCACAGCCTGCTCTGCCGAGCATGGTGACTATGAGATTATGATGTAATAGAGTCATCCCGGCTACACAGTTCTTGGATTTTATGGGTTTTTTTTCAGATGTTTAGTTCCAAACTGCCTATCTCTTCAATCACAATGGCTTTGAAGTGCGTTTATGAATATTTATTTATTTTAGTGCTTTCAAGCAAATCTACAAAGGAGAGTGGAACAGTTCCAAGAAACTAAAAGAAAAATGGCAGATTGTGTACTGTATCTAGAGTCTGGGTTTTCACTGATAAGATCTTTTCAGTAGCATTTTCTTCCTTCTTTCCAGTTAGAGAGTTTGCTCTAGGACTGAGCAGCTTTGATGGCTCTCATTTCAGCAGCCTGGGATCACTTGAGGGAAGCAGAAATCACCAGTAGTTTTCACTGAGAAGGAAAAAGAATATTTTTTTCTCCCAAGGGGTGTTTTTTCTTGGGAAACTCGAGTCAATTTTTTGTTTATTTGCTTTCCTCTTCTTTTTTAATTTTAAAACTCTTTGAATTGTTCCTCCTTATTGTCTTCTTTCCAAACTGCCTCCCACAATAGTAAAGTGCAGAAACAAAATAAAACAAAAAGGAATGTTCGAGAAGGGGAAAGAGAAAGAGAAAAATTAAAACCAAATTTGGAATCATATAATTACAAAATGGAAACATCTAACTTTTCCACATACACTTTTCAACTTTTTGTTTGGCTTTCCCTGATCCAAAAAAATAAATACGAGCTCGGTTCAACTGATTTATACTGTCCCCTTTCTGTTGTGCAACGTACAGTAGGTCATATTTGGGGCATAATGAGAGAACATGCCTCAAGTTTCTTATCCAGGGAATCAGAGGCACACAGCTGGAAATCTCTTAGACACCCACAAGAAGGTTGTCTGAGAATTCAGTATTCCTTACCCACTACACTCTAGTGCGTGTTGCTGAAAATTAGGATATTTAAGAGATTCGCTTCTTACTTATGTAATCATAAGGAGTAAGTTTATTGCTATTTCAATAAGAATGAATCACTCTTCACTAGAAAAAAAAAGTTTGAAGGTCAAAAGTAATGTAAAATAAAGTAGCAACAGTGTAGATTACTGTGTTTTTGGTTCAAATGGAGTCCAACTATCTGTGAGTAGCTTAATAGTTTGTTGTCTGTGTACTGCAAACATTATAAACAGATGTCTGCTTTCAACATCTATGATGCCAGAATAAATCTAGCACCCAGTGATAAATGAATGTTAGTTTCAGCATCACCACCTGGAAAGTCTTATATGGAGCACCATAAGTGTGTTAGTGACCTCATACTATATTATATAATTTTGTAGTAGTTCTTTCTACATTTTTATGTGATACAAATTCCCTCTGTGGCATACTATTTTGATATTTTGATAGTTGTAATCATTCCATAATATTACACAAATGGTTATTATTAGTGTTAATATTTTTTTCCAAATCTCTGACAACAGCTTTTATCCAAAGATAGCATTACATTTGACTAAGACTGAATAGTTTAGAAAGTTTTGTAGGCAATCTGAGGATTAAACACCTGTAGAAACAAATGTGAGATTTGTCAGATAATTCATTCTGACCATAGGTTAATTCTTCTCTTTCCTCTCACTGCCTTTTGTTTTTAGATATTGTGTACTTTTCAATAGCTGGTTCTCCTCCCTCCTCCCAACTGTTCTCACAAAAAAAAACCAAATTGCAGTGTTTGATTTCATCCTATCACAACCTACACATGGTAGGAGCAAACTAAGATATGTTCTCCTGCTAGACATTTCTAAGCAAATTTCCCACCTCCCTTCTTACTGCCTATAAAGCTTTCCTTTTTATTGAAGTCAGCCTTCAGAGAGGTTCTACAGATACTGTGCGATCTTTGCCACAGGCCACACAACTCCTGCCGTAACCAAACGTACAGCTTACCTGGTGGCCTCCCCAACAATGGGTAGATTCCCTATGTGCACCAACAGCTGCTCTCCTAGAGGTTAAATGCCTTGCTAGAGAAAGGAAGTTTCTACATGGGATATAAAATGACAGTAGGTGTCCATTCTGTCCCTTTCACCTATGGGATATAGTGGGGTACCAGTAATTTTTTGTAGGATTTTCCTGAGGTGTGGTGTCTTGGCAGTTGTCTGGTCCGTCATTCCTCCTGACAGCAATAATGGGCTGGATGGAGACATTGAGTAGTTTAGGTGCCATCCTCAGACTGCCATTTTGACCTTATGAGTTAATGCTACATTGTGAAGAGGTATAGATACATAAAACAGCCACTGGACTGAGGGTCTGTAATTGTATATTCTGTTTTTGAAACCTCCAAGAGCACCTTTGAGATCATAAAATTTTCCTGTCTATGGTATGTTTGGGGTTATTCAAATCTTCATAGGGAATTGGTGTGTCTGTCTCTGTGTTAAGAAAGGGTGAAATACCTAGACAAAAATTTTTGAACACTTAACCATGAAACTCTGCTGATACAAGGTGATGCATACAGCAAAACTAGAGTTCAGTATGCCACAACATCTTACAGATTTTTTTTTTTTTAAATATAGTAACAGGGCATCTACATAATTTGTTGGCCACAGAGGATTCACACACTAAGTGGCTACAAACAATTCTCACACCTGTTTTTAAATAATGCCTTTGTAAACACAAACACAGCTCAAATTACTTTGGCACCAGAACAACAAGCAGAAGTGAATGGACAAGCATGGTAATGAATCACACTGTTTCACAGAAGGTTCCTATCCCAGAATTCTCAGCAGATAAAACTCAGAGTATCTTTTTCCTTTCCTCAGCCACTGCTACGATCTAAATTAGCAATGCCAACACACTGCAAGCTGAGAGGCAGTAGAACTTTACTCAGTATGGATCAAAAATAGATTATCACTGTGTTGATTAAGGAACGGAGATCACCTATCAGAAACTGCTCTGAGTTTTCCTGTAGTGGAAAATTTAGCAACCACAAGCCATCCCCATTTCCAGCTTTGCTGGATGGACTTCCCATAACAATCAATGCAAATCAGCCTTTACCTGACATTCTCAAGTATTCCACTCCCTATGTACTCCCCGTTCAGGGAATGAAGTGATTGGGACCTCGGACATCTCCTATCAATGTTGCCTAGTTGCACTGATACTGGCTTCGTATTGAGACTTTATCTGTTTACTTGGTAACCATGATTGCATTCTTTGTAGATCTGCCAAGCCCATGGCTAACAATATATGCTAAAAGTTATTCCATTCTTCCCTTGAAATGTCTATACAGCTTTTTACAGCCTCTTGCTACCCAGTAAATAGGCTCAAAACGCAACCTATAAGTCAGAATTGTAAGGAAATTTACAGAAGGGATCACTTAACGCAAAAAAAACCCTAAAAAAACCCCAATTGTAAATGGACTACACACATATAAGGACAATTGTCAAAAGATGCAGGAAAATAATGTTAAATACCATTCAAAATATTCCTAGAATCATGAATTTTTTGGAATAGACAAGATATAGGGTTGTAGGTACTTACATTCTTTTTAACGTATCTACCTCTTTCAGAAATTTTGATAATAAGTTATACCAGTGGAATCTGAAGAGAGGGTCCAGAGCCTTCCATTTTACCTTAATTAACAGGCTGATTCCAGGAGCAATAATTCTTTCAAATTCTTTCAAAGAAAGACATTATGTGCAGCAGTGTACTGATGGGATGAAGCCAGTGCCACTGCATCTGTGATACCAGCCTCAGACTGCAAGGGTTCTCAGTGGTTTCTTCTCAGTTCTCTGGGTTTATGCTTTCTCAAGTGTTGCAGCATAATAGTGATACAATTTATCTCAAGCAAAATAAAATTATCAGCTTTCTTGACTGTCATCAACAGCTTAATAAAGAATTTAATTCACTGAAGCAAATGTTGGAGTGATTTTGTTTTGATGCCCGTTTTATTTTTTTCTCCAGAGTATCATCACAGACTGGGATATCATTGATTTGCATCTCTAACCAAAAACAGAATCTGTTAAGATCAGAGTTGCTATAAAATTATTAGTTTCAGTTGTGTGTAGTTGGCACGAGATTTACTTTTCTGTAAAGGGACACAAATTATCTCTTGTTATCAAGAGTTTTTAAACCATTTTCAAATATGATGCTAAATAATTACATATGTCAACAGTCCTCCAGCAGATAAAAGAAGAATTTAAAATGTCTATCTTCTATCAGTCCTTTTTTCTCACTGAAAAAGAGCTGTGTAATACTCAGCTCATAATTTGATAAATCCAACCCAGAGGAGAGGGAGGAAACAGATGGTTTATTTCAACATGAGAAACACTTTTTTCTCCCCCATTATGTTATTAGTATAGATTCAAAGGCACAAAGATGATAATTCTGGCCTAGAAAATGAAATTCTTCTCCAGGGACCCTTTTCAAGCTGATTTGCTCAATCAGAGCTCTCTCCTTCTACCTGATCATGGCTGTGGTGCTTTAGAGAGTCTAATCAAGAGATGATTACAGATGATGACATTAAGGAGGTTCAGGTTTAGTGCCATCATGGTGGCCAATCAATAACATGATCGTCCAACTCAGTACTCAGGGTCTGTGTATAAATCTTGTTATTTACTAACTCTTCATGTCTTGCTATGAAAATAAAATTGATGTGCTCTTACAGGGTAGAAATGCACATTCAAAGAATATTTTGTCTGGCATAAGCATTCATGTCTCCAAGACAATTCTTTCAGTCTCCTTTTGGCTTTATTATGATTATAAGTGTTTTCATCCTTCCAGGGATTTGTTATTTTATCCATGTTTCATATGTTTCAAACCCAAAATAAAACCTGGCTGTAGTTTTGTGCATATCCAGATCTCTAGTAAAAGATGCCTTCACAATACTTAGACCCCTTTGATACTGGTTTTGGAAAGACAGCCTGATCAAAGAAATTCAAATTTTTAAAGTTATTTAAAAATAACAAATAAAAAACCTCCAAGCAAACAAAAGGCTTATTGTGAAATAGCAACAGGTTCCCCTTCTTACTTGGTAAAAGTAAATCAAATTCTTTCTCCTGATTCAAAACTATTAAAATCACATCTTGGTTCATAAATAATTTTACCCAGAGAATCACTAGTTATCTAATAGTTCTGCCATTTCTATGCATTAAATGTTCCACATCAATTAAAGAGCAGTAGAACCCAAAAATTCTTTCAAAGTCCTTTTAGACAGAAGGAACTAATAAAAATTCACACTGGTAAATTAATAGAGACTCAGATTCATCAAGATTTATCTACTTTGCTGCACCGTAAATTTTGACTTTAGAACAGAGTTCAGTGTTCTTATAATTTCCTTCAGGATTGATCCACAAATAGACAGTCTTGCCATTTACTTTGATGGGAGGCTATATTCTGGTCATAGTCACTATGTCATCAAGTCCAAGGAATTCTGTGTTTTGACTGGAGTAACCGAGACCTGGATCTGGCAGAAGATTTAACAAATTTTGATTTAGATAGTTTGATTTCTATTTTGCAGTGCTTCAGCAAAAAGCAAGGTAATACTGTGACCATGTAATAAAATGTCTGTAACTAACATCAACTTTCTCTTCAGGAGTATGTAACTGTGCTGTACCCTGACCAGGTGAGAATCCCCAAAATTGCTCCACTTCAGAATTCACCAGGACAGAACAAGATCATGAGATGTTGTGGGTCAAACACTTTGAAAAGAAGCACTCTTGGCCCAATAATTTCATCATTCACCATTTAATGAGAGAAAAAATAAATGTTCAGTTATTAACTTTGTCTTGACATCATGGACAAGGTTTGTTGCCTTGGTCTACCCTTATTGTTTGAAGTTTGATCATCAGGTGAGATCAAGTACTTCTCATTCATAGATTTTACCAAAGGGCTTTATTTTTTTTCACCTGAGAAGTCAGACTTAAATATTTATTGATGTATAACATCTATGTGAAAGCCAAAAAAAACTTCAAAAGGTGAAACTAGAAGTGAGAGTTGAAATTTAAAGCTACCAGATTTAAGATGCTTCAAAGATTTCAAGCCGTGATATGTAACAGTTTGCAAAAGTGCTTTTTGAAAGTAGTTTTCCCTCACACTTTTGGGCTATGAGTGAAATCTCTTCTGTTTATTATTTCCATGATGTTTAGCCTCTTATCTGATACAGGAAGAAGGATTTGCTCCTGAAAAAATACCTGCAAAAGTAAATGAATCAACCTACAGTGACCAGGGTTAGATAACAGGAGTAAAAAAGAAATAAGTCAGCACTTAAGTTCTGCACTGCAAACAGAGCACATTTAAGAACAAAATGGAAAGGCAACAGAGAGAGAGAAAAGACAAAAAACAGAGATATGATTTCGAAATAAAACATAAATGAAAAGCACACTTAAGATCCATCACTATACCAGGTTAAAAAAAATTAAATACCCTAAAAATAAGAAGAAACTGAGGGAAAAAAATGTAGAACTTAATGGTAATCAAATTAAATTAGAAAAAGAACAAAAGGAAAATGTACAAAATATATGATTCTCTAGAACTAGAGACAAATAAATGGAAGTAAAATAAAAGGGATAACCTGTTTGACAAAACCAAAAGTATCAGTTTGTTGTAAAATAACACTACAGAACAATAAAGCTATAGAGACAATGAAAAGAACATTAAAGTTATCTGTATTTGAGACAACGATTCTGGCCTCAGGTGTTTGCAGGGATGGTTGAAACAAGATTTTAAAGGATTTTCAAACCACTAAGATTTTTACTTCCTTGCTTTGCTTATTTTTACACAAGCAGCTGCAAAGTGATTAACTACAGGATAAGCACCAAGTATAATAGAATTTGATAAGACAGAACATGTTCAGTGCAGTATAATTCATGCCAGATGGTGAAACTAGCAGAAGTTGCAAACAAATAAATGATATTGCTCATTCAAGTCCAAAGCTGACCTCCCAGAATTTGCAAGGGGGATGTCAGTTAAAAGAAAACATCTTTACCCCAGTGCACAATTTGACATCAGCTACAAGAAAGCTCAACATGCCTAAACAATTACCTGTCTTCTTCCACATTTATTACTGGATCATATTTTGCCCCAACACCAAGTCTACTCCAGTTCTAGGACTTCAGTACAATTGGTACATCCTACCATTCAAAACATGTATTTCCTTTCTCTTCCACTACTGCTTGACAACTCCTTTTCATAGCGGGGAAACCTTCCTGATCTAGCCCTAGTCCCAAGACCTACTGCAGACTGCTGATAGGCTCTCAGGGGACTAAGAGGGGAGAAGCTGGAGGAACAGCAAAACCATCAGAAACATTCATTCTTGCAGCTCACAAATAATACACATGCCCTAGGCCTAATTTGTTAAAACATAAGTAATTCTATTACTAAAGGGGAATTTTTATAATACAGACTCCTGCTATCAAATAAATAATTCAAGACTATTGATTGCCATTAGAGAAACCATCATCTGTGACAGTTTTGCCATTTCTAGTCTGAGCAGACTTCAAACTAGCAGCTAAAAGATTCTTTCTTATTCTATGACAGCCACCCACTTCCGTTACAGGGAGGATAAGATTTGACAATACTTCTGTAACACATTCATGGGCATAATAATAAAGAGTATTGCTATTAACTGACTGCAGTACTGACACTCTGTTCCCAGTTAGCAGAGGATGCCTGTTTGTATGCTTCAGGCTGCTGTATGCATCACCCTCGCATCTAGTTGGATGTGTGGCACCAATTGCTCCAGCTGCCATTAAGGTCAGAGGTCCCTCCAACCCCAGAGGCTTCCTGCAGCTGTGCATCCTCTTGTCAGCCTAGGTGCTGCATTGGAGTCTCAGCCCTGCTCGGGTGACTTCTCTGCTTCCACTGCTCTTTTGTAAAGAGTAAGGGTCTGACTCCCCAGGGCCTTGGGCAGCATGCTGTCATTTACCTCTATGCAAACTGGGTACAACATACTGCTGGAGCAGTACATTAGGTGGATGAAAACTACTGAGATCAAGCTAACAACATGAGATGGTTTCCTCTCAGCAAGACTTCAATAAGTCTCTTTCAATTTAAGCATAAAATTCTCTGCCTTTTGCTGTACTGTAGATTCAGCAGGGGTCGATTCTTTCACAAGGAAGCCTCTGAGTTGGTTTATTGGTTTTTTTTGTTTTGGTTTTTTTTTTTTTAGATTTCTTGTTTTTCTCACAGCTCAGCAAACACAATCAAGGCTGCCACCGTAAAGGTATCTTACCAGGCTTATCTGATTCACACAGCAGGGTCCAATGATGAGAACAAGAGATCTGATGTGAAAGCAGACTGATCCAGAGGAAAGGAATAGTAATCAAAGATAAAATTTTTAATGGAAGGGAAAAAAATTTAAGGAGCTACGCAAGCAAAACATGCTGGTAAAGAACAATTGAATTGTTAGCTTTAATTACAGAAGAACAAGTGAAAAGAAAAGGAAGCAAAAAAAAAAGGACTACTGTCTCCCAGAGATCAAACCGGTAGTTTCCCCCCCGCCCCCCTTTCACATTGTAAGGAAATATGCCCTTAATGTAGCAGGCAGGATGGATTCAGCAAAACTGCAAGAAAAGGAGGCAGGACCATTAAAGTAGTGAAAAAGGAGCAATGCAATACAGTACACATTTGTGTCTGTAACCTTTAATGGCCCAGAAGAGAGCCATACATATTTCCTTACTTCTGGGCTTGTTTCTTTTTTCTGTGGTTACTACTTCTCCAGCTTTTTTCATTTCTTCTGCCTGTAATTTAACACAGCATGTCTTTACTACTAATTTTGTAACTGAGTAGTTTGAGGTTTGGTTGGTTTTGGTTTATCATGTGTCAGGTTTTTTGAGCGGGTTTTGTTGTTTGTTTGGGTTTTTTTGTCAGATTTATCATCTAGTGGAATAAGAATACACTAACCTGAAAGAAAATGTGGCTGCACAGCATCTTCCCCTCCACCTACAAGGGTAGGGACTGTCATAACAGTGCCTAAGTAGTTCAAACATCAGTGATGCTATATATCCAAGCATGTTTGAATTGCAGTCAAAGGCAGAACTGTACCAGCTAGCTTTGAACTAGACTGCTTGTCTGCCAACTGCAATGTATCTCAACATCCCCATGGTTCTTCCTTCACTATTCCAAACTAATTTCTTGATGTGATACATATATATGAAGAGAACTGTAGAGTTCAGCACATCTGTCTCTTCAGTCTGGGCAATATTAGTTATAACAGTATCTCTTTCATAGCAGAATTAAAGTGATGCATAAGGGGAACAAACTGCATTAAAATAATAAAAAAAGACTTTTAATTAATCCTCTTTTTTTTTTTATGGGTGAACACCATTTTTCTTTCTCTAAACATCAGAAAAATCTATTCATTATATTTGATAAGTACTCTATCCATCCATCCCCCTGCACACAAGAAAATCTCACAGTATGATGCATTTCCACCTCTCTCCATGGAATCCAAATATTTGCTGTTAAATAAAACAGAGACAGGGTCCAGTCTCTGGGCGAATGGTTTGGCTTAGCTATATCCACACTACACAGCACTTAGTATTCATCATTCCCTGAGCCTCAGTCACTTTAAGTCATGCTTATCATCTCTATATGGTTTTTTCTCAGTGGAACTGAGAAATCTGCTTTGCAGTTCATCAGTTGCCTGAAATTTGGGGTGTAGCCCAAATGTGGGCACATGGGAGTGCCTGAGGATGCCAGTCTTGCTGGGATACAATTGGAGAACTGTACAGAGCAGAATTGTTACACTACATAACCCTCATATGTGTGGATATGAGAGCTCCCTGACACATGCTATGCCCCAAATTTTACCCAGACATTGTTTCAAAAAATTCTGGTGCCAAAAGCATGACTGGGAGCATGATAGCATTTCAATAACATGCATGATGACAGACTTATTTAACAATGTAGATAAAGCAATGTGTTATGATACACACATTTCTGACTAAATTTTCCACCTCCTTTCTCTTGTTTTTTTTTTATTAGAATACCCCTGGCAAAAGGATTGTACAATGCAATTGAGTCAGTGGAATTTTTTAACAGGATCCAGAAGTCAGCATAGAAAATAATAAAGTCAGGAAGCACTTATAAAGAAATAAAAACCTGATTACAGGAAGACATTAAATGCAATTAACAATAATCCAAAGGGAAAAAAGGTTTAGATAGCCATGTCAGCAATACTTCCATTGATGTGATGACCTATTCAAACATGCAAATTATTCTGTCCCTGGTGTCACAGATCACCATTACAGCAAAGCTACAAAGGTACCTCAGGATCTGTGGGCTTGTTTGCTTTTATTCCCCTAAAACAAAATTATGAAAGAGGAGAACAAGCTAGAAATTCAACTGCAGAAAGAGACAATAACAACTGCCTTTTACTGAAAGGCTGCTCCAGCAGTTCAGTTGGGTTCCTTGCTACTTTGCAATTAGTTATGAAATTTGTAAGCCCTTTTCTTCTTGCAGAAGACACAATGGAGATGGCGCAGGCTAATGGTGGTGTGTGAGCCAACACTTCCATTAACAGGCTCTGATGTAGTCACAACCCTGCTAACTGCATCTGAGCACTGATCAGTCTCTGGCAAAGAAAACCTGAAGTAAGAATGAATGTAGACTGCAATCACATTTAGAAAAACACCTACAAAGAAAGCCAATGAATATATGAAAAAAGGATGTGTCCTGCTCTTCTAGGGGCATTCACATTACGACTTGTTTTGCTGCAGTTAGTTTTCAAGTAAATGAAGGCAAAATCATTATCTGCTGACCAGTATAATTAAAGAAGTGATTACTTTAAGAAGTAATTGGTAATAAAATGGAGAACCAGTAATCAGAAGCGCAGACCATATGTTTTTAAATATGACCAAATCATCTGCGTACTGTTTATGTGCAATAAATAAAAACCAAATGAAAAATCTGCTGACAGGAAATAAGTAGCAATAAGGGTAGAGCGATATGTTAAATCCTTCATTCCAGATCATTTAGGCAATGTTCCGTTCATTTTAGATTCATGAGTAGAAGCCTTTACAGATTGGGCATGCATACCATAAATCTCAGGTTATCCATTATTAGGTGGCATTCTGCTGTTTGAAATTGTACATGTTTACTTTGTGCATAATTAACTGCATAATAGCTGTCTGTGTTCCATACAGAATTTACACTCTGGCTCTCATCAAAACGAATGACTCTAGAAAGTAGGCCAGTTCCATTAAGCTATCCACAATCGGCATTTTCTAATGCTGGTTCTCAGAAAACAGAGTTGGAGCTTTGATTTTCCAGCTTCAATTAGAGTAAAATCCAGTCTTTCAAAAGCCCTATGTTTTTGTTTTCAGGATATTTTATTAAATCTTACATAAATAGTTGGAACACCAAGGGGTGGAGACAAAGTGAAGCTGAGTATACCTAACAGACGCTGGGATGATACATTTCCATTAAAATAATAAGTACAGAGCAGATCTGGACAGGCAATTGATCATTGCACAACTCCATGATATGGATCAAAAACTTCACCCTGCATTTCTTCTATTTCTGTGCATGATTACCATTACCAGGTCAACTACTTCAGTTATCCAGTTTCTTTATACACTGTATGTCAGCAAAAGCTTCCAGACTTCTTTCTCCATAATGCAAAATTATTCAGGAAAGGAAAAAAAAAATAAAATAAATTCATGCTGAAAGAAAGGAGGGACAAGCTACCAATAAAATTAAGGAAGGCTCAAAGAAAAAGGGAAAAGCTGCTAATATGAAGGCCAGCAGTTACAGATTAAAATGAGACAAAATGTAGATGAGTGGAACTTGACTATTTCATGGAACTGCAAGATGAAGTGTCTGTATTTTTAAATTATCTAGATGCTACATAAAGAGTATTTAGTACAAATGTGGTATGTAGTGAATATTATTTTACAGCTGATCTGCCACATAAAGGAAGTGTTTTATAATGGGAGTTGTTTGAAAAATAATTACTGAAAATATGTGGGAAGAAATCTTATAACCTACCCTACTCTTTGAAAGAAGAATTGTGATAAAATGTGACTATTATGGTACAGAATAATATAAATATTCATCACAAATAAAAATCTCTCTCAGATTGGACAGCTTTAAGCTAAAAAGCATGAAGAATATAAATGTCCCACTAATGCTAATGAGCTTCCATTTTCCCCCCATTAAATGATGAAGGGCTACTCTTGAGGGAAACAAGTTATATGCAAAATTAGTTGCAAAGATAATAATGTGTTTTATATAAATTCCTTTTTCTCTGTTGTTTTACAGGTTACCGTAATGTAAATTGCTATTTTTTTCTTACAAACAAGTATACATTACATTCATCTGGGGAGGAGGTGGGGAGGGAATTGTTTGTTTCCTGGTTTTCTTTTTTACCTTAGAAGAAGCTGTTGTTTCTTTCAGAAGAGCAGTGGGAGGGACTCTTTTATTTTTCTAATTGCTTTGCTTGGGAGGAATTCTGTTCAGTCTACATCCTACATTCCCCAGAAAATTTTGGTATATCTGATTTGTGTAATATCATAATGTAGGATTTTTCCTTTGAGGAAATTCCAAGATATTGTGAACCAAATGACAGTGCCTTTCCAAAAATCACATTAAAACAGAGATATATTTCTACAGCCTGGCATAGTTTCTTTTATTTATTTTTCTTTCCAAACTCTTCACTTTTGAAAATTACATATCAAAACATATCAAAATCAAAAGAAAACCTGTCACATTCAGCAAGCTGATGTCTACACATTCTTAAATTATCTAGATGCCATGTAAACAGTAATTAGTATCAGCTCAGGTACAGAGTGAGTATTATTTTACACCGATCTGCTGCATACAGAAAGTGGTTTATAATAGGAATTGCACTCAGTCCTCATGCCGATTAGTCTGAATGCATTTTTCTCTTCCCTTTTTGTTTTGAAATACAAGGGCAAACAAGTCCCTACTGCAGGATTTTCAGGCTGAGAATTATTTATTTCTTCTCAACTCAGATGTTATAACACTGCTGCTTTATACCCTTCCTTTTGGCAGGACATCTCAGTATTTAGGGTTTTTTTAATAGTTGATTTATTAACATATACAGTTACCTAAATTTAATCAATAAGATCAACAAAGACTCTTAGAACCTGGTGGAAGTCAAAAGAACTTGGTGCTTATTTCCCATTTATACCTTTGAGAATCCCTGCTCTCACCCCTGCAAACACCACTATACAAGTTGAAATAGAAGTCTGTATTCATCAAAGAGCTACTCTGGTAGAGTCATCCTTTTCATTTACAAGACCCCGTCATCTTTCTTACCAAAAAAAGTAAAAAATAAAAAAGGAGCAAGAAAAGAGATGGAACTCTTCAAAGAGAAGTAGGATAGAACTTTAGACATTAAATGCCACCAGAACTCATGCATGTTCAAGGCTTACCTGCATCGAACCATGTACAGGTGAGTCTTAAGCAAACTCTGTCCATCTCTGCTATGATCAAACCCAAAACTTCACTTTGAACATCTGATGCCCCTGGCTTTTAGGAGGCTTGTTGATATTCATTAATTGATCACTTGATTCTTTGCAATTTGTTTTCTCTTTTTATATTTAGATAGTGGACACCTACTATATATGTACAAATGTATAACAAGAAAAACATGTAAAAGCAAGTTTGTTTCAACAAAACTGATCTGCTTGTGATTTTAACATCCTCATGAGAATATTTTGTGCCATGAGAAAGGTAAAGACATACTTCAGGGCTAGTATTAGTTTTATCATTCTGATTATTTATTGTACAGTACTGAGAAGCACGCTTGAATGACATGAGAACGTTTATCTAATGAGCTTTTAAATGTGCATATAATAAGAAACAAGAAGTTTTCTTAGTTTAGTAGTCTTCTTTTTAAGCAACACCTGATGGTTTCAGGGTGAAAAAAAATTTCCCTTGCTTTATAATACTCAGTGGTGCATAAATTGCTCCTCTGTAAGAGCTCCAGAGATCTGGAGGAACAAAACTACCCAGTCTGGTACTTTCTTCTTCCTTGAAGTTAGCAGTGAACCATGGGGTGTGAAAATGTATGTCTACAGTTTATAATCAGTCAAAATTTAGGTAGATGAATTCCAAGGAATAGCCAGAGAGGGGAAGGGTAAGTCTGAGCAGCTTTGAAGACCTACACCTGACTTAGTCTACAGTTTGGTTTTGCCCACATCAGAGAGGAAATTTGGACTTCTCAGCTCCTCCTTGACCAACAGGGTTAGATTCTTCTCATCTGACTGATCATAGTCATTGACGACAAAGGCATCTGTGTATGAATGGGTAATGCCTGGTTCCCCTCCTGGGTGATGAAGACAAAGAACTCTGAGGTTCAGTGGTCTATTTTTGATACTTCCTGTGAGTTGTACCCTAGAAAATCTCTTTCTCTGAAAAGGGAGAGAACTGAGACACATACCTTAGCAATAAGCACACACACTGCAGATGTCTATAATTTGGTCAGATTAATCCAGCCTTTTTGTCTGCTCTAGTTCTCAGCATCCATATTAGAGCTGTTTAAGACTTGTCTTTAAGAGTAGTAGCTCTCTGGCACAAATGTTAACAAGGTGTTGGTTTTTTTCTGCAAATCTACAGAGACAGAAATCCTTCAGCATTAGGATTTAATCTGGTCTGTTTAGATGAATAATTCTAAAAAAAAATCTGGGTCAAAGCTCACAATCTGGGTAATTGAGCAGGTAATGTCTGACTCCTCGATCCACTTTTTGGTGACTCTTCTGCCTCAATAATGTCTCTGTCAGATGTGATCTATCCTTTCAAGCTCTTTCCATTTTGTTGAAAGAGCTCAAGATTTTTTCTGTCTCCTGAAGTGCTTTGTGTTGTGATAGAGAACTGTCCTACTCTGCTTCTCCTGATAATCTGTGTTACTGGGAAAGCCAAGCCACAGGGAAAACACATTTCCCTATCTGAGTTGGTGGTGTGAGACTGTTGTGCATTGTCCTATATGAAGTCACACTGAAAAGGATTCCAGTGGTTTCAAAGGGTTCCACAGCAAGCAGGCAACAAATTTTAGTCCTGTTACAAACTTATCCTAACAATATTTACTTTCAGGCTGGTCTTAAGATCTCTAGAAGAAATTCTACTAGAAGTCCCGGATTCCATAAAAGCCTAGCTTTAGTCACTTTCATCTATGCAAATGTACATTTTGTAGACAATAAGAATGAGGTGTGCATCTCTATTCACTGGGTAAAAAGTCCCATTCCCCTGTGAGGCAGTATATTTTTCAAGAACAAAGAGAATCATGAATTTTTAACATATAAAAGCAAGAAAATTAAGGCAATAATTAAATGTAAATTTGTTTCATCCCAACCTTCCATTATAAAACAGACATTTTTTAAATGAGTTGATTTTACATCATGCATGTCTAATCCATCATCTGGCTACAAAGGAAGATCCCAGTGAGAATATCAGTGAAGTACAACCTAAGCAACAAAAATGGCAACATTCCTGTTTTCTGATCGAGTTTTCATTCTTGGAAATTGTACATGTAAGTTCAGAGAGCAAAGCCAACTTCTCTAGTGAGTTATAAATATTTACAGTTACTATCTTGGATACCATACTGGATACCATACTGGGTCACTGCTACATTTACCGTGCTGATTTTTCTTATTCTAGGATTTTGATCAAAGATTCTATCGGGAAAAGCCATCTTCCACCCTGCCAATTTTGTTTATTCAAGGTAGCAGGATTTTTCCTAATGATAAAATGTGTTCTCATCTCTAAACTGTGCTAAACTGATACGTGTGAAAATGATGACTGCTTAGATCTATATTCCAATAGGTGTATATGGATGAAAATAAAACAAATAATATTTAAATTTTATGTCATAGATTTCTCCTTTAGTAGGAAGAGGAATTGTAATGCCCTGGGCATTTATAACTGTCCTGCAAAGGATTAGGTTATGAAAAAAATCTACTAGCATTGACAAGTCATAAGAAACTTTTCACAATGTGTCTTTCCACAGTATTGCACAGAATTTCCTTAGTGTTTGTTGCTCCTGAGTGATTCCTCCACATTTTGCAAGTCAGCTTGCTCACACAGTCATAGAAAATGAGCACTCTACAAGTTATCTGATATAAAGAACCTATGACATTTTTTAAAGTATTAACAGAGGTTGTGCATGACTTTTTTTTACATAGTTATACTTGAATCCACACTTAGAGCTCAGTTTAAATTGCTTTCAGAACATGGTTGCAGTTAATACAACAGAAACATATTTTTAGCATCAGGAACTATTACAAAGCTAGCTTGAGCCCCTTCTTCAATCACTTTTTATAAATATCAAATCACTAAAATAAAAGAGCATAGTCATTTCTACTGTAAACACAAACTTTTCTTAAATGTGCTGCCTCACAGTCAAATTCACTGACATTGCAAGTGTTTTTCACAGCCATAATCTCCTAACTGTTGCACTCTGAAGTCCAACAAGCAATTTCTTGCACATTTGTAAAGTAAACCCAAACCAGACCCTATATTAATCATATTGCTAGTATTGACTACTTCATTTATTTTCCCATTTAAGTCTTTCAGACATACTTGAATGAAAAGCATGTCAGCCCATAATTCCTGGTTTCTATTCAGTAATGGGAATGACAAATGTATAGTTTGCAGCAATTTGTGTCAAACAAGTGTCATGTTATTTTTAAACTGTATTTGGTAGGGAGTTTGAAGTGTTGTGAATAGGGCTATCAGTCTCTCTATCACCTACAACATCTTTGGAGACAATTTTCATCACATTTGAATAATGTTTTGTCACAGGAATGCTTTATCTAAGATCTGGAAGCAGCATTTACACACAATTTTCTTGCATTTATCATGTCCTATGTAATCTGAAAAAGTTAGAAAGAAACAAGCCATTTTCCTTTCCATCTGGCTACAAGTCCTATTAGTGTTTGTCACCAGTAAGGCAAAAAGGCCACCAGAAACAAAGCTAGTCATTCTGCAGTGGCTTATCCAAACACTAAGTCAGAAATGGCACCATCTCTTCTTCAAGAAACAGAGGCTATCCCATTCTAACATTGGTGCCTGCTATGTCTGTAAGAGTCATAGAAGGAGGTTAACTTTAGTGTCACCCACAGCCTAGTAATTCATGATCAAAGAGCCATATGTTATATGTAAGGGAAGATGGAGTGCATACTCAAGAAGAGATTTGATTGACAAAAGAGAGGGAACTTCTATCAAAACCCAGAGAAGACATTTCCATAAGGTTTGAGAGACCCTTTTATACAGTGAATTACTACTGTCTGTATTCTCATCTGTGCAGCAGTCAGGGGCTTATCTACAAAGAGTGGTAGATCATTATGACCCTTTACGTCAGTCTAGATGTTTGTGTTTTATTTTGGTTTTGGTAGAAGTTTAAATTCTGTTCCTTCCTTAGTAATCTTAACACATGAACACTGAACTAAGAGCCTATGTGCTTACTTTTTGTTTACTATCATATGCCTTTTCTGATAGCTTTCATTGGTGACATTGCCTATCTCTGTCATAATCTTAACTTGCATTAAATTTCCACTAACAATAACGTGAGTTGGGCATTGCAAAAGGAACCATGAAAATGAAAAAAAAGAAGTTTAACACAGCAACTTTTATAAGTGGTAATACTTGATAAAACATGACACGTGTGTGTATATATATATATATGTTTGAATAAATGAGAAAAAGAGAAAGCATGGTAAAACTAGAGATAAGAAATTTGCTGTATAGTAATCAGAATTCATGTACTGTTTCCTTGTAATGAAACACTAATCAGCCATCAGTTACACAAGCCAAAAAACCAAAAATTACAAGTATAAAGAAAAATGTGAATTACTCTGTTTTAATTGCTAATAATTTCAATTTTTCCTACTGTTGATCAATTGCTGTTATAAACGAACTATATTTCTTTCAGTTTTTGGGGGTTTATTCCCTAATTCATCAGGAAGGCTTTCCTATTTTTTTTTTATTTAATACAGAACTCCTTATCTTAGAATTAGTGGAGAGTGATAAAATGAAATCAGTCTGCTAATCCTAAGGATCCTACTGTGCATGCTATTTTCATCTTCTTACTAGAAATGGAATTATTGCTATTTTGAATGAAGAGGGCAACGCTTCACCACATTAAACACCATTAATCACCATTATTTAATAGTCAGATGAGTCAGATTCTGTCCTTCACTTTGTTTTGACACATCCGTGAATACACCTTGGAGCTTTTAATGTTCAAAATTAAATTTAGAAGAGATTATATGAAATATTTAAAGTAACAGTTACCTGATCAAACATGTGTAACTGAAAACAGAAAGGAAATAGGAAATATTTAAAGTCTCAGTATCGTAACAGGCTCTTTTTGAATGGCTAGTATTTACGTAAAAGCAAACTGTGAAAGGGGATGAGACATCTAAAAGTGCATCTAGGTCAGTATACTGTCTTTGAGTGTAATATCAACGTGTAGCCAACAGGATCAGGGAAGTGATCATTCATAGAATCATAGAATCAACTGGGTTGGAAAAGAGCTCCGAGATCATCAAGTCCAACCCTTGATCCAACACTGCCGTGGTTACTAGACCACAGCACTAAGTGCCACAATCTTAAAAACCCTTAGGGACGGTGAATCCACCACCTCCCTGGGCAGCCCATTCCAATGTCTGGTTACTCTCTATAATTTTTTCACTAATATTGAACCTAAACCTCCCCTGGCACAGCTTAAGACCATGCCCTGTTGTCCATTCCCCTGTACTTGGCACTGGTAAGGCTGTACCTTGAATACTGCGTCCAGTTTTGAGCCACTCACTAGCATAAAGGCAATGAGGCCCTGTAGCAAGTCCAGAGAAGGGCAGTAAATATTCTGAAAGGTCTGGAGTACAAGTTCTATGGGAGCAGATGAAGGAGCTGGAGTTTATCCTGGAGAAAAGGAGGCTCAGGGAGGACCTTGTCATTCTCTACAACTACCTGAAAGGAGGTAGGGGGATTGCCATCTTTTCCCAAGTAACAAGTGACAGGACAAGAGGAAATGGCCTCAAGTTGCGCCAGGAGAGGTTTAGATTAGACATGAGGAAAAAATTTCTTCACAGAAAGAGTTGTAAACCATTGCAACAGGCTGCCCAGGGAGGTGGTGGAGTCAACACGCCTGGAAGTGTTCAAAAAAGGTGTGGATATGGCTCGTAGGGACAAGGTTTAGTGGTGAATGCGGTGGTGGTGCTACACTGACGGCTGGACTTGATGATCTTAAAGGTATTTTCCAATTATTCTATTCCTCCTTAATGATTCTGTGATTCTAAGAGTGAAAATGACGTAAGCACGTCTAATACTTTCCCTTATTTTCAGCTATTTTCAGCTCAGTTCCTGATTTAAAGATAAGAGGTCTTTTTTGTGATAAATATGGTTTCAAAGGTAAGACTATGCAGAAGGTAGCAGTGCTCTTTAGAGATTCTTTACAAATTGTAGTACTCTTTAGAGATACAGATGAGTATCAACAAGCCAATTCAACTATCAAAAGTAACGTAGCCTATGCAGGAACCTTTGCGTAGTTAATTTATCTTAGTTATTACTGAATTATGTCATATGTTCTTGGGCCAGTTGGGTCTCCTGTTCTTGAAATTGGCTAATTTAAACTTAGCTCTTGTCATGGTTTAGCTAGTTCTTGGAAACCAGTCAGGAATTTTTTCCCTTCCCCCTGGCCCTGTGTGCAGAGCTATCAACTAGCTACTAAATGAGCACTTGAGAGATACAAAGAACTAGCCGGGCTGGCTAATGGCTGAAAAATTAGTCTCCTAGGAAACGGGGCAGATGAAGGGCTGTTGTTTACTTTTTTCTCTTGTCTCCTGGGCAACAGGAGTTTGTGGGCTGGTGGGTGGCTAGAACTCAGGTCAGAGGGAGGCTGATGGTTCCTGTCGTGCAGACACTGCCTGGTTTTCTTTTCTTGTTGAAAAGGAGCTGTTTTTCTGTTGGTTTTTTTTTTTTTCTGTTCCCATTTTTTTTCCCTGGCGGTGATCCTTGTGCACATCAGGGGAAGAGAGAGGACTATGCAGAGCAGATTGACCAGCCGGAGTAAGTGAGAGTTATCTGGGCTTTTTTCTCTGTTGGGAGGATTTTCTTTTTTTGTTGTTGTTTCCCTTTCCCCTTCTCCCTTTCCCCTTTTCCAGTGTGTGGGAAGGGAAAGAGGACCCAGTTTTTTTGGTTTCTCCGACACACCCCAGAGGGTGTTTCTACCAGTGATCCAATAGTGCCACCTGGTGACTGGCACAGGACATTACAAGTTCTGCATCACCAGTGACCCAACAGCACCCCCTGATGACTGTGTTTGGAATTGCACCAAAGGGCACAAATGCAACTGTTTACTTTTTCCCTTTTTGCCTGTTTATCGGTTTGTTTTGTGAAGGGGATTATTTGTGGGTATAGGAGTATTGTTTGGTTGTTTTATTTGCTTCTTTTCGTTGTTTCTGCTAATACACACATACCTATTAATAAAGGGCTGTTATTCTTTTCCTTTTCCATAATTTGTTTTCCCTCAACTGGAGCCTCTTAATTTCAGATTTATAATTTCTTAGAGGGAGGAGTTTGGGTCTTTTCTCATAACTCATCCTCAGCAAAAGACCTGTGTCTCATTTAAACTGGGACCGCTCTACCTTAACATTATGTTTTTATGCTGACTGCAGCATAAACCAATGTGGGTTTTTGCAGAAATACTGCAGTGAGAGGTTGAAGATCCATAGGTAGTTTCACCAGTGCCCAAACATATCCCTAAAAGAGACAAGAGTTTCTTTTCTTTCTGTATTGACTATGGAGGAAAGCGAGCCATATCTCTTGGATGCCTAATGAGTTAAGATTGAAGTGACACACATCCCACCATAACAACCTCAACATTTATCACTGTTTTCCAGTATTGTTTTCTAGTCTAATTTTCTAGCATGTGTGGTGTTCTCTATAATCTTTGTTATTTGGTGGGAGACAGAATACGCTGGAGAATTAAATGGGGAAATTTTTTTGGAGCAGGGAAATCAAATTTTATTCCTAGGAATTTCAATGTTTAGGGTAAGCCTAATAATTTACCATAAACCCAGTCAAAAATATTTAATAATGAACAGTACTATTGCTAACACATGTTGTCTGTAGTATCACCTCAGATTTTGACATTACAAGAATCTAGGAAAAATGTTATAATATTTTTATCACAAATATTTACTACCCCACTACTGCAGCTGGGTTAAGAGATGTAGACACCAGAGGTCATGTCTGTGATGGATCAAAACATTGGCATTGCTAGTATTTAGCCTTCTCAAATCCATTTAAAAGAGATATAATTAGAAATGCCCTCACCAACCTTTTCTGGTTCATAGCCTGGGCATGGGGCAAGTAATTACTGACTTAATTTTACTGTGTTCTCTGAAACCTCTTATTTAAATGAACAGAGATAATCTCTTCTCTAAGGACACCAATTTTGTAGATATTATATGGCTGATCAAGTTCACTAACTTGTTCCTGAAGGCACAACATTATTTCTGTGAAGCCAAATAAGCAAATCACTAACCACAGTCTTTGGCAAAGTACTGCGCTGTTAAGAGTTGTTATCCTTTCAATGAGGTGTTACAGGGAAGCCACATCTGCTTACCTCTCTTGACAGATGGAAGTCAAAAGACCCCCAGAAGCACTCTATTAATGCTTATCCTGATGTCCTTACCAGTGTTCTTTTACCCAAAAGTCAAAGAAGTCCTGATTCTGAGTCATTGCTGAACATACCATATATTGCAGTAGGCTACATTGCCATTCACAACCCACTTATACATTTTTTTATTGAACTGTTGTCAATACCAAAGATGTGAATTTGATTTTGCAAAGACAAACCTTTGAATTTAGAGGAACTTTTGTTTCCACACTTTAGAATAAACTTTCCTGGTCCGGTCTCTAGAAACTTTCCCATAAGTAATTTAGGGAAAATAATAATAATTTACCTCCTGTTTTGTGAAATGGTGTGAGATCATAGGCAGACCCCCTCAATCATCTGCCCTTCAAATGTACAGATGACCCAGCATCCAGTCTCCAGACAACTGCATCCTGATCTGAATTCTATGACTGAAGACTGATTTCTAATATAAGTCAGACTATGCTGTAACCCAGCATGCATAAAATGAGTAAAGGACTTTATTTACCCTTATCTCTAAGTAAAGCTTCAGCTCTTCACTCTTTCCTAATATACATTTAAATGACTTCAAGTTCTCTTTATGTTCCTGTGTTAAAATGATACTTGATTTATTTCTGCTTTCTATGGTTTGTGCTCAAGGAAAAAGAAAAGAAACTTCATTAGATATTCACTTTGACATTCTGGCCCCAGAAGAAATAACATTAGTTTCATACTTATCCATCTGCTTTCCTGTTTTAGCTGGAAAATCTCTGCTTATAATTATTCTACGGACTTGTGGGCAACCTTCCAGTTGTGCCATTAAAATCTGTTACATCCTAACAACATGCTAATTAATGATGATTCTGCATGCAAAACTGCGGTGGAAAATGTGTCCCAAAATGAAAAGTTTGTAATTCACAAGCAAAATTTAAGTGATGTCTCTTACTTTCTTTAGTTGATATAAAATCTTAGTTTAAACCATATGAAATCATATTTAAATAAAAATTCTTTGAATTTAAGAATAGAATACATAAAGTACTTTTTAAAGTCAGCTCTCAGAAGAATAAGGCTGACCACTCGTGTTGCCTAGCAACTCCATTTTATCACAGGAAATCTAATATTGTATTATAATGATTTGAGGAGTACTAGTTAGAAGTAATACTTTGCATGAGAAATATGTAAATGCCCGTTCTCATTAGGAAATACACCTCTTTTCTAAAATTAGTCAGCAGTAGTTTGGAGTCAGCCATCTGCCTGGGAATGCTTTTCTCTATATGAAATGGCAGATGAACATCGTATTATCAGCAGCACATTGATGGAACAATAAAGTGGTTCAGAAATTAACAGTGGAAAAGAACAAAATCTTGCTTGGCCTTTCACTACCTTGGCCAAGGTAGTAACATATAATGATCTGTCCCATTCAAGGATTTCAAGGACCTTTACAAGCATTCAAGTTAGAAGTGGTAAGTTGTCATCACTACCCATGGGCAGGACTTCCACTGACCGCTTCTAGCAGTTTTTTGTTTTATTTTTTTACAGAATATCTTATACTGGTTTAACTTCCCCCTACTCCACTATGTTTTTAGTATTATTATTACTTTTTATTTTTCATCTTTATTTTCACTAGAGCAATGATAATTAGGACTTGGGATACAAATTAGGTATTAATAGAATCATAGAATCATAGAATTAACTGGGTCGGAAGAGACCTCTGAGATCATCAAGTCTTGATCCAACCCCACTGTGATTACTAGATCATGGCACTCAGTGCCACATCCAGCCTCATCTTAAAAACCTCCAGG
>JAYRBT010000114.1:72052663-72108082 GCA_036023395.1 Myiotriccus ornatus | reverse complement strand
GAACTGAACACAATACTCCAGGTGTGGCCTCACCAGCGCTGAGTACAGGGGAAGGATCACTTCCCTGCTCCTGCTGGTCACACTGTTCTTGATGCAGGCCAGGATGCCATTGGCCTTCTTGGCCACCGGGGCACACTGCTGGCTCATGTTCAGCTTTAGTAGCATTGAAATGTGAAAGTTGTATATGCTCCAGCTCTGTGTTCCTACATAACCTTTCTGTGGGCAGAGCCATTTCAGACAGCAGGCTCAGAGACAAATTCACTGGAAAAAAACAGACTCTGGTGGGTTATTGTATATTTTCAGGTTTTTCTGGATGTTAAATTTGGTTTTGAATATAGGCCTTTAAAAAGCTCATGAAGACAAAAACCACAGGCACTGCATCAGTATATTGATATTAACTGATTATTTACATTTGCTGAATTCTGATTTTTATGTCCAAAATTTTAAAGTGAGTTCTGTTTGCAAAGTTTTGTGTTCATGTCTGTCTTTTTTTCTCTTGAGGAATTGTATTTATGGACTTCTTAAACTTCTACCAGAGGAATAATTACACTCTGATATATTGTAAAAAAATAGCACCCTGTAAGGCTACAGTTCTTGTTTATAATGAATACAAGCACAGCAGAAATCAATTCCATCCAGAGTGTAAGAAGTTGTCTTGGCTTTTGGAATCAGCATTTTCTTCAATCAAGAAGCACCAATTAATACGTTTCATTTTAAACTTGCAGATGCCCCCATCGGAATATGACCTCCCTTGAGCTCTCTACAGCTAATTTCTCACAGAGGTTAGAGAAAGACCGAAAAAATTAATATGCTATTGTACCCCCCCTGGTGTTTCCTCTCAGCTAATATCAGTCTAGGCTGAAGAACATACTGAGTGAAAAGGTACACCTGTACATCCATATTAAATAACTCCCTTTAAAGTTCTCTTCCTTTGGTTCATCTTGCTGCTTTCCACTTTCTCACTTTTACTTTTAGCTTCTACAGCCACAATAGATTCAGTCTTATGTCTGTGTTATGTAAAGAAGGAATTCTTTTTTCTGACCTTAAGTTCCTTTGGTACTTTCTGATGTAAGAAATAGTGACCATTTCTTCACCACATATCTTTTGCCAGACATGTCAATATCATGGGAAGAAGTGGTCTGTCACTACAGACTAAATAGAATAAATATATTTTCTAGATCTGTAATTTTATAGAATCTACCATAAGATCACCCATTTCTTTCACATATTAAAATATCCTCTGTTTAATGTTTGTACAGAAATCATCCCATACTTTTATTGCATCTGCCACCATTATCTTTACCTCTTTTTGTTCTACCACCTAGTTCTTTTAATTTTCTTTTTCTTTTTTTTTTTTCTAGTAGAAACAGAATCACATGAAGCATTCAAGATTTAGCTCACCATTAATTTCTGACTGTGTTTCCTTGTTTTATAGTGAGGAATTCTCAAATTCTGTTGACAAGTTGACTTCTGTAGACATAAAGATAAGACTACTGAACATAAAGATAAGTAATCGTACATTTTCTGCATCAGAGTTCAAGGACCATTGCATATTTTCCAATATCAGGAATAAAGAAAGGCTCTGGTTAATTCTGATTAACTGCCAAGCTATAAAGATCATACACTTTATTATTTTGGGTATTTATATTCTGCTTTATAAGTTTAAAATTTAAGCCTGCAAGATTCAGAACCACCAGTCATTCCAGGAAATTGTTTGAAGACCAGCAGATATCACAGAGTATCTAAAATGCTAAGCCAGAAATGTCGCAACCGAACACATAATCCCACGCAACTGAAATATGTTCAGGGACAGATATTTTAGGGAGTAGACTGAAGTTCATCTGTGCATACCTCAGAGGCACAACTAAAGCATTTAATGATGCAGCTGAAAGGCCTGTTGCTGCTGAATGGTGCAGTCCAAATATCTTATCACTGGAGAAATGAATCATTAAGGAATGGGATGTGTTGCTGATTAAAGAGATGGCTAATCTCAGAGCAGATCATAATATATACCTTACTATATGGTTTCCATTCATCATACTCATTGAAAAGATCAATATTATAGGCAAAAAAGCACCACCTCTGTTTTCATTTATCAGGCTAAACCAACTGCTAAAAGCAGGTCATTATTGTTTCTGCCTGCATTCGCATGCTTTAGTCAGTGACAAATTTCAGATCTGAAACTTTTTATGGGAACTATTGGTAGAAAAACGGATCATAATGTTCAAATACACACAGTTCTTCTAAAATTAACAAATGCACAACTTATGGTTCTTGATGTCAGTGTCCTGATTTCAGCTCCTTTTTCTGTCCCTGCACCAGGGAAACATGAAAACACTTATATTACTTTACCTACTATTAAAGCAGTCATTGTAATAGACTGCACAGTGTATATATTCAGAGCTTTCTTATAACATGTATATTTTTTAAAAAACAGTTTATCTACCTAGGGGCAAAGCTTATGTACAAAAGTACTAGACATTTCCCAAGTTCAAAATGCTGATGAATAAATATACATTCAGCTTCACAGAAGTTTCTTTTTACATGCCAAATTTTTTAAACGCATTACTGGTGTGTCTTTGCAAAAAGCTTTGGCACTAGATGTTAAAAACTCAAATTACATTACATAGATGAATGCACTTAATAAAATTCATAATGATATTATGGATGGTTCCAAAATATGGAGACATACATTATTACTTAAATCTCAGCTTCCTCATTATGGAAAAGCCTCAGAATACATTTTCAGGGGACAAGAAGAGTTTTTAATATTATCAAACATTTATTACATATTGCCGGCTGAATTAAAGGAAAACATAGAAGTCACAAAGACCATAATTTTAAGTCCTTTACATGTTGTTTTTCACACTAACGTTTCAAGCTCCATACAGGGGGTTTTGAGTTTCTCAACAAAATCTTCAGTTTTGGCTTTGGTATTTCACATAGCTAGTGCCAACATTTTTATGGCGGAATTTCTCTAGGATAAAAACCCACTTAGAGGACTGGAAAAATGAAAGATTAAACTAAGATAGATGGTACAGCTGTCCTTCTGCAATGTCATCAAGTGAGCTTATTTGCTTAAGCATAAGATTTTGTTAGGACTTTGTTAGTTTGGGACTGTTCAGAAATGTTAGCCAATTCAAATGACAGTGGAAGACTCCTACTTATTCCAGGAGAGTCTAAGCAGTGACCTTTGCATTGAGGGGATTGCCTATCCCCACCTCCTACCCAGGTGAAAAGAGAAACCAAAGAGCACTCTCTTTTGCAGTCAACAACCCTCTTCTGATGCCTCGCCTTCTGTTGCTGCTTCAATCTACTTTGAAATCATATTATGTTCATGACAGAATGTGTTTTCTTGAAAACACTGAGGTTCAACAGGTTTTTTTTACAAACTTCCTGCATATGTGAGATGAGTATATGGTTATATAGCTTGCAAATACAGCTGATATGGGCTAACATAAGGGGAGAAATAAAGTAAGTGCTTCTATTGTCACTTTTTTCTTGCAAAAATATAGTGAGACTGCCAGGAACCTGTTGAAGGAATAAAAAGAGATCGTGGACTGTGTTTCACCAGAGCCCACTTCACCAACTGTGTAAACTGTTGCCTGGATCTGAAGCCAGATACGCTAAGTAGATACTTAGCAAGCAAACCACAGAAGTAACAATGCAGTCTCTGCTGGTCTCGAGTCTGCCTGCAGCCCTGGAGCTCTACAGTGGAAAGTTCTGTTATTCCCAATAATGGCTGCAGAGAAAGTCTGCCCAACTACAGCTAGGCAATACAAATATTTTCCAGAGCAGGCTCTCATTCCCATCAACACACTGAAGTTGTTCTACTTCACAAATTCTGCACCAAGGGAAGCCCTGTCTTTTCTTTGGAAAACTCCTCTGGAGCTCAGTTGTCCCTGCTTCTCACTTTCTCTGCAGTGAAATGTAATATTAATTAAATATTCTTTAACTTTCTATGCTTTAGCTTGATGCATTTTATGTATTCCCAGTGGGCATGACTTTCTTCAGGATTAGACAAACAAAATATCTTCTGAAAAGTAGAAAAAAAGTTTTTATGAGAGATCACTTGTGTTTTAGCCTTTCTGTGGGCAACTGTTGTGGGGGTTTTTTTTCTGGTACATTTTCTAGTTGCTGAGGAAATTATAGATTTGTTCAATGATATAATCGCAAAAAGTTTCTCAGTGAGGCATGAGTCTGGATCACTGACAAATATATTCCTAAACATTACACTGTCAGTGTAAGCTCCACACTACTGTTACTAGCAGGTATTGATTCCTTTCTCATATAAAATCTGGAAAAAATGAATTCCTGATTCTCCCCTAACATCTCTGCTCAACAGGATGTATTGCTTATATTTTCCATGGTTATGGTTTCAGCTTGTGAAAGACTTGATTTTACTCTTTTTATTTTCTGACTTTTATGTGCAATCCTCCATCTTGTGTTCTGACCTTTATTTCTCTCTATTAGTAATGATGTTCTACTAAGTACTACTGAATTTTCAGTCACATGGAAACTAGGTACTCAAATCCCATTAATGTTCAATTAGACATACAGTTCTAACAGAGAGGCAGTCAAAATCTCAGTCATTATTTTTCACTCTGTTCTAATCTAACACACTATGGCTCATTCTTTAACCTGGAACTAGTATTTTTTTTTTTTATTTTCTTTGTTTAATAAATATTGGCAGGGCTACCCATTTAAAATCTTAATCAGGCACGTATTTGCACCCTGATCTTCTTGTGGTTTTTAAATGGTTTACCTGCTCTTTACAGATAGACACAATGATGCTATATTTGGCTATATTGTAATCAATACATTTAATTTTTCACAAGTTTGTTTCATTCCAGTTGTACTGAAATTATTGCAACAAGTCCAAAATTTGCTTCAGTGGAAATCACATGACAGAATTATTGTTTCCTCCTTTCTTAAGGTGAAGAAGTCTTCAGTCCAGGCTGATATCTTTGTGCTGTTTGCCTTAACAGTGAAAAGGTGTAGGAAAATGTATCAGAGAAATGTATCAACCTGAATACAGAGAAACACTCTTTCAAAACAGGTTTTGATATGTATTTTATTTCCTTTATCTACTTACTCCCTAAATGTTTCTTTACCTTACAGGCTGGAACACTGTGGTTTCAAACTTCTGCTGTCTATTTCAGTCACTTGTTAAATTTGACTTTTCTCAAACATACCTCAACAATTACTATCATATTGGAATTCTAAAATAAGATTAAAATAGTAATTAGCTAACTAAACTTTATCCTAATATTTCTTTAACTGAACAGACCCCTTATTTCTTCATTTTTCTTTCTAAAGGAGAAGATAGTTTTCAAGATAACAGAGAATTCTCAGTGTTTCCTCAATTCATTTTAATTAAGAATTCATTTCAGCCCTGTCCTTCTCAGCTTGCCAGGTAAAAAAAAAAAAAAAAAAAAAAAAAGAGAGAGAGAAAGATACGAAGGTCATAACAGAATATTCTTACATGACATAGAATATTCTCTTCATCTTGCTGTCTCTTTAGCAGCAATTCTTTCACATTTTTCTATGCCTTTTCTAAGTTGCAACCTAAACTGGAGTCTATTCTCTAATCATCATAAACTGCATCCTGCTCCCATCGCTGTTATTCTCCATTGCCACTCCCCTTTCCTTTTGATATTTTTTGACTGCTTCTAAAAAACACTAGGTGCATTTCAGTACCGAAAACTATAAATGTAATAACAAATACTAATTTATTTAGATTGTTCCTTTCATCTGGAAAACCACTTAGTTGCACCTTATTTTTGGAAATTTCTTACTGCTAATTACATGAAGCTGAGTGGTGCTTTTGACACACCTGAAGGCCAGTATGCCATCCAGAGAGACCTGGAAAGCCTTGAGAGGTGCTGGGCCCACGGGCATCTCATGCAGTTTAAAAAGACCAAGGGCAAGCTGCTGCACCTGGGTCAGGGCAACTCCCAGTATAAGAGGCTGGGGGATGAACAGATCAAAAGCAGCCTTGGCAGGAAGCATTTGCAGGTGCTGGTGGATGAGAGGCTGGACATGAGTCAGCAGTGTGCACTTGGAGGCCAGAAAGCCAATTGTATCCCGAGCTGCTTCAAAAGCAACGTGGCCAGCGGGTCAAGGAAGGTGATCCTGCCTGGAGTATTGCATTCAGTTCTGGGGTTCTCAGCACGAAAAAAGACATGAACTTCTTGAACTGAATACAGAGGAGGTCACCAAAACAATTAGAGGGATGGAGCACCTTTCATATGAGGAAAGGCTGAGGGATTTGGGATTGTTCAGCCTGAAAGGAGAAGGCTTTGGGGTGACCTAATTGCAGCCTTCCAATACCCAAAAGGAGCCTATAATTAGGAGGCATCTTTTGATCAAAGATGATTTTTTGGGGTGTCTGTGTCCAGGTGCTGGCAGTGGGTGGGCTGCAGAGGTGGCCTTTGTGAGGAGAAGGCAGGAACTGTCCTCTGTGCCAGCTCCCACAAACTCACCACAGGACACTGCTGAACCCTTCAGCCTTGAGGTGGTTCCTTGAGGAAAACCTATTTAAGATGGGGAAAATGATGCACAACAGTGAAGAAAATAGCAAGAATGCTATGAACACCAAGTTAAGAGAGGATGGAGAAGAAGAGATGCTCCAGGACCTGGAGCAGTTATTTCCCAGTAGCCCATGGAAGCTTTTGAATTCACTGTGGAGAGCAGGTGGATATCTCCTGCAGGGACTGCAGCCTGTGGAAATGAGTCCAGAGGGAGCAGCTTTATCCAGAAGGACTACAACCCATAGAGCGAATCCACGCTAGAGCAGAGAAAAAGTGTGAGGATGAGGTAGTGGCAGACAGGAGTTCAGCTTCTCATTCACCATCCTCCTGCTTGGTGGATTAGGAGGAATTAGAGGAGCCAGGAACAGAGGAGTGAAACTAGACCTGGGAAGAGAGGTTGTGAAGAAGGCATTGTTAGTCTTTGTTTCTCACTTTCCAATAAATTGGCAATCAATTAAAGTAATTTTCCCCAAGACAAGCCTGTTTTGCCCATGACAGTAGTTGGTAAGTGGACTCCCATTCCTGTTTAGGAGAGGGAGTGCAAGAGCAGCTGTGTGGGTGTCTGACAGCCAGCCAGATACCAGCCAAGGTCAATCCACTGCAAGCTTTTACATGTCCTTGGTCCATAGAATTTAGCAAAGATACTAGATTAGGAGCAAGTTTGTAAATTTTTCCCAGATAGAGATAGTCTCTACTTTAGGGGACAGAACTTTTAGAATAAGCTGCAGACCCCTTCTCTCTATTTATAGGTTGTTTGGTTTGGTTTTTTTTTAATCAGTTGGAAGGTTTGTTTTGACTAGTTTAATTAAGGATGTTTGAATCATACAATGCTTCTCTTTTGCTGAGCAGCATTTTATAAGTACATAGCAAATATGATTTATTGTACATCAGTGATTAAGTAAGCACAGTGTGGTATAATCAACAGATTTGTAGTATTAGCAAAGGGTAATTTTGCACATGCTGATGTAATACCAATCTTCAGGATTTTGTGTGTTAAGAAATAAGATAGTTATGAGCTTCTTATTTTTACCATTTTATCAAAGTGCATCCACTGGAACACTGCATACAAGTGGAAACTACTTCTACTGGAATGTGGCAGTATGAAATATTGTTCACTAACCATTCCCATTACTCATGTTAGATAGAAGCAGGATGACATCAAAGGAATCTAACTGCAGAGACTCGAGTGGTGAATAAAACTAATTAGAGTCACATTTAATATCTTTATGTGGTTTATGTCAAACTAACAGTATGTCTGTACTTACCCATGGCAAGTAATAGGACTCTTAATTTTTCCACAATAAATCACTATAGTTCTCCATGTCGGATAATACTTGAATAATGTGAAATTACAGGAATTTTTTTAGAGAAGTACTTTAATCTTCAGTCTACCTTGCCAGAAGCAATGTTAATGTATAAAACCAGTTTTATGGTTAATGTTTCAATCTGAGGTGTGAGGTAATAATAACTTCTATTTTCGGCCCCAGTATAGACCACTTAGATAAAAAAACGGACCATGCTACTTATTATGAATAGACTAGTTTAAAAAATAATCACTGGTAATGTGAGAAGGTTTTCTTTCATTCTCTATTATATATGACTTATTCGATGGAAAAGGAAAAATAATTCATCAGAATTAATTAAGTCATTTCTTCTATAGTGGGTTTAGACCATGTTAAGTCAGAGTAAAACTTGGATCATTGAGTATAATACCAGGAAATAAACCCCAATATCTTTCTTCATGCAAATTCAGGTGATCTGAATTATTGACTTTTTGATGAGACTCGTTTCCCTATGTTTAAATGTGTACAAAAAAAAAAATCAGAAGGGGTGTGGCATGTAAGATATATGTCAAAGGTGATCCCAGTTCACCTTTGAAAATCCAGATGTTATATATTACGAAGGAATTTTGTCTACATCAAAGTAGACACATTAATGTTAATCATTCAGTTGAAGCATAGGCACTTCAGATCCATTTTAAAGATGATAGAATCATAGAATATCCTGAGTTGTAAGAGACCCACAAGTATCATCAAAATCCAACTCCTGGCCTTGGACAAGACAGCCCCAAGAATCACACCATGTGACTGAGTGCAATGTCCAAATGCTCCTTGAACTCTGTCAGGTTTGGTGCTAAGACCACGTGGAAACAGGCACAAGAAATCTATCCTAAAATAGGACAGAATAGATGCTCAAAATAGGTGAAATGAAAAGCCATGTCGATATTTTTTTCCCTTCCAGATTTAAACAAAGGATTAAGAAGTCTGATTTAGAGTTAAGACCAGTTAAATCACATTATATCAGTACTGTTTTATGTAATTTCTTAAAAAAAAATTAAAACAAATCATGTTCACTTGGTTTATTATTCATTATGACTTAAATAGCACATATATAACAGAGAGATGTCTGGCAACACGCACATAGCTGTGGGTCAAGAAAATTATGTTTGCCTCCAAATGCAATTTTATAAGCAATGATAACAGAGTCTTCATAAAAGCTGGTACAATTTTACTCCAAAATACAGAAACTACTAGTCAAATTGAGTTCCCACTCATTTTTAAATGATGGAAAAGACATCTATATGCAGATATATGGCAACCACATCTGTTACAGATTGTTATTTAATACAATTTCTAGTTATTTTCTTATTTAGCACTAGTAAGCAATAATTAATATTACTATTTAATACAAGAAAATATTAAATGTGTGCAATAATAATAGAACAAAACCAGCTTGTTTAAAATTCTCACATAATCAGAAAACAATCTACATTTATATCTGAGCAAATTGTGTTCTGGTTGTAATTACATGTTGTGGATCAAATCTTCCTCTTTTAGAGATGTTACCATTGTTGAGAGGGAATTTTCTTCTGTTTCCATCTGTTCACCCACACACAGGCAAGTATGAGCTTTTGAAGTGTTTTCTCCTTATAAAACACAACAATTGTGCATTTCATGAAAGACACAAGCAATGATCTAACACAGTCATTAGCTATGTATACGTTAAAGAATTAACATTATTTTTAGCAACTTTCAACAGGCTTCTGCATAATGTTTTGCATGTCAAAATGCCTTAGTTCAAAATTATTAACTTATTATATGTTACCTAATGAAAGATACCACTAGTGTTTTCCTAATATATAAAATTTAAAAAATAATCATCTTCAAAATGTCAGTTACATTTTTCAGGAAAACTATGTATTGGGCACACAGGACTGACATTTTAAAATAACCATTAAAATTAATTGAAAGCATCTGATTAAATATAGCCTAACTATGTAACTAGCACTTAGTTGTGCTTTGTCCAATAAGAGCTTTGTCTGTAGTCAATCACTTTCTAGCAACCAAGTAACACCTTATTCTGATTCATTGCTTACAAATTACTTCTTTTAAAATATGTGAGGCCGTTTTTATGAAGTTCTGAATTTCAAACTGAGACATATTTCAGCAATGCTGGGAGTTGAAAAAATTGACCTTGTAAAAACAAGAATTTGTATTTGTCAGTAATGAAATTGATATGATGCTTTCTTGTTAGAAGGCAGTGAACAGTAAGCTAATTTAATAATCCAACATTATAGATGAGACATGCAAAAGTTGTTCAAAATATATTTGCTACATTAAATGATTTTTTCTGAAAAAACCCTAAAGGATGTAGTAATAATTCATAACGAGAAAAACTCTGGTATCCTTAAGAAATAATTTTATTTCAACTAATCTTATTAGCAGGACAGATATTTTTGGATGCCTATGTAAGTCCATTAATCCTGGATGCATTCTATAGCATTTTGGTATGTGTGGAAAACTTATGAAAACCTATTCTTAATCAAACATGCTAGAGTTAGGCATGAGATCTTGAGAAGACAAAGACACAAAACTGGTCTTACTGTCAAAAGAAGTCCATGAAACCATCATGGGAAATGGTTTTTAAAAAATCTTTGAATATGTAAGGTAACAATATTTATTTGGCAACCCCTCAAAACTAGCTGGTTTTCTATTTTCTTGTTTGTTTTGTCATTAACACTAGTGAAAAATGCTTCAGAACCTTACCATGTCCTGGAACTGTTTGAGCATCCATTATTCTAATTGTCATTTTGGTGAGAGTTCTAATTCAACAACTGAAATACATGTTGGTCTGATTTCTGTTCTGGCTGGAAATGTCTTAGAGCAAGTTGGCATGTACTGATCATTTTCAAAAAATGGGTGTCATATCATAAAGCCTACTGGAAGGTTTTGAACGTCTACAGAGGAAGTAGAACTAATTGCATTCCACCGTCCATGAGACTCTAGACATGACACCCAAGTGAAGAGCCCTGATATTTATCTTCGCTGATGAGTACTACTCTATTCAAGCTTCTCCTAAGAAATTTCTCCTTAAAAGGATCCATTTTCTGGAAGTAAAACACCAGTCTCCCAAATAAAACTCATAGGAACTGGCAGTTTGGTTTTTTGGTTGTGTGTTTTTTTTTTTTTTCTTAACTGTAATACAATTACCAGATGTGGATCTTTATTTCACTTTTACTGTTGTGCTAAAAATATCAAACTGGGATTACAAATCTAGATGATGTTCTCACAGATGAGCAAATTGTAGGCATGAAGACAACTCAAGACACTGGAGAATTAATGGAGAAAAGACAAATGGTAAATTCTGGCCACATCCTTTAAGTTCTTTATTTTGATTATTTCTTAGCAGGCTATTTTTTTTTATTTCAGTATCAGGAGTATATGACTCACAACTGGGAGAAGAGAAGGAGAAAATAAAAGAATCGGAAGTAAACAGATTGTTTTTTCACTCAAAGATGAAGTGCACTACATCAGTGCAAAGGTTAAAGAATTTTAATAGAGTTTGTCTACCAAACGGGAGTCTTTAAAATATTAGGTGTCTAATGGTGTCGTTGACAACAGATTACAAAACTGCATTCTATTATAGAAAAAGTGTTTTGCAATATATTTACTTGATGCCTAAAACTTTGTTTGCTGGCACCCATAATAAAAAAACATCTGCGAATGATTCACAGTGTGACTCACCGTAGCTTCACAGCTTATGCTAGGTGAACTGTAGCCCATCAGAATTACTCTCTAATCAGTTACTTGAATCTGTACTAAGCAAAATATTGTCTTTGTGTTGCTCTTTTATAAATCATTACCACATTGTACTGATCCTTCTTTTCACTCTTAACTGGTCTGTTCTATGTCTACACTTTTTAACTACTAAAGATAACATAGCCATCCATTTTCTTGCAATTTATTTCCACAATAAATATGATTGATAAAAAGCAAATACCCAGTTTAGACTGGGATTAAAATTTTTCTCATCTTTTTGTCATATTGTCTTTGGTTGGGTTTTATGCACACACATTGCCTTAAAGAAGCACCTCTTGAAATGTCTCAAATTGATCTTGAGAAAACAGCAGAAAGGTAAGTATTACTATCTCATTTTGCAGACAGGAAACCTAGAAAGGTTAACTATTTTGCATGGGGTGTCACTCCTCTGGCCCATGAGATTCAGTTTCTTGCTCCTTTGAGCGAGATAAATAAAGCTCCTTTGAAATTCTGGGATTTCTAGAATTTGCTCGTTCTTCACAGTGTCAACTCCCATAAACCAATTCCTCATTTGTAAGGGACATTTAGTGGATTTTTTATTCTTTCTGATGTGAAAGGAGTTGGGGTATTTGAGTTCTTTTACTGTTGTGTTCAGTGAGTCGTAACACCTTGAACACCCTCTAGAGTCATGAGTATCATCTTCAGCATCTAGAGTATTACTCATGTTAAAGGTAGTGTTAAAGAATAAGGCAGAACTGCTGCCACAGAATTTTTCACAGGATGAGACTCCAGCTGTGCAAAGTCAATTCATTTTCCTTTTCTTATCTTGTCAATATTGACATAAAACTTTTTTATAACGAATATGAGACAGACAAGACCTACTAATTGGGAGGGGGAGGGAAGAGGAGGTCTTTCATTATCAGCACAAGCTGTGCTGCCTCATAAACAGTGAGTGATCAAATCTAATAAAGATAAACCCTTGAATGCTTGCTGCTCCACTGCAGCAACACACTGCGAAGGCTTCAGGCACTGGTTTGGGGGAGACTGAATCCCAACATATGGAGGGACTGCCAACAGGCATGTAGGAGAAAAACAAAGCTGAACTCCTGCATCTCTGTTTCCTGCTGCCTCTCTCTGTCCTTAGGCTGCAAAGCCATTTCAGATGCTGATTTTTAACAACACACAAACAATGAAAAAACAGCCTTAAAAATCAGTCTTGGAAGATATTCTCTTTAAAGAAGCCAGAAAATTTAGTATGGGGTAAAGTGTGACAAGGAACTCAAGGCAGAGAAAAGTGAAGTGTAAAGTTAGGGTGATTAAATATTTTTTTCTCAGTATAAATTTCCAGATTTAGGATTCAACTGTGAAAACTTCTGTATGTATGAAAAAAAAAATCATATTTCTAAAGCTGAAAAAACATTTCCCTGAGAAGAAAGGTATTTTTCTACTGTTTCTGTGAGGCATAGATTGCATGATACTCTCCAAGACATGACTGGGGGAGACCTGAAAACAAGTATTTCCAGAGGTGATATGATTTCAGAATTTAGTTTAATCAGTTCTAATTCCCTAACAGTGACTGATGAAAGGAAGGAAAAAAGGAATGAGTTTCAAAAAGACGGAAGAAGGACGTAAGTCGGAATAAATGTATGGTCCCTGCATTTCCTTATGTATTTCAATGGGAGTTGTAAAACTGGAAGTTGAATTATTAAAAAATCAAAAGAAAACACAGAAAAAGGAGGATATTTGGGTATCACTGACTATCTAATTACATCAAAATACTGGAAAAAATCTAGAACAATAAGAGTGTGATTCAACCAGATACCTCTATTCATAACAAAGCAGAAGCACTGGAGTAGATAATATAATTGTTTGAGTGTTCATCATCATTGGAGGACTTCAAGATATTAGCTCAGTTGGTTAGAAAGTGGTGCTAATGTATGCCAAGGTTGTGGGTTTGATCTCTGTATGGCCCATTCACTCAAGAGCTGGACTTGATGATCTGTGTGGGGCCCTTCCAACTCAGATTATTCTGTGATTCTGTATAGAGCAAATACCTGACTGTAATGACCCAGAGACAGTTGATCCTGCCTTCAGAAAGCTGGTCTGTTTCAAGGTTCTGTCCACTCTGATTCACTAAGACACATTGTTTATTAAATGCACTCTTTTCAGAAAAGTGTAAACATATTTAGTGCTGTACCATGCTAAGGAGTCTAGCAGTCTGGCTGCATGATATATTTAGGAACAGTTGCCTTCCTACTGACCTCAGCAAAGAAAGGAACTGCAAAACAGAGTTCTACTTCTGTTACCTATCTGTCTTCAACTTATGATCCATCAGCCTCGTCGTGATGTTGTATGACAGAAACAACATAGGTCAAGTGCTAACTGCTCAGTTTTGTGACCCCAATAACTAAATACCTCAATATAAAGAGATATGCTATATAATGCAAGGAGGCTTCTGCATATGAAGAATTTCACAGAAGTTAAAAATCGTGAAATGACACTACTTCAAATATTGTAAGACACAATGAGTGTATCTTTTAAAACATCTTTGGAACTAGTCACTCACTGTTCTGTGTTATTGAATAAGAGTCACACTTTGCAAAAACTTTTAAATGCAAAATCTGTTTCTTTCTGTTGCTGTGAAAGAAGAGTGAAAAGCTTTGGGTTCTCTTTGGAGTTTTTTTTCGTTGTTTTTGTTTGTTTGTTTTGCCCACAAAACCAGTAAAGTGTTGCCAGGTTCTCTAAGTAAGATAAGAAGATTTTAGTTCCAAGTGAAAGAAACCTCAATCTAATTACATTTAAGGGTAAGCAGAAGAAGGAAGGGACATTATGAAAAAAAAACAAGCTCTTGAATCTTAAATCAAAATATCTATATTAAACAGGCTTTGCTCATCCCTAAACACTGGTACCTACTTATCAAGTCTCTTTCCAACTAAATACATCAAAGAAAGTGGAGCACTGCCAAATCTATATACACTAAAGAAGATATACTTGACTATACTGAGACAAGAGAGAGGATTTTGAGGGATTTTCAGAAGAGATTACATCCTCTAATGCCGCACAAGAACATCGTGATTTACATTATTACAGAGCAGTGCCAAATGAATTAGTAATCACCAGACATTTATTCCAAAGTGCCATGAGAAACTCTTTAGCAATCACCTTCCAGAAAAGCACAAGTTCAAAAATTTGTCACATCCAGAAAATGTCATAGTACATAATGAAAAAGCATAAGTTATCTGCAGAGTAGTTAACCCTGTGCTAACCCATCACACTACAAATCTGAGCTCCACTCCGCTTGCTGCCTGTGATGTCCTGGACACCAAAGCCTACAACTGATGCCACAGCTTGTACAGTGTTGTTTGTTCAAGAGAGACAAGAAAGGGTGTGAATCATGCCTGAGTATTTGCTGTCACCTTAGCAAATAAAAATTGATTCTCACCTGACAAAAATCTTGTTAATTTTCCTGGGGTTTGATGTCTGCTTTTACTGTAGGCTGCTACCAGTTTTGGATTGGATCACTTCTCATCTTTCATATCGTCACAGGATTGCAAGGAAAGAAGGATTCATTAGGGAAATAGAAAGAATGAGAGCAAAGCAACATAAGCAAGTGCTTTGCTGGGAAAGTGACTGGCCCTGGGAGTGCCAAGGGGCCTTACTGTCCCTATCCAACCCCTCCAGGGCTCCCCCAGGAGCCTAAAGGTCAGTATCCCATTTCAGTTCCCCAACTCCTGGCTGGCACAGTGGGACTGGTCCTAGCTGTTATGCCCTGCTCTGCTAGACCCCATCGGAAACGCCTACCACTCCAGGTCCTCAAGCAGTGTCTGTCACCTGGCAGAGATGAGAGAAATCAGGGTCCAGGTTCCATTTCCCAAACCAGACTGAGATATCTTGTCCAATCTCAATTTACATATTTGGGAAAAATGCATCAGTGACAAAGATTTGTATGCTTGACTGTGAACCCCAACCTCTACTTCACACAGTTGTGGTGCCTATTTTTTTAACTTTTAGTTCTCTGTTGAAGAGTGTTCAGCAATAGTATGTAAGAATTAAAGATGAACCTTTTCCTAAAGTTTACTGCACAAGATTCTGTACATCCTTGTTTTAACCATTTCTTGCAGACAGTCTGTCTAAGAGATGTTCACTGCTCTGGACTCTCACTTTCCCCAGGCACTGGACAGTGCACAGAGTGCAGGGTGGCATGTGCAGAAACAGTTTGGTCTTTCTTCTAAAAACACGTTTGCTAATGTGACAGTAATATGTCAGCCAATGTCTGGGTCAAAACGTTACCCAATTCAACATATCCTTTATTGGGTTTAGCCCAAAAATCATTGTTTCCCAGTAGAGGAACAAATCACTGGGACCCAGGTGTGCAGTTGGTGTCAGTTGTTTTAAGGAAAATGCTATAAAGATCAAAAGGATATGATTTTTATCACCCTTCTCGGCTTGTTTCAGCTATTATGTTTTCAGTGCCTTGGCTTCTGGAGGAACTATGGATTCCAACTGTACTCCCAATTTTAAGTGAAGAAACAAATATTTATATCGGAAAGGTTTTAGCAATTTATTTATTATTAATGTAAAGCCTTGAACCTAAATACCACTGCCTCTCAAATCTTTGTTTGCGAAGCCTAGCCATGAGATGATGAAATACCACTGCCACTTCATTGCACAAATTCAAAATTAGATAATCTGACTTAAACATATTGCTAGGTATTTCAATTTGATCTTAAATTCAGATTTAACTCTTTCTTGGTTAAAAATAATGGATTTCCAAGAGACTTTTACTTTAATTCCATAGGGTATAATTAAACATACAAATTAGAAAATACAGTAGTGGACGAGGTATGTATAAAATACTTTGCATATAATCTGACATCATTATGGTCAAAGTTGTCTTAATATGGGCCCCATTTCAGTCTTTAACTCCATATTTTCAACATAGTAATGAAAATATCTTTTCAAATAACAGTTATTTTAACTGGATGTATTTGCTTATTAGAAACAATTATATAGAAGCCCTCACTGAAGCCCATACACCACCCTCAGAGAACAACACAATGGAGTAAGTTTTACAATTCCAAAACACAATTTGATGCAGTGGTTCCCACTAATTCAGACTGAAGCATCAGGGAAAATAATACCAAAGCACTCAGGTTTGGATTTAAGGAAAAACAATTTATTTTCAGACCAGATACCTGCTGGTTTTAATTTAGATATTGGATAAACTGTCTAAAATGAAAGCAGCAGACTAAAATTGAGTGTTTTCCAACCTCCTCTAATTAAAATCATCTAGTTCATTGCATCTTTAATCAGAATCACTACTTCCTTGCCTGACCAGTCTAACCTGCCAGATGGGAGGGGTGAATGTCATCAAGGACCAGCATAGACTCTTGATAAGGAATGAAGGTTTTGAAGAAACTGTAAACACCCTCTGAGGAAGAAATTAGACTGGTGAACTTGAAGTGGAAAAAACATTGGCAAATTGTTTAAACAAGAACTTACTATACAGGTCAACAGGGATGTTTCTGACTGGAAATCACCTGCTGGAGAAGAAATTAGTTTTGAACACCTAACTCAAATCAGTAGAGTAGGTAGTGGACATTTTAAATTATTCATCTTTGTCAGGAAACCCTGGTTTCTATCTTCTATGGCCTCCTCTACTCAAAGTGTGTCACTGGGAAAGTATAACCTGAGATGAACTGCAGTCTAATAATAACATAAAGCAGAGAAGGAAACAATGCCTCTGAGCAAGGTCCATGTAGCCCATATCCCATTTCTAAAAAGGGCCTCTGCAAAGTGTATGGTGAGAGACCTTAAGAATAGCAAAAGTAGAGATTGATACTTTCTCTCCCTACTTCCCTGGTTTCCAGCAGTCTGCCTTTTGGGGATTTTTTTCAGTTAAAAGCTGCATCTGCATCCTGTTTTGTAGTCCTTGATTGATTCTTCTTCTATAAATTTGCCTAAGAGTTTTTCAAATCCATTTGCAGCGAGAAACTCCACAGGAGCCTCTGGTTATAAGTTTCAGACTTTTCCTTCATACTGTGTGTAAGAGCACTTTCCCTTCTTTGATTTATACCTGCAGCCTGACCATTTCATCTGATGCTCCATTGGACTGTTGAGTGAAAAAGGAAATAATTGTATCCTGTTACATTTCTCCATGCTAACCTATCATATCCTCCCTCAGCTTTTTTACAAACTGAGGAGTCCTCAACTCTTAAAACACTATTCATATTGTACTGGGTCTTGCTGGGGTGGAGTTAATTTTCTTCATAGCAGCGGGTATGTTGCTGTGTTTCAAATCTGTGATCAAACAATTGAGAGCTGCACTACATGATCATTGTAGGCCCCTTTCCACTGAAATATTCGATTTTATTCTATTCTTAAAGCAACACTGATAACACAACGTTTTATCCATTGCTGAACATTGTTTGCATGGTGCCAAGACTTTCTGTTTCACACTCTCCCCTCACAAGTAGACTGGGGATTGGCAAGAGACTGGGAGAGGTTGCAGACAGAACAGCTGACCCAAACTGACAAGAGAGATATTCCACATCATATAAAATCATGTTCAGGAATAAAACCAGGGCAGAATTTTCCCCAAGTAACCACTGCTGGGCGTTGGTTAGCTGATCGTAAGCTATCATGCTTGCATTGCTTTTTTTTTTCTTTTTCTTCCCCTCTACACATTAAAATGTCTATACCTCAATCCATGAGTTTTCTCACTGTTGCCCTCACAATTCTCCACCCCATTCCACTGCGATGGACAAGCAAGAGAGTGCTTGAGGTCTTACCTGCCAGCTGAGGTTAACTCCACACTCACATGAAAAGTGCTACTTACTGTTATCCATCTAGCAAACCCCATGCATTTTCTCATTTTCTCTCTTCCATTTCTTATTTTGAGGGTGATTTAGGTGAGAAGTAGGTTTCATATTGCATAAAATCATTTATGCCAAGCATCAGATTTTCTAAAACCAGAAACATTGTCCAATGGTTTGAGTCAGAACAACAGAAAGAGAATGGTAAAAGATAGTCTGTTCCCCAGCTGAGCTATTGCCACATACCCTCCATAACTTTCTACCTGCTAACTCCAGAGACAAGATTATAAAAATAAGTAACCTATTCTATATGGTGTAGTTCCTCTAGTTCCAAAACCCTGCCATGGGCAGTGGTATCTTTCACTAGATTAGGTTAATCAAAGCCCCATCCAACCCGGTCTTGAACACTCCCAGGGATGGGACATCCTCAGCTTCTTTACGCAACCTCTTCCATTGTCTCACCACCCTCATAGTAAAGAATTTTTCCTATCTAATCTACGTCTGCCTGGTCTTCATTTAAAACCATTACCACTTATCCTATCACTACATAAAACTGAAGAAAAAGTAGATTAAAACAAAATAACATTGAGGAGGATTATGACAGGTAGGGAACAGCATTTACAGTAATGTGTACCATGTAGGATACAAATCATATTCAAAAATAATATTTAGTGCAAATGAACTAAATTTTCCCCTGGGATAAAATCTTCTCTGCTAAACAACACTGCAACGACCTTTGTGATCAAATTATTGCCAGACTAGAGTTCTGGTAAGGAAAGCTAACATTTCAAGAATAATCTGTTTTTAGAAAAACTGTTAATTTTGGGGGGTTTGAGGGGTGGGGAAGGGCAGTTAACCAAGAAAGGTCGAATCTGCAGTTTATACTTGTTTTTTATCAACCTTTTCAGAATATATTGTGTTCTATAACTAACATAAGTATGTACATTCTTTAACTATCAGTTTTACATAATTGATTTTGCAAGAATTTTAGTTTAGATATTGGGTGCACTTTTGAAGGACATGTCCCTGTATCTTCCGTTTACTAAAGTTCAGATCATCACAGGGTGAAGTGAAAGGACCCGAATTCCTTTCAGGTGAACCTAAACAAAAATTATATATATTTCCAGAGATTTCTGGTTCTCCAGTTTCTCAGCATTCAGACCACAGGACCAGATTATAGATAATGTGAAACAACCTCCATAGCACATAAATGCAAATAGTGGGAACATGACATCCTCATCTCTTCACATGTTCACTTGTGCTACATTCATTAATGAAGGCATAGCCTAGAAAAACAGCTAAATGTAGAAAAGCATTGTGGAAGGATTCTTTCAAATATGTTGGCAAGATTCACTTTCTGATGAAAACTTTTTATTCAACAGTTTTTGAGGTGTTCCTCACCCACAGTATTTGCAAGCATTCTTTTTTTTTTTTTTTTTTAATATAGGCTTTCTGGATACATAGAGATGCTGGTCCATTCTCTAGTGCCATTTAAGAATGTTTTATAGACAAAAGTTTAAAAAAAACGCCTAGAAACTAACACAATCTGTGGAGGGAGAATGGGAATGGGAATTCTGCATAAGAACATCATGGGAATTATCTCATGGAGAAATTATCCAAACTGTGTGCACTGCCTACTTCTCCTGCCTGATTTTCCTGCCTACTCCAGTCTCCGGTGTTCCCAGTGCCTGATTTCTCAATGTCCTTTTGTACTGACAAACTATTACCCGGGACAGGTTACAATTTGATGAGAGACTTTTTGTGTTTCTTTGTATGTGCATGTGTGTGTTTCTGTGTGCATGAGAGTGTACATATTCTGGAGGCTCACAGAAGAATAGGAATTTATTTAAAGTAGCCTACACAGTAAACTACAAACCAGTCCACAGAGGAAGGCAGGACAAAAATCTGTCCAATACAAAGACCTAATTCCTTCTTGACAAACCTGAGTATCTATTTAACTAAGCACATGAGCAAGACACTAATGCTACTAATGCTATCACACTTTGTACCAAGCAGCCATGGTAATTTCCCAAAACCTGTTGAAACAGTAATGCACCTGCAAAGCATCTCCTGTCCAGCTATGGCCATCTGCAAGGCAGTTGGAGGGGCTTGCAAAACATCAGGAGACACAGACTCAAGGTTTCTCACACAATGGAGGGAAAGAAAGAGGAACTCTACCAGCATCTTAGAGGTGCCCTGAACCATGGAGAAGAATCAAATTAGTTGGAGTGATTAGTTAGGAGTTAGAGAGGACACCTTTTTTTTTTTTTTTTTCCATAAAACAAAAGGAATAATAAGTACCCTTGCTCAGTCAGACACTCTCACAGAGCTAGACCAAGTGTGTTAGTCAAGATTTTCATTTATTGAAGCTACACTGAGTCTTTCCCAACACCCTGTGCTTTTCCATTTGCTCAAGTCTCACCATTTAGATACAGAAATCACATTTTCCGGTCTGTTGTTTCCAGGTTCACCTCTGTGGCTCCCAGACTTTTTTATTTTGTAATGTGAGTTACTCTTCTAGCACAATAGAAATTGCATTGCACTGTTTATAGTGAACGTTTACAAGGCTTTGCCAGATGCTCTGCAGTTTCACATCTGAGTTACTCCAAAGATTTCTCCCAAACATCCTCCAGTCCTGGAAACTTACGTAACTTTTCTGTTTGGTCTAATTCCTCCTGTATACTCACAACAAATGCATCTAACTCCTCTGATCCCTCTGCTGCAAAAAATAGCGAGGAAGTGGGAATTACCAAAGACTTAAGCAGTCAATTAATACAAAAATCTTTTGCACTACTCTGCTCTGTGTTGTTCATTCCTGAGTACTCTGTTACACCCTGGTCATCAATTATCCTGTCTGTCTTCTTATATCTGATGAAGTAAACAACTACTTACTAGGAACTTGATCATTCTCTGCAAACCACTCCCTAATTCTGTTCTAGTCTTTGGGCTTTGCCTTTAAGCTCAAGTTGCCATGTTTTAAGGGCTTTCTTTTTCTTCTGATTTAGACAAGCTTTCAATCTTCTATAAGGCTGACCTTTCCTTATGACAGCCTCCTTAAGTTTTCTATCAGGTCAGACAGGTCCAGTAACAACTGGACTTTTTCTTTTTACTTATGTTTTACTTTGTAACTTTTATATGATTATTACTAATAGCATACATTTTTATAGTACTTTTCCTCGCAGATATCAGAGTGCTCTAGGAAGGAGATAAATAGCGCTAGCTCAGCTCTTGAGAAAGGGAAACACAAGTGGCGAAATAGCTGTCCCTAAGCATTCAATAGAACACTAGCAAACCAAAAATAAAATCCTCCTTGCATTGTATATCCCAGTAGGATAGAATTCATGTGCATCTTTTTGCATTTTTTTACACACTTCAGTGTGTGTAATTTACACACTTCAATGAGCATCCATCCAGCCATTTTTAGATTTGCTATTCAAGAAGACCTCTACAATCATACATGATTTAGTGAACACTAACAGCAATGCAGACAAACAGGAAAGTATTATCTAGGATAGATTAACAAAAGTAGACTTCAATTTGAAATTTAAAAATATATATATACTATAATAAAAACTGAAAAATGAAGCAGTTGCTTCAAACTTCTTTCAGTACTAATAAACAATGAACTGCAATGACTCAGCTTGGATCTAGTAAAAAATGCGTTTATGTTTCAGTACTGTGACAGGACAGTTTTCAGACTGGAACAGTTTCAGACTGGGACATGTATAACTCTGCTTTGCAGTGTTCTTTGCTCCGTAAAAAAACCATTTGAAATATCATTCAAAGTGAAGCCTTTAATTAAAAGTAACCATAACAAGCACTGAAAAGGGAAAGAATATGACAGAGATTTGTGCTAAATGACAAATACTGACAGCAGACTGACCAAGGTGCACTGAAATGTGTTGGAATTCAACTCATTAGGCCTCATTCTCTATTGCATGAAGGCTCTTTCATACTGCTTGGCTGGAGAAACAGTCATAAGGTAAATAAGAATAAAAGTTATTTGCACTAGGTAATTCTTGTCACTATCAGTCAAAATGGTGCAGGTAATCACTTCAGTGTGAGATCTGTTACAGCATGACTCCTGCTTGAATTTAAGCAGAAAACAGAGAAAAAGAAATTGAACTAAGAATGAAGAAGAAACTGATGCGCAGGGAAGACTTCAGTGTGTTAACTGATATTACTGTATAAAATTTTGTGCAATAAACAAAGACTATATCTTTATTTCCTGAAATTATATTCTATAGAGTCACAAGGTCACACATGCAAGTAGAATATCAGAAAAAAAAGGCAAATTTCTGCAAAATTCTTGTTTAAGAAAGTGAGCAGTTAAGTTTTTTCTTTTTTTTTTCCAACCCCAACTTAAAGAATTGCAATCACTACAACAAGTCTGGCCTTTTTTTCTATGCTGCCAACTTCTGCAGAAGTTCTATTTCCAGGAGACTACAGCTTGTATGCTTCTGGGACCATTAAGATTATGAGTGCATTACAGGTTCATTCTTACTGCTTAAAAATGTATTTATTCTTAGAACACATCATCGGCAAGCAATAAATATTTTGAGCGTAAATTTATGTGAAGACAAGACACTTGCAGTTTTGCTGTGATTTTACCATCATTTACCATCACACCCACAAATGACTGGCACTATGAACTCTCCCAGGTACTCCTAGAGCACCTCTCACCAGACCACCTTCTTCACTTCTACTTCCATGAAGCTTTTTCTTCTGAATTATTCCTAAATAATTATGAAATAGCACATACAGTATTCCCATCATATTACAGACGTCTCAATGTGCTTTGCATGTCTTTTATGACATATTTTTAAACTACAGTGTCAGAGAAGAAAGTTATCTTGTGATAGCCATCAATGTCATAATCTCTGTAAATTGAACAAAGACCAGAATTAAATATTATTATTGCTGCACCAGTCACGTTGTCATAAACCAAAGATGTGATAAGTTTTACTGTTAGCTTAGCAGTTTTTCACTACTAAGAGTATGCATACTCATCATTTTTACTTCTTCCTCAAACTATTTTTCTTTCCACAAGGCTATTTAGAATTGCCATTTTAAATTCCATTGCTTCTGTGAGCTCCCGTTCCTGAGAAACATAAACATGTACCTCACTGCAACCAGAAGTGATAAACTGCAGCATGATTTTTTAAGTTTTGTATTTTAAAAAAATACTTGGTATAAATCAAATCTTGGAGTTTAAATCCAATTCAGACTTTATGTTATTGCCTTTGAGACTTAATAGCGATGAGATCGTTTGACTGATACATCACAAGAATCATTCCTTTCTGTTCGTGATCACAGCAGCTGTGCTGAGAGGAAACACTGTGGCTGATGGAGCCCACGAGGAAAAGCTGTTACGCTATTCTGTATTCATTACTGAGCCTAATTACTCTCAAATTACAATGCAAAATGCATCTGCTTTGAATGACATTCTAGTAATAGACATGCAGAGTGAACCGAATAGTTCTTCCTAATGTCATACAAGTGATTTCTTCTTTAAGAGGGTGAATGACATCAATGTGCACATATATATTACTCATAACAATTTAACAATTTAACCCTAATTATTCACAGCAGTGGAATGTGGTTTTTTTCATGTATCCAATAAAATATCCACATTGTAAGTGACGTCTATAATATTGTACCCAGGATCATATCCATGTTGTCTGGTCCAGGCACTCTCATGATAATGAGCTTGCAACCCAGCCGGAAGGACTGGTGGTGGGTCAGACTCTCCTTTCACTCCATCTCTGCAGCTCCTGGTTTCCATACTAATAAAATACAATCATGTACGCTAAATGGGAACAGCAGAGCCCTTTGATGAAATGCCAGATGAGGGAAGTGGGGAGACTGTTTCTTGCATTTGCAGCAAGAGGAATGGATTTATCTGGACAATCTGATAAGTTAAAAGAGAAATTGAACTAATTGCCACTTACTAATTTTGCTTCTGCTCTTGGCTTTGGTTGGTTGGTTGGCTGGGTTTGGTGCATTTTTTTTTTCGTTTTTTCTTTTTAGTTATTGTTCCAGTTTGCCTGGAATAATAAATTTCAAATTCCATTTTTAGAGGGATTTAGAATGTCTTCTAGAATATTCAAGGGCCAGCTATTCTAATACTACATTAGCTGTTGTAGCTAACAGAGAAAATAGAGGTGATGTTTTAGAAGGAATTTTCTTTTTCTTTTTTTTTTTTTTTTAATCATGTCTCAAAGAAGGAAGAAGAACAAGCAGCAAACAGGGTCCATATCAAAATTTTTGGTATGGATCCTATAACTTGATAAAAGCAATCTACTGGAAGAAATGTTTTCTGTGGATTACAAAGTTGTATACTATGATTTAGTCTACATTGAATTTGTACTAATGAATTACAAACCACTTAAAATAATAGCATAAACAACTGCAATGAAAATCCTGATTTTGGAAGTTTACTAGCATATGATGGAGTACCACTATAATAAGACTTTTACATTTGCATAGCTCAACATTTTATTTAAAAAAAAGATAAACATGCTCTAAAAAACCACTCTTTAGACTAATATATTGTGTTCTCATTTTTTTCATAAATAATTCTCCTTTAGATTAAAATTATCTAGTTTATTTCACCAAATCTCACTTCATACTTCTCGCAGGACCTCTTTCCACTGAAAATATTACCCACTGCTCCTTACCTTCTATAAAAAGCTAGTGCAGACTTTCTATTATTAACTCATCATAGAGCTTGAAAAAGACTATTTTGGAGGGATATAACTGCAGAACCTCGAGGTTCAGCATGGAGATTTGCCTATCACATCCCTCTACAATCCTGGATTCTAAAGATATGGGAATTAGTCTTTTCTAGTTGCATGAATGAACACTGGAGCTGTAAAAGTGAAGAGGCAAAAAATTGGCTGTAAGACTTGAAAAGAGTCAGTAATGTGAAAAAGAACAGATGCAAAAATAGTCAATATAAGAGCAAATACTCCTACAGCACACATTACTTTCGAAAGGAAATACAAGAAGATCTCTTGTCATGCCTTGGTAGTAACAGGGGAACACCTGAATGAAAAGAATGTTACAAATTTCCAAGCTCAAAACAAGATTTAGAAAACTTGAGACCAAATGCTTTTCCAGCTCAATTTTTACTTTCATTTGACATGTCTGTAAATGCTGAAAAATTATCACATATAATGATTTGGTTTACACAGGAGACATGGATAGAAGCAGATGTTTTTGCAGAAGATGGAGTACTAAAAACGCAGATAAATAACAGTTTTCTGGCATTCATAGATTTTAATATCATACTTTACTGTTCTCTCAGAAAGGAAAAAAAAAAAGAGGAAGTGGACATCTGAAATGCACTTTTGAGCTTTACTATTTGGCAGCAGAAAGTAGAGAGAGAGGGAGATCTGACTGAAAATAAAACCTTCTCAAGCAGTGCAGTGTGGGGGGACAACTGTATGAGGATTATGGAGTTTCACAATAGAGAAGACTGTAAAGGGAGTCTGTGATAAAGCAATCCTAGAGGAACATCCTTCTAAATGTACGTAATATCTGACAGTGTGGCAAGGATACTAATTTTGAAGATGAAGATGGCATTGGAGCTGAAGAGGCTCATAGAATGTTTCAGAGAATGTTTCTCATGAGAAACAAAACAGTAGCTTCTTATATATAATTCATCATCCCACCTGGTTATTTATAGCTGTCACAGATATCTGGTAAGCAAAACATCCTGGATTCATTATTGACTATGCAGCATGATTGCCTAGTGTAGTGTCACGTATTGCTTCATTCTTCCACCGATTCAGAGGACTTGTTTGTTGAATATTTTTAAAGAATTCCCAAATCAATAAAATTGGAAAAAAATTTCAAAAATATTTTTAGAGTGTTTGGCTCCAACAAACTCAGACGACTCAGGAGCATGAACTTATTTATGTATCTAAATTTGATTGACTTGAAAGTAAACACTGTCTTCAAGAAGTGAAGACCTGAGGTCTTGTTGGAGGCATGTATTTGCCACTGTAAAGAAAAAGCTGTTTTCAATACAGGTATTTCCTTTCAGATTTGGCAACAAATTGAGAGCAGTCAAATAGTGTTTGCATTTAGGGAGCAAAGTTTCTTGGCAAGAGAGACAGAGGAGAAAAATCAGTTTTACCACTACAAACTGGACTTAAAAGTACTGTTATCTCTCCTCAAATCCTAGCATCTGCTATTGTCCAAGTTTCGTTCTGGGCTCCTTATAGATTGAGGTCCATGTCTATGTCTTCTTTAGACACCTCCTTAAATTTGCATACGACTGAAGACAAATTAAAAAATGTTTAAGTATACTATACTTTTTGTTATTTACAGAACAATAGGGCCAAACTTTGGTCATGATGACTTAAACTTGTGCCTAAGCCACTGATGAACAGATGCTGAAAAATTTGGTGAAGAGTTACAACCATGTGAAAAAAAAAATATATTTGTTGATTGTGAAGTATAGAATGAAATAATAAGTTGTTTTTTTTTTTGTTTGCCTGAGTTTAGTAATCAGCTTGCTACAGTTAGAGTTTATGCTAATCATATATTTAGCTAAATTAGGGGGAAAAAAAGGCAATTAGACAGTCAGAAGGAATGCATCCAGCTGTACAGTAGGGGTTATTAGTAGAAAACCACATATGAAATATTTGGACTAGCCTAAACTGCACGCAGTAAGGACCATGAGAGAAAAGCACCCCACAATCCCTGCATTGCTAGGGAGAAAGAGGATATACACTGGAGGGAATTGCTGATTGACAGATTGATTTTTTGGGGTAATTTTGGTATTTTTTCCCCTTGAAATCCAATGCAGATACTTTTTTAGAGGAGAAATCTAATTCTTTTATGAGGCATAGATGAATACAAAGTCAACAGAAGTTTCTTAAGGATTCATGCTCACATCATATCAGCAGACGGAAAATGTTCCCCTTTGGTCCTTCTTTTGATATCTGTTCAGAAAGAGTTCACTGATTGAGTCAGGGCTGCTGTCCTCCACTCCCCATGACAGGATAATTGCTTTAATACCGTTATATTTGAATTAAGCCACATTGCCCACAGCTTGTCTCTTTTCCTGTGACATTAGGCTAGACCAGATCTCAGCCTGAGGTGTTAGCAGTAGATAAAACCTTACTGAAGAACACAGTTTTCACACAAGTTAAGAGGTCAAGCTCAACACTGGAAGTGAGCTCCAGGGAGAAACTCGGCCACTGATATTTCAGCACTGCAGTTAGCCACCCAGGCCTGAAGGGACTTTACTATCATGTGGGGAGAATACAATCAGTACCCACACAGTATCCTATCAGTCACATGCCTTGTTTTTGGGGTGACCAAACTACTGCATACCGGGAATGAGGGGTTCATCCCTAAGTCTGTTTCTCACTTCATCTCAGTGTCACTATGGCAGTAAAAGGATTAGCCTAGATATAAAAATCATGCTTTTCAGTACAGAGAGAAAAAAATACTTTCTTTTAAATCACTCCTATGGCTTGTAAACACCTTTTGTATATCAAACTTGTCACAGTTGTACTTTGTTAGCACAGTAGGTCATCATGGGACATGTTTTTACAGCTTTCCTGGAATGAAAGGAAGATTGCATCCACTGCTAAGATTTAAAAAAATCCTTAAACTTTATTGCCATCATATCAAATTGCTGAAATTATTTTATTATTTTATTTATTCAGAAATACTATGGGCAAATTTGCACAATCCTGGATCTTTTTTTCCTCTCAGCTTTCTATTAGTTTGTTTCAAATCAAAAGAAAAACACTTTAGGGTACAACTGAGGTAGATTTACTATTTCTCTGCCTCTAGGACAATGCAATATTTAAAATCTACAAAGCTTTTCAATACCACCTCATGAAAACAAGCTTGTTGAAATACATAATATTTCTAGACTCTAAAGCAAATTCTGACTTTTTGATGTTCATGTAATTTCTACAGTATTTTCATGAAATCTAAATAAAAAGAGACACTAGGAGATTTTACTGTCTTATCTAAAACTTAGTTGGTATATTTCTTTTGGAGATACCAGAAAATCTCACTAAAAGGAACAAAGCATGAGCATAAACTAAGTTTCCAGGTACTGAAAACCATAAAAATCAATCTACTGTTTCAGCTGTTCGTAGCTTATACTAAAGAAATCTAGTCCACACCTAAGTGTAATTTCTATTCAAACAGATCATGTTCAAAAACGATCCTATTTGACTCTGTACACAACAGTAATGAGCTAATCCTGCCATGGGAAGGAACTGCTGTGTCTCTATGGCATCTTGCAAAAATGCTTAGTATCCTAAAAACATAAGAGGGTGGCCAGGAGCTAGATCAAAAACTCTGAGGCCTCACACAGAACAGGAGCTTACAGTGGCAGCAGCAGCATCTGCTCCCCTGGCAGGTCTGAGGCAAAATCTAGCAATTTAACTCTGTTATTTTATATACACGCACATACATTTATTAGAAATATGCACCACGTTCATTTCCATCTCACTGAACTTTTTTCTTTTAATAATGGCCTGACTCTCCAACAACTGTCAGTAATTCTTGTAAAATACTGAAGAATTTTGAATACATGAATATATGTAGAACAAATACCAACAAATGTAATGCTATTCAGTGTAAGAAGAAGCAACTCTGTATTCACTTGTCACAGTGGTCGGGCTGCCCAGTAGTCCCATTCTGGTTAGGAACTGTAACAGCCCTCACTTCTGTTCTTTCTTCATCCAAAAGTTCTTTGACTCTGTTTCGTCTCTGTAACTTTGAGAACTTCACTGAAAAATAACTTTACTATAGCTGTGACTGAGCACATAGTATGGTACCTTTGATTTTCCTTCATTTGAGATTTAGGGCTGATCTTGAAAGGCACTGGGAATTAATTTCATGAAAGTTGCTTCAAAAACCTTTCAAAAAAGCTTTAACTTCCACAAGACCACATCATCAACACCCAAACTGAAAAGAAATGTATTCTTCTTAAGGGTTTTCTAAAGACTTTTTTTTTTTTTTCCATTAGCATTGAGCTCATTTTCTGTCTAGTGAAGGCTTTGAACCTTTTTTAGCACCCTTATTACAGGATAAGGTGTGGTTTTCCCACCAGCTCATCAAAGAGATGATGTGCTGTTCAGAGCCACAGTACAGCCTGCAAGACAGACTGTGTATCAGAGCTCTGCTCCCTGTAATATCTCTAACCAGTCCAAAGGCTAGGGAGGGGGGAGATTAAGGCAGGCTACTCAGGCTCTGATTTATTTCTATATTTATACAAGTTACATACTAGTAATTTATATGACAAAATGTTTATGCTTCATATTTTTGTCTGTTGTGCCAGTAAATTAAGGGGTCCAATAATTCTAGCATAAAATAAGTATGATGAAATAAGGTCCTGTTCTAAAGTGTCTGATGTCAGTTTGATGTGATAGACTTCATAAATAATTACTTAGTCCTTCACTATATGAAATTTCTAACTTGTTACTTGAGTGTATATACCTTACTTCTATATACTTTGAAAGCTATTATACTCTTGTATTACATAAAACAGACATTCAAAATGACACAGAAGAGCTTAAAGAAAAATGTTTTAAAAACCGAGGGCAAAAGATTAATATGATTGTAGTTCTACATACTAAAAAAATATAATGGATATTTGCATTCTACTATTTGTATCTAGGTCATCTGCCCAGGACTGACAGAGCTCACAGAACTGACACAGAACTCAGTATATATCTGTTCCTTGCTAGATAAAGAACTTGATGCCAGACCATTCCTAAAAGGACAGCAGAAATCTACACCTAAATAACTTTGTTACATTTAAGGGAAATTTATTTCTTTTGTCTGCTCCAAATTTGCATTCTGGAGGCAACAGCTAGCAAGAATAGAGTAAAAAAACAATAGCTAAAGAAACAAATAAACAAATGACCTTTCTCCCAGGGAGATGAAAAACATTATTTAAAACAAAAACAAAAACAAAGAAGGAATAATCAAACAAACAAAAAATCCAAAACCAGAAACAAGTTTCTACACATCTTAGTTTTAAGGCAGGAATAACAACCAGCTCATGCCACTGTTGCCAGGACAGTATATAAAGCATAGAAGAACTTGCCCTGTATTTCTTGAGTTTCCAAAGAGGACTGTTGTGACTGCTGAGCCAATCCCATTTAGGTCCAATTTTTAAAATAAAATACAATGAAGTAGAACATATGAATACTAAGATGCTGTACAGAATGTTTGTAAGAATATTATTGTGAGCTAGAATATAACAGTATTAGCTGGAAATTCTTAGGTAAGTTTATGTAAAAATATTTCTATTTCTTTCAGAAATTAAGGATCCATTTCAATAAATTTGCTCTCTTTAAAGTAACATTAACTTATGAAATAGAAATAGAGGGAAAGGTTTTTCCAATAAATAAATCGTTTATCTATGAAATCACAGAACCAGTCACAGAATTGCTGAGCCTGGAAAGGGCCTCAAGATTGACAAGCTCAACACACTGCCCAAAGCTGGGTCAGCAGGAGCAAGTTGCTAAGGATCATGTACAGCTGAGATTTGTATATCTCCATGGATGGCCACTACAAAGTGTGCGTAGTAAATGTCTTCTGGTGTTGGTTCACTCTCATGTCTCATTAGACTGAGATTATGAACTTTCATTATGATCACTCTTATTACTTTTAAGCAGAATTTGCTATGTTTAAATTTGCTTCCTCTGCCTCTTGTCCTGTCACTAGGCACCACCAAGAAGAATCTTTCTCTTTTTCATCCCCACCCATGAGATATTTATAATATAAAAATATATAAAATATAAATATATGTAATCAGATTCATCCGGGCCTTCTCTAGGCTCAGGAACCCTAGCTCTCTCAGCCTCTCCTTATAAGAAGAGATCCTCCAATCCCTTAATTATCTTAATGGCCCAGCACTGTAAGCACTGGTCTAGTAAGTCTACATCTTATTTGTACTGAGGAGTGTAGAGCTGGACCCAGCACACCAGATGTGTCTCACCAGAGCTGAGTAGACTTGACAGATCACCAGCTCCAACACTTATCCTAAAGCACCCCAGGATGGTGTTGACAGTCAGTACTAAAATACTATTTTTGTTTTACAAGTACTTATTGTTATTTTTGGCATACTGTCATCTTCTAAATTTTCTGTTATATTAATAATATTTTTCCTGAAAAACCTTATCTGAATTTCCCTTTGCAAACTATAGATCTCTATAAAACACTCTATAGAGTGTTCTGTGTTCTGGCTGGCAGTATTAAGTTTCCACACCAGCTCTGGGTCCCTTAGATATATTTTTAACTTGGCAATCTCCCTGGAATTCCCAACTAAAACACAGTCTAGATTCAGAAAACTATCAAAATATGAATTTAATTATCTATTTAAAAGCTGATTAGACTTGGCTTTTGTGATAATAAACATTAGTGCTAATAACATTTCCTGATTATCATTTCAACAAGTGATCATACATTTATCTTTTTCATTATCAATTCAAAATAGCTTTCCAGTTCCTCCTTAAGCTGCGCTCTTTACAAGAGGTTTATGCCCTCTCTCAGAAGGTGGAGACACACACAGTGTGTCATCAGTTTGCAAAACTGGACCAACAGGCAAAAGGAGCAGCAGAGGAAAAAGGAGTGAATAGCTGAGAAGAGGACAGAAAAACTTGTTTCTCTATTGCCTTCTGAGTGCACACAAGCAAGGTGCATTTGCCTGATTAGAAGTGGTCCTCTTCCACAGCCATGCGGCTCCTGGTACTCAGTTCTGCCTTGACTTTGTCTACCATCACCTTTTCTGCCAGTGAACATTAAAGCTGCCCAGTGAACATTAAAGCTAATCCTGTCGCAACACGAGGAGGAAGATGATGCTATGATGTATTTTATCTAATTAACAGTATCAGTGGGAAGATTTGGTGAACAAAGTGAAATTCTGCCCAGAGCATCCATGAATAATGATCACTCTTTAACAATGAATTTTGTGGGTGACAGTGCACAACACACCTGATGGAAACTGAAAAACATAGAACTGGGAAATCTGTTTTATTCTATAGTACTTTATTTTTCTCAGTGTTTCCATTGCAGATGAACCTGTAGAGTCCTTATACTGAGTTTTGGTCTGCCAGACTAAGGACACAAGTAAAACAATGACAATCTGTTGGTGGAATTGGGGCATGCACACAGGATGGACCTCCAAACAGTTTTTTCAGCTACTCATATGAAAAGATTTATTGAAATCTCCAAATGATTAGTGAAGCATAGCTCCTGCTTTTTCAAAGCAGAGCTACTGAGCAATTTTAGCCAGACAATCTTAACAAGATTGGTCAACAAGACAAATTCAAATAAACTAGTATTCATCATTCCCAGTGGTAAAAAATCAGCTAGACAGAAAATATATTAAGGCCATAAAAAGATCAGTGGCATCTATAAATTCACAGTGCCATGCTATCTTAAAGACGTCTCACTTCAGGATGTGTACTAGGAGGTCCTACAGAGCAGAAGAGAGGTAGCTATCTTTGCCCTGTTTACTGGTAGTATGGAGTCCCTAGCTGGAGGATTCAGGCGCACTGTGAATATCTTTCTCCTGAGAATGATGTTGACAAACTGCAAATTCCAGAGGGGAAAAATGGAGTAAATGTGGAAATGAAAGGGTTTTAGAGGGCATGACTTAGGAGAAAAAGTAGAAGCGTGTTTAGTCCAAAAAAACAAATGGTCTTGCTAGTAGAAAACATAACTGCTTCCATTACTTAGAAAGCAGTTATAAAAAAAAGGAAAATGAACATTTGTTCTTTACACACATAGGGGGAAGGACAAGTAGAAATCATCATCTGACTTTAGGTTCAGAGCAGTAAAAATGTTCTAATGAAGAGTAATGAGGCACTTCAGCAGGCTACCCAAAGATGTGATGAACCATTCTTCACCATTTTTAAGAACAGATTAGACAAACATATGGTAGTTTTACACGATCCAGCTTCAGTGCAATAGATGGAAAGAAATGCCTCGAACTTTGGAGATTCTTTCTGACAACATATGTCTATGATTCTTTCCTCTTTTCCCCCAAAATGTACTTTCAAAACATCACAGTGGTTACATTTCTTTGAAAAATAATTATTATCAGTAATATCATATAATGACAGCTTAATTTTGAAAATAACATGAGCTAAAGTATTGTCTTATGGTTCGTCTGTGATATACTAAATGATTCCTTCATTTGCAGTGTATAGGGAAAACTTTCAATGCCTTACATTTACCTACAGCATATCTCCACTACAATACCCTTTTTCTCCTCTTAACTGCAACAAGAAAGGATTTTAATCAAATATCCATAAAAGGACATCTGATGAGTAAACTGAATATATTTAAATAGAATAGAAGCAGGCACGATTAAGTGCATAAAGAGTTGAGGTTGAAAGTGGCTAAAATAAAAGGTTGAGTAAAAATTAATTTTAGCATGCACTTTGTATAATACTGCATAAGGTATTCTTTTGTTTTGTTGCCTCTTTTTGGGGACCTTAATTTTCAGTCAGTCACTGGCTTACATCTTATCTCACACCATAATGGCAGAAATTAATGGGATAAAAGTACTCTATTCAAAGACAAATTATCATTTCACTGATCTACTTCACTGAGTACAAATTCCCTCTGCTCCCAATAAAAGCTTTAGAGCAGTAGAAAAATGTTAGTTAACTAAAATTGTGTTTCTTTTCTTAGACCATAAAATTTTCATTTATTCTGTCAGTAATACCCTTGTGTAAATACAGTAATTTTGAAGCCTTTCAGTAAAATGTGATACATATTTTGGCATGGTTGCATGTCTGGATTTCTTCCATGCTACTTCAATTTTGTGGTTCAGTGAACAAAACTAAAAGTTCTCCTAAAGGGTTTGTGCTTAAAACAGTCAGGGGCGTGTTGTTTGCTGAAGCAGTCAGTCTTTCCCCTTGATGAGAGTGTCCATCCACTGTTTTTATGAACCGCATCTTTGTTTAAATTTGCATCAATTCCTAGCAGCAACTAGGAAAATAACAACATGAAATAGACAGCTAGATGAGGAAAAGCACTTTCAGGATATGATAAAAAAATGTAATGTTCGTTGGAGTATAAGGGGTTTCAAGACTTGGAGAGGAAGTTTGAATTCAAAATACACTGAGAAATGTCTTCAGCTCTCTGAGATTGCAGCTCCTTTAAAATGACAAAAGTGATAATCTTTGTATGTGATTTAAGCTTGAAGATAAAGATCTCCTTTGAAGGAACTATACTCCTTTGAGTATAGATTAACTATATTTTCTCAAATATGGGAATTTCCTTCTACTGTTCGGAGGAAAAAAATTGTCCCCAGCTGGGATTAGAAGAGATGAGATTTCTGATAATCTTAATCCTTGTTACTTGATAAAGGTTTTACCAGTCTACTATATTATCCTTGCTTTAGAGAGAGCTTGAAACTATTCACACTCCTCATATGATACAGAACTACAAACCACAGAACAGAATTTTCTTGCTCATTAATTGTCCCAGGTTATTCATCATCAAGGCTTACTATATGAAACTGCCATGTCTAAGTATAATAATGTATATCAATAATCACAGCCTTCAGGGCAAAGTAAATAAATAAATCAAAACACCAAACCGAGTAAAAACACCAACACTTTTTCCTCAAAAACCCAAAGCAGTATATTTGCTAGGAGCATCATGAAATAAATAATTTTAAGTATTAAGAAAAATATATCTATATTCTTTCTTATAATTTTTCAAACAACTGATAAACAACTTGTTTTCACCTGCTTGTAAGCTTTCTGCTAATTTTAAAAGTATTTATTTTTCTTTACACCATTCACCAAAATAATTATAATTGAAGTCCCGAAGTTTGAGCCCTAACTGGAAGAAACATTTAATATAAATCTTACAAATGTGGCCCAGAATTGCTTTTACTTAAAATTTTCTCTCCTCTGTAGCTAGAGCAAAGGAGGATGTAGAAATGGCCAAGGCTGACAAAGCAAGAACAGGTACCAAACCTTTACCTTTTCTACGCAACTCATTTCATTCAGGGTGGATTGGAAAGTCACCGAGTGAATTGCCAGGTCAGTAAAGACAATTTTAGCCTAGGAAAAAAAATCAGGATATTATCAATCATTCTCGGTGGTCCTGGAAATGTAACCACTTTCCATAAACAAGACCTGCAGGTTCAGGAGTTCTGTGGGAACAAAGAAAAACCAAAGATCCTGACACAGATGGTGTCTCAGCTTTATGGGCCAAGCAGCAAAAGAAAATACCCATTGGACCAAGTCCATTTGAAATAAAGTTATTTCATTTCAGTCATAAAAGTTCATGGAACAAGTCTACCATTACAGTGATTTAATTAACGGAGCACCCCTAAAACTATGAACATAATAACATTATTTTTCGACAGTCAAATAGAGAAAGTATAAACTTTTGGTGAATCCCAGAGGAAGTTTTGAATACAAAGAACACCTAATGCTGGGACAGGTAATAAAAGCATATTTCAGAACCTGCAAGCTGGGAGGAATCCAATCTTCTCTGTATAATGACCTTCTACCTTCTGGTCTAGGTGAAAGTGGATCGGTGTAGACAGAACACTTTATACTTGCCAAAAAAAGGTCTTCAGGCTGTTCTTCTTGAACCAACATTTCCAAAAAATAATGCAAATGGATAATATACACTGCATTTAAAAAAAAAAAAAATCAGTCTTTATAAACTATTAATCAAGTCTGATTTAATGGGATCATTATATCTGGCATTCTGCATGTGCTAATAGCATCTAATGCACAGATGCTTTTTTTGACTGTTGAATGAATAATGATCTGGGATTCAGGTTTCCTTAATGGTTCCTTAATATCAACCACTTTGGCTAGAGCTGCAAATAAACATACATGACATTTATTTTATATTTGCAGCATGGAAAATGTGTACATTTGTAATCAAGGTAAAATCTGACAATGTAGACTTAATGACCTTACTGAAGAGGAAATAATTATGAAGAGCACTGCTTCCAGCATGTATATGAAATGCTGTCACATTAAAAAGTGATGGGAGAATAAGCAAAATATTGATAAGATACTTTGAATTTACACAGTAAAAATGAACTGCTTCTTTCTGAAAAAAATTACTCCTTAGAAACTGAGCAAAAGAAGACATCAAAGCAAGGACAGAACCTGAATTTCATTACTTTTTTCCCATGTAGGTAGAGCAAAAAACAGAACAAAACAACAGAAAAAATTCAGAGAACCATATAACATATGTATAACTATCCTGTTGATTGATGAAGTTAGTAAAATTAAGTCCATTAAACTCATTGCTATACAATTCCTATCTATGAAATTTGTGTCTGTCATCTGTATAATACATAACTTTTACAATCATTTGTTGATTTTTTTCCAGTATGGAGAAAAATATGTAAACAAACCTCACCAACAAGTGAAAGAGAACACAGATCTATTCTGTATTGCCATAGAAATCTGACCTGAGCATGCACAGGCATGTAAAAGAGCTTTAATATAGCTAGACAAGTATGAACAAGCCACCTGCAAATGAGTCAAGAGAGTTCAGCTTGTATGTGCTCAAACCTAAAGTTCAGTCTCCTGAGAACTTATTACTATAGGAAGTTCTTAAGTAAAAGATAATATGGGTATGAATGCTTGCAGTAGAAGCACAAGCTGTGTTATTGTACACAGGCACTGACATAATCTTAGCAAATGTTCCTAACGATTACACTGTTTTTGTGCAGAGGCATGGTTCAGAATGAGACAGTGAGCCTATACTGGTGGGCAGACTACTATGTGAGTACTTGTCAAGCTCTGTCTTAATGGAGCACCTCTGATGCTTTCAACTGGTCTGCCCATTTTGGTTTGTGTCAACAGCTCACTATGAGAAAGGAGGGAAATTGAACCTTCTTTAGAAATTATTTTAAAGAGAACTTAACTCTGCATATACTCTCACACTCATTAGTGAGAGTGCCCACACTATGACATTTCAGAGTCACTGAGATAGTAGTGGCAAGGCCATTTAACTCGAAAACTTCTCCATACAGGACTGGAGTTGTCAGTACTAGGATGGGACTGGATATACCATCTGTATTTAAGTTACAGATCGGTTTAGGTTTACTACAAGTAAACACAAGACCTTGATTATGTTGCTTCTAGAGATATAATCGCAATAAATCCTCAGTTTTGTCACTTAAATAAGTAGCTGTGACAGTACCTACAGGGAAAAGATCAAGTATGAAGTATTTTGGAAAACAGAAAGCATTAATACAAATAAAAATATCAAATTTAGGTTGTGAAAGTAGAAATTAGTCAAATTTGGGAGGTTAAAGCTGCAGTCTGAAAACAAACTTCTTGAAAAGTTAAGGAATGTTCTTATCTTGGGGCTTGATTTCACATACACATACTCATCTCATGAAAATATGTTTTAACATTAACTAATTTTGTCAGACTGAAAGATTGTTCAGTCTGGCTTCTGTTAAATTTATGGATCATTAGTCTCTTATCTTTTCATTATGGTCTCCTGAGAGGAACCATCGTAAAGTTAAATGATCACAGTAGGAAATTATTACAAGCCTCCTTTCACCCTACCTCCCTCACTGAAGGAGACAGGGTATCAGTTCATTCATTCTATGCAACAAATGGTAAATATCTTATTTGATTTAAGTCTCTAAAGATCTGATTTATTTTGTCATTTTATAAGTGCTGTGATTAATGAGAAAGATGTAACACACAAATTTTCCCCAATACGAAAAGTACCAAGCCCACATTAAAGCTTGGCTGCCAATGCTTAAACAAAATAAAATAAAAACAAAAACAAAACAAACAAAAAAAAGGCAAATGTTTTAAAGGAAACAAAGTTAATGATTTTTTTGTACTCTAATAGATGAAAGTTAACACCCCCCACTCTAATTTCATAGCTAAATCTAAAAATTTATGCACTCACCTAAATGTTTTTGCCTAGAAATATACGTTATTTTCTTTAGACCTAAGCTAATTTCTGTGACTAACTGAAAGACCATTCACTACTTCAGAGAAGTGCACAAGTATACCATTAATAAACTAATCACAAAATTAATTTCTTGTAAATCATACTACCAGAAAATAAACTCTAAGAAACAGTGATCATTCATAGAGTAAAATATGCCCACAGCACTTCTTGTAAATGTTGAAATACACAACTTGTATTCACTCTAGGAAAAGAAGTAGCTTTTTAAAATGCAGAGCTCAATTTTCTTTGGAATCACATTTTCACTTACCAGGCTTTCCAGCTGTATTCATAAGAACTGTTTCAGGGTTTTGTTTGTTTGCTTCTTTTGTTGCTTGTTTCCATTTTTGTTTGCATATCTTATCTGCTTTAAAATATATTAAAAACATCTAAAAATAGCATGGAAAAGTGTTTTACACACAAGAAATTCAGTGGCCTGAGTGTTTGTGCATCTGCACTTTATCTCCTGCAAACAGTTGCCTCCTTGACAAGAGGCATAATTCACTAAAATAAAAGGATACAAAGTGCAACTGCTAGTAATATGGAGAAGAAAGCAATTAAGTGTTCACAAATGTAATTTGAAAGGTCCATGACACATAAAGGGGATTTATAGTTAATACCAAAGCAAACAGACACCCTTGACTGGTGGATAAAATTAATGGTATTTTATAGTCATAATTTCTTTCTGTTTACCAGATGGGACGGGAGAAAATTCAATTTCACTCATTGTCACAGAGATTTTAACGCTGAGATCAGCAAGAGTTACACAGTACCTGATAAGATGACCAATCCTTTTCATATTTGTTTGGTGCAACTTGTGGCAAGATACTGCAATCAGAAGTCATTGCTAAAAAGAAAATGCAGCATTCATTGTAATCAGACATTGGCAAATTCAGCAGCATGTGTGCTGAATGGATATACTGTTTTTCTAAATATGCCAGTGGGATCTTAGTAGTGTTCTTGAGAGGAAATGACATGATACTATGTACAATCAATGATGGTAGAATAAGTACTTTTTTGGATGGAAATTGCACTTGAGTATATAGAGAGACTGGTCATTGCTTATTCAAGTACAGCTGTGCTTAATAACTCTCATGATGTGCAGATGAAGGAAGTACCTGCTGACCTTCAGCAATAAAGATAATGCAGAGTTTAAAAAACAGAAAATTATTCTGAGCTCTTTTTGTTTTCACGCCTAAGGAACCTTACCAATGTAATTTATTTCAGATTTCCTCCATACAACTGAACACAGAAAGATAACATGGCATGTGGAAATTTTCAGAGAAACTGAACCTTTTCAGAATTGTCAGAATAGTGCCTTCCTTCACCATGCTGCAATTCTTTTCGGCCCTAGAACTTATTCAATACAATTTTTTTTTAACATGGGGGAAAAAGCCAAGGCTTTTCTACTTCTTCAGATGATTAACTGGCAAAATTCTCTTTTGTGCCACAACTTAGGCTTGAATTCTGATTTACTTAAATAAGTAAAAGTTAAAATCTGATGAGTGGTGCTGCTGTACTTTTGACTGATACTCTTCCTGTGATCTGGCGATTTGCCATCAGCATTTGCAAGTACCTACGTACTCCAGTGTCTCAAGCCCAGCCTTCTACTTGAAAATGCCTTCTACAATAGTCCACCCACAGCTCCAAGACATCATTGAAATGACAGGGCAACAACTATACATTCAGACTTACATGAACAAACAAACTAAATCAACAATTAAATATTAGTTGAAATACATAGTAAAACTTGAGAAATATTTTGTTCCAGTTGAGTTGATTTAAGCCAGGAGCTGGCTGAAAGGACCGTTACAGGTAAGAAAATTAGCCCTGCTACTGATTTGATGTTTCCTGGTATCCTACTTCTTTAGTTTTACTTTTGCCCCTAGCTCTTTAGAGCTTTTAAGTATGGTGCAAAAATACCAACATATCTACTCTTTCACTGTACTTGCGCCTTTCACAAAACTAGAAAGCAGCAAAGACTGATGAATTTAGGAAAGGAGAATATCCTTATGATCCAGGAAATCTCTGTAAATATGAAGGTGATCTGACTGGCTCCTGACACAATCTATCTGCTGCTCCAGCTACAGAGACCTGAGAGACAGAAGGTGGTTTTACTCCTTCCCTCCTTTCTTGGGTTGGTAACTAGCTTATTTAGTTCATATTCACTTCAACTAATGTTGGTGCAGAACTGAGTAAAAAAACAAGGAAAAGATTAAAGAGACATAAAGTTGGCAAAAGTTTAAAACAAGCATTCAGTCAACATACAACATTTCATAAAACATTGACTTAGCAAATTCCAACCCATCCAGGTTTAAGCTACCCAAATATCGAGAAAAGGAAATTAGGAGAAGAGGATGAAGGATTGAGAGAGAGAGAGAAAGACAGAGAAAATTATATCTACCACCTTAAATCCAGCACAAAATCCAGCTACCAGAGAGCCAAGAAACAGAAGGGTGGTGAACATGTGGTGGCCATGTGGTGCTGGTTTTATTTGCTCTGGAGCCCTGTAGCCATTCCCCGCAGGTCATGCTTCCAGTCTGCCAGCTGCATGGGGCTGGTTTAGGGGCTCCAAGGGGTGTGGTGTGAGCTGTTGGGTGTGCCAATGGCTAATAGCCATTCTGGGCTCCAGGGGCTGCGGTGTGGAGCAGTGTTCCCAGGGTGCCAGTGGCTGACAGCTGCACTTAGAGGGTCTCAAGGAGATAGGACGTTGTGGGGGGCAGAGCACCATTCCACCTTGGCAGAACCTGATCTGCCCCCTTTATCCCACACACAGAGTCGTTTTGAGCCAGTAATAACTTTTTAATAACTATTTTCAGTCCCTTACAGAAGCTTGATATAAATAACGTAAACAAGTCTTAAACCTAAAGAAGGTGTGAAGTACATTTATTGGCTTATTGGCAAATCAAATCCTCTCTGCCCCACTTATCTTACTTTTCCTCACTGATCATCAGATTACTGCTTAGTCTAAAAAATGCTAAAATGATGTGACCTACCTGTAAGATCTATTGATATATACTAAACTATTGCTCTATTCCTATCCTATCCCAGCTGTATCATGTTCTCTATTAAATATTTAGAATCACAGAATCAGAAGTTTTCAGATTGGTCATCAAGTCCAGTTGTTAACTCTGCACTGCCAAGTCCACCACTTGTGCACACCAACCGTGTCACTGAGTGCCTCTTCTACATATAATTTAAACGCTTCTAGGGCTGGTGACTCCACCACCTCTGTGGGCATCCTGTTCCAATATTTGATAACCTGTTTGAGGATGAAATTTTTCCTAATATCCAATCTAAACCACCCCTGACACAAGTTGAGGCCATTTCATCTTGTCCTATCACTTGTTACTTGGGAAAAGACACCAACCTCCAACTGGCTACTTCTAGAGAGTGGTAAGGTCCCCTCTAAGCCTACTTTTCTCCAGGTCCCTCAGCTATTCCTCATAAGATTTGTGGTCCAGACCCTTCACCAGGTTTGTTGCCCTTCTCTGGACATGTTCCAGCACCTCAGTGTCTTCTGTGGAGTGAGGGGACCAAAACTGAACACAGGATTTGAGGTGCAACCTCACCTGTGCCAAATACAGGGGGACAGTCACTGCCCTACTCTTTCTGGCCACACTATTCTTAATACAGGCTGGAGCCCATCGGCCTTCTTGGCCACCTGGGCACACCCTGGCTCAGGTTCAGTCAGCTCTCGACCAACACCCCCAGGTCCTTTTCAGCTGGACTGGCTACAGGCAGACTACAGGCTTGGACAAGCAGGAATCTGTCTTAATGTGAGAGAAGCATATTGCGTCCCAGGGTGGGCCAGATTTCCCTCGCTGTTCCTGTGGAGTAGTACCATATCCCTCCAGAAATTTGACTGAAACATCATGTGCAGACTTAGTCACACACGGAAAATGATTTAGCAATGTTTAAAAAATCACTGTGCTCTGTGTAAGCTACTTGGCCACTCCAGCATTGCCAGTAGTTCTATGTTGTACATTTTTTTAACAGCTCCCTGAGGCTTAGCAATGCCCAGAGGCTTTACATCCAATCTTCCACGAAGAAAAATATTTACTCAACGTACTGTTACATAAAGATGCAAATGCTCCAGCAGTCTCCTGATATTTTCCAAGCTATTTATCACAGAGCTGCAATCCTCTTTTCCCTTTGAATACATTTAAGTACATTCAGACAGGTAACATAAATGGCAAAAAGTATACCTAAGCATTCAACCATACTGGTTCAGACCCAACATCTTGTCTCCAAACCCAGTCAGTAACAACTTCTTACAGAAAGGCACAGGAACATGGCAATAAAGGGAGACTTCCCAATCAGATCTGCTTTCTAGAAACCTTAGATGATTACAAGACTTTACCAACAAAGTAGATGACCCAGCAGTTTGCCAAAACAGCACATGAAGTTTGTTCAGCTAGTGCAGAAGCTGCTATTATTTGAAACCAGTGGACACAAAGGCCTGACTGTGAGGGTTTCTTGATGTAAGAAACAGGCCCTGAGAGCAGGGACAGCCAGAAAACCTTCTTTGACAAGCAACAAGAAGTGGGAGTTATTCTTACATTGGATTAATAGGGCCACACTGACCAAACTTAGTAATTGTTATACATCCCACATGTTGCTAATCCTTTTACAGTCAAACCTTTATATAACTGTTATGATCATTGCCATTTGATGATACAAATACAGTGACAGATGTATTTGATGCAGGTGCCTGGTCACTGACAGTGGGGGCTGCAGGGCAGCCTCTGTGAGGAGAGGACGAGGCTGCCCAATGCTTGACGTGGCACATTCCCGCCAGCACCACATGGAACAGCTGAGCTCTGCAGCCACGGTGGTGGCACCTCTGGGAAAGCATATTTAAGAAAAGGAAAAAAAACCCTCTCTCAGAGAGATGAAAAGGGAACCAAAACATTGAGAAATAACTGCAAGGTCAAAAGAGGAGGAGGAGGAAGCACAGCAGAAGCTGGAGCAGGTATTCACAGTGCAGCCCACTGCGAGTCCATGGGTGAGCAGGGTCACTGTGAGAAGGAAGCAGCAGCAGCAAGAACCTGTAGTGGATTAATTCCCTTCCCATTCTCCCTGTGCCACTTCAGCTGGTAGTGGAGAAGTCTGAGTTCAGTGGGGCAGACATATAGGAAAGCCCTTGAGATTTTGCATCCTGTTTCCTTCGCCTGTCCCTCAGAGGAGACAGAATGAATGAGTGAGCACCTGAGTGGGCATTTGGCTGATAGTCAGGGAATATCCTGTCACAAAAGAAGAGGTGGGAATTGGCAAAGAATACAAAACACCCGTCTGATAGTCAGAAATATCTCACTGTGTGCCTCAGGACACAGCTGCACTTCCTGAGAGATAGAAAACATTTACATCAGGTTTGTGCACTTGAAAAAGCATAGCAATTGGTATATACTCATCTTTCACTTATTGTTGTTACCATAACATCAGAAAACAAGGTAAAAAAACTCACTGAAAATAATGAATTCTTTGGAAATTTAACTCTGTTTGAAATGAGCAGCAACACCCTATATGCAAGTCAACAGCTACAAACAAGCCCTGAACTATAATGTTGGGAGGGTAAATGAATAGGGACATATACATCTATTGTTAGAGTGATAAATATTATGAGTGTACGGAGCAGAAGGTATTAAATTTCCTTGGAGGACAGAGTGCAGCTTTAGACTAAGGTTGTCAAATTATGATTACATATAAATTATAGTGGCAACAAGGGAAGGACTAAGTCTGCTGAGCTGAAATTAGCAAAAAATAATTCCTAATAAAGTGTGCATGTGATGAAGATTAATGACTGCATAAGTCTTCCAAAGTTTCTAAGATATTCCCTACAAATAGCTAGATGATTTTCAGGGATAGGTTCAGAGAGATTATAAGTCTAAGATCAGTATAATTCACACCACTTATGATTGCCTAACATTGGTTAGGCACATTTATACTGAAAATGAAACTTTCATTTGAGTCTCTGTGGAAAAAAATCTGTGTTATCAATCAAGTCTAAAGTTACATTAAGAGACACAAGACGTTGCAGCTGCATAGCCATGATTTTCTTAGCATAGTGTTCCTTCCAATGATACTAAGAATTGGTGTAATAATAAATAAAAAAACATCAAAACCATGCAAACCAATGCCTAACTCATAAAAACACCAATGTGTGGGATTTTAAACCATAGCACATTCAAAATAAATACTTCTAATTGTACTTTCATATGAAAAACTTTGTCCACATTTCTTTTAAAAGGTGACTATCCACATTACAAGTATCATAAATCAGCACACTATTAACAATGCAATGGGCACTTTCAACTGACTGACAGGTTGTTCTAGCAAGGGACAATGATGGAGAGCCATAGAACAGTATTAGGCAGGAGGCAAAAATGGATCTTGATCTAAGGAGTCGAGACACATGAATATTTGCTGTACAGTAAGCCTGCATTATACTTGAAGAAAGCTTTTGAACCTAACTTCTGTTCTCGGTAATTTTACTATTAAAAAGAGAAAAACACTGGTGCCAGGAAACATAAGCAGGACTCTTGGAAGCAGAGCCACTCACCTGACTGAAATCAGTCATGCTTTTACTATCTAGCTGATTTTGATTTTTACACACTCATTTTCTTGCAAAGGATTGACTTGGAAAAGGGACCATGGAGCAACAAGGTCCGGAATAGCAACAGAAGATTCTTAAGAAATACAAGTCTTTATGACTTGGTAGATGTTTATATCTACAGTAAATTTATTTAAAACCATATCTTTCTAAGAAGAAAATTACTGACCATCTTTCAACACCCACACACTAACTACATGTCCGTAGAATTAAAAAAAGCCCTGTTTTAACATTTTTAACAAAACTTTACTTGACAAATATTAAGGGTTAATTTTTGCAGTAGTCGGAAGGGAGCATGGCTAGGACCTGGAGGTGATTCTATACCACCTGACGTCATTGCAGGGGGCAGGGGGAAGGAATCCCTTCTGGACACATAGAGGGAAGCAATCAGTCGGGCATTGTCAGTGTCTGTGTGGAGAGCATTCCCACGTGAATCCTTTGCCTCTCTTGTACACTTTGTTATAAATATCATTGCTCTTACTGTTCATTTCCTTATTTCATTGCTGTTTCCAGTAAATTGTTCTTATCTCAACCTGTGATCTTTACCTTTTGTGCCTCCAGTTCTCCTCTCCAGCCTACCACAGGGGTGGAGGAGGGGGGAGTGAGCAAGCATCGCATGGTTTGGAAAGTTTCAGTGGGAACACTAAGTTGGGGAATACCATTTCTAAGCCATGACATCATGTTAGAAACTCTTGATAAGATCATTCACTCTTATAAACCGGTAAAGCTTATTTTTCTTTTTTGTTTTTAAATTAATATTTTCTGTAATCCGAGAAAGAATAATTACTAATCGTGTAGAATCACAGAATATTCTGAGTTGGAGGAACCCACAAGGATCACTGAGTCCAACTCTTAAGTGAATGGCCTGTATGGAGATCAAACTTACATCTTTGTGTTAGCACCATGTTCTAACCAACTGAGATAATCATGCAGTTGTTTCCCCTTGACAAATACATTATTGTTTTTCATCTTATTTAACTCTCTTCTTACTAATTTCACCAATCAAAAAGATCAAAATTGCTGAAGTTATATCCCTTCTTCCAGAAATAATTAACAACAGAACATTCTTTTTATAAGTAGGGTTAGTAGGGTTAGTGTTCCAATGCTCTAAGACAGTATCCCATCATATATTAATGAGCACCGTATAAATACTTTTATAATAACAAAAAAGTTTTTCATCTAAGAAAAATTGACAACTGGATAAAATTCTAGTTTTAGTATTAAAAACCCCCAATATTACAGTTCATTCTGTTGGATTTTTTTTATTTTCTGGTTTAATATTTTCTAGAGACTGTGTATCCTTCAGCTCATGATATCCTTTAAAAAAAGATGTCAAGATGGATCTTTATACCATTATCTCTCACAAACATCATTATTTCCAGCATTCACTTAAATGACATTTTTCATAAATTCTGCCTAGTTATATACACTATTCTAAGTTTGGCCTGGTGCTTTTGCCGACTGAAAATCCTCAATAGGCAAAGTATTTTGAAGCATTGTAAAGGTGCTCTGCCATTTGTGCTCTGAAAACCTCCTATCTCTCCTTTTTCCTCCAGATTATTGAAAGACAATATTTTTTCATCATCTCTGACTTGAATGAAAATGCAGAGGTTTAAATATAAAAAGGTCTCCTATTGTAGACTTTTTGAGGTTCAAGCATTAGTATTTTCCTGTTACTCAGTGTGAAACAGCAGAAGTCACTAAATAGTTCTTTTATATTGTGATTTAAGAGGAAGGTTTGAAAAAAGAAAATAGAGAATAATGTAAGGATATATAAGGATATACATAGCCTTGACATGAAGGAAAGACCCCAAAAATATAGAATTATAACAAACAGAAGTGACAAGCTCAGATATGTTTTTTTTCTTGAAGCTAAATGTGGCACACAGCAACCAAAACTTAATAAATTTTTTGTGACTGTGCTGATTAGACTACAGCATTTTTTATTCACACTTCAGTTAGTGCCTATTCTAAGCTCTTTTTGCAAATTTTGAATACATAATTTCTTTTTGAAAAATGTGATTTCATATTGCAATGGCAATTTTTGTTGTTGTTGTTGTTCTGGTGCACAACAATCATATCTGCTAAGTCTGAAAAATGGGAGAAAATAACAACCTGTAGGGTTACTAAGTAGACCTGTAGGGCCAGTCTTCTATGATGCAAGGCTGAGCTACACATGCAAAAGAGTGAGATTCACACATACAAACCTGTATTTCCAAATTATTAGACTACTACTCCAGAGCAAATAACCCAAGATTTGGCTATATAAGTCAAATAGAGCTATATTCCTATAGGAAAGCAACCCTTCGCTAACACATATGGTTTGGTCACACTGAATCTCCCCATGGCCTGTTTCCTTCACCAATATCTAACACTTTCCACCCAACCCAGCCTGCCTTACCCCACTCTACAGTTGCACAGTATCACTATTTGTTTCAGTCTCTGGTGGCATTTATTGTATGTTCAACACATTTCTCTGTTCCTTCTCTATAGGTTAGTTGGAACCATATGTGCAAGAATTCAAGTCAATGAGAAAACACCACAACAATGGTAGAACGAGCACTAGTTTGATGTTTAGCTTGCTTTCTATTTTCAAAAGGAACATTTTCTGCGATTTCCTATCAGTTTTTCACCGCTTCAACCACCCAGGAGAGAGAAATGAATCTGCCAGATGTAGCCTAATGCTTCCTTTATTTTGAGACAGAGTGTAAGAGGGGTGAGGGATCTGTGAAGCCCTTTTACCTCGTGCATGTAGGAGAGTACCTCACACGCAGCAGCTTCGCTGTGGGATCAGAAAAAAGGCCTTGGGCACTTGGAAAACAGAATTATGTAGATTCGCTGCCCCACATATATATCTGTAAAAATTTTCTCCGCAACGCTTTCACACAGAAAGGGATTTTGTTTTTTCACACAACTGATTCATAATATCAGGTTTTGGGCTAAAGATTATTCTCATGTACCCTGAAAAGGTAGTTATTTCAAGCTTGCCATGCACAGGGACTATTTAAGAGTACAGTTGAAACAGAAGCTACCAAATGACACTGAAAATTGGTTATAAACCAAATACACAACAAAAGAAATTAGCAACGTAAGTGAAAGAAGGAGCAAGTTCAATTGATTTCAGGGATGTTTAAGATTATAACTTTAATTATTTTTAGGCCATTACAAGATAATTATAATTGTTTTGGTTTACATTTAATTGACAGCCATGAAAAACACTCAGCACATACCAACTTAATTTGTAATTAAATTTTTCTTTTAAATGAAATCCACTTGAAACATGAGAAATTTGGACAGATCTCATCAATAATGTAAATAGAATGTTCATACAGTAAAAAATGCTAATTTCAAAAAGAAAAATACGTGGCAAAATTGAAGCCTTTATAATGAAAAACATTCATCCACAGTGGCTGTTTGTTTCAGAAAGAACTAGGTTTTTAATTTAACTTTCTAAAACAGAATTTGTGTAGTGTAATATATTTCATATACTTTTTCCAGCCTGTGAGACCAGGAAAGGATACAGACACTCATTATTCCTTAAGCAGTTTATGACTAATTACGCCTGTATCATAATACAGATCCACAGAGCTGTTAAAAAAAAAAAAAAAAAAAAAAAAAAAAAAGTGGGCATTGACAAAAGAAAAACATGGTACCTGAAGAATAATTCAGACCAGGCAGGTATAGATTTTTGCACTAAAGGCTTTAATAAAACTAAAGAAAATTTTCCCTCATATTTTTAATTCCCTGTAAAGTTGCTAAATGGTTAAAATTATTACCCTACATAAGATATTTTTCTGACCTTTCTCTTTCTATCTCCGAGCATTGGAACTTGTAGTTAAAACAAAAAGGCAGACAAGGATAAAATAATAAGAAGACAGAAATGTATGTACAGATAAGACTCTGCAGATGAGAATATTAAGGAATAAACTTCCACTGTTCCCCCAGAAACAGTGTTACTTTGATGTCAGAGCACCTGCTGTGATGGAGGCTTTCTTTGAAATGCTTAAGGTGATGTTGTTTTATACAGCTTTGTAACAAGATCTTCTTGGAAAATAAGAGACATTGAAAGCTGATGTTAGAGGTAATTTGGTAGGTGACCAGCTAGATTGTGCTTCCGGGCACTTTTACTAAAAAAAACCAGCCATAGGAGACAAAAGGGCCAAACTGCTTCTTTTGGAATCAGTATCAGCCTTTCACTGGCCTCTGGTTCCGGAAGGCAAAACTGACTTTCTCTGCATTGTTCACTGAAGGAAAAGTTATTCTGGATGTCAGTATTGAGTACTGTAGTTAACAATAGGTGTTGGACTCTTTTCCTTAGCAGCTGAACTCACTGTTTTTTCAATTAGTCACTAGACTATACTCTAGCAAAAAAGACTTGGTGAACCATCTTCAAAGTTAAGCAGAGTACATCATTCATTGTGCATTTCAGAAGAGTAGTCAGTAAAATTAAGCACGGCCTTTGCTGAACCAGGGCCATCCTTAAGGCTGAGTAAGTATGTGCAAAAACAAACAATTTTTAGGTCCATTCATTAAAAACCCACTGACTAAAATATATTCATTGATAAAGATGAAGAAAAAAACTTGTGGTATAGCATAGCACTAAAGAAAGGTATCAGACAGGTACCTCCAAATAATACTTTAAGAAGTTTGATCTTGGATGCAAGGTCATCATAGTTACCTGCAACTAGTATCCAAAGGTCTTCTAACTGAAAATATTAAATTATAAATGTGCTATTAGATTATTTATATTATAATGCCTCTTATCTGTAGGAGCCAAATACTTTCACTCCATTATTTAATTTCACAGTAAAGCAAGGAATAAGGCTGCCATTTATGAAGGAGATTGATATTTTATGAGTATGTAAGGTAAATGTATGGGGTAATTAGATTTTGCGCAGTACAAACCTGAATTGAGATGCATAATTTAAAGGGAATATTTCCTAGAAAGAATGTTTTCATTTTCTGAATAGATTCTTTTTCTGTGGCTATATGACATCAAAAAAAATGTGTTATTAGTAATTATTTTAATATCTAAATTTCTTAATTATCTTTTAAGAACATACTATAATACTTTTCTGCTATATATAATTTTAATTTTCTCATAAACTGCTTTTGTACATTATCTGGCATTATCTTTTTTGATCTTAATGTAATTAATGCATCTTTTATCATCTTAATAATATGACTATTGAAAGCAAAATATTCTCAGGTGTTTTGAAATCCTATATACTGAAGTGGTGCAGAATACTCATAGGCAGATCACAGCTACTCATTAAATACAGCAACTAAATGTTGGTGCTCAGTAAAGTTTCTAAATATGGTGAACACGTACATATTGCATAGGGATACTTAAAAGATTATCATCTCTCTTAGACAATCTTTTTGATTTTGTTTTCCTGTTAGCAATACATATTTGAATAATTCAGGTTTCATTTTTAGACTCTACTGATTAAAATGGTGTAGAGATTAGCTGATTAAAATGGTGTGGAGATCAGATATCTCATGTTCTGAGCACTTGTCAGATTTTAGGAAACAGCCCAAAAGCTCATGTTCAAAGATACATTCATTTTTTAAAATCATACTCTTGCACCATGCTTAGCCAAATCTAATAGAGAAATCTTTCATCGTTTCTCCTGCCTGGGCTGAATTGCAAATGTTGTATTAGTATTGAAGGAAAAAAGATAACTCATTTACATTTTGCTGTGGGTTTAAATGAGAAAAGATGTTTTGTCTTGCTGAGGATTTTATAGTTCTTACTTCTCTACATAAACATGGATTGGATTGAGGCATATTCATAAAAGGAGAGTAATAATATTTTACAACCTTCTTGAACTTCAAGCAAGTACATCAGCTTCCAACCCAAAGATACCCAGTGATGCCAGACAGATTCCACTCTGCCTAGTTCTTATTTACTTTACTGTAAAAATGAATATTGAGAACTGGAAGTGGGTTCAGAGAATAAGCAATTTAGGGAGCTCAATAAATTCATATTGTAAAAGAAATGGAAGCAGTGACAAGACTCTGAACATAGGCAGAAAAACAATGCTTCAAACTATAGAAGAAAAACACAATACAATGACTAGAATTTGAAGTAGGAAGCCTTAATATAAGACACAGTGCTTTAAAAGATATTGGAAAGTAATTTAATTATTGATACTTCTCAAGAAACATGATAGCATATCTATCACAGAATCTTTAAGTCAGTGCTAAAAAACTTCTTCTATGGAATGAGCAAGAAATATTTTGCCTCTAAATTACTTGGAAATTTAGCCACTGATATAAGAGGTCAATATTTATTACTGTAAGATTCTAGCAGTATCTCAAAAAAGGCACAAGACAGCTCTGAGGTGAACCACACAAAGAGAGGAGTAAGGCCTGTGAAGGACAGCAAATGGCAGCACAAGGGCAAGAGTCCATGACAATCTGAGCACCACTATTTTGGAGGAAAACTCTATACCTCTCTTACCTCCCTGACTGTTGGATAATTTCATTGCTACTAAAGACTTGCTGTCACTAGTGCATGAGGAGGCTGACTGCAGAGTTATGCTAAACAGTATAATTGCATTTATCTTCTGTTAAAGTCTTACTCAACTGTCTGTAGTTTGGCTGGAAAAATACTGACAAGAACTTTGGTCTCCCTGCACTTACTTTGGATTATAAGCAGGATGTCACTAATTAACAAAATTTTACAAAGAACATGATGAGGAATGAGGGACCTGTCCCTGTGAGTTGGCATGACTACCTCATAGGGTGGTCAGGAATTTCAACCTCAGATTATTTTCCCACTCAATAATGCATCAAGTGAGTTTCTTTTGTCAGACAAATATTGGTCTAGTTATATCTGATTTTAAAGATCTGTGTCTTCATACTTCATGGTCTGAAATCACAGAATATGTGTTCAAATGTATTCTTTTCTCTCGTGAACAAAAACAAATGTCTACATTCAAATTTTAAAAAAGTTTTACATAGTTTTGAAAATGGAAGCAATTCATCACTAGAACAGTCTGCCAAAGGAATGGATTTCTCCATCATTAGAAATACTGAACTTAAAATATGACATGCTCCTAAAACTTGTGCTGTACTTCAACACGCTCCTTCAACTTAAAGAGAATATCAGGCAAAACTGTCTGTCTGATGTGGCATAGACTACAATGACCATAACAGCTCCTTCTGGTCTTGAAATCCCTTGCTTATAAATTACAGCAACTGAAAGCAACTTTTGTATGGCCTCCTTGGAATACTAGCTCTCGAAATAGCCGTATTCTCTCCCCTGAGGTATATGTATCAAAAAGATTTGAACTGTATACAGTAACATCATGTTCTCAGAGTCAGGCACAATCCTCCAGCAGCTAATTGCACAAAGGGATTATGAAAGCACACTCGTGTTGAGGGCAGAAAAAAATTATCCCTACGGTATCTTCCTCTCTCTTCTGGGCTTCTCCTTTGTCCTCAGTGTGCACAAAACAGACCAGTATCCATTTCCATAAACTCAGTCACTCTGGCTGGAGCTCCACAGAATATGATTTATTTCCCCATTCTTATTTTCCAAGAAATTGCAACATGAATTTCACTAAATAGATCCCTCAACAAAATAACCTCTAGGGGAACAAGCATCTGTGAAAACTGATACACAAGACAAAGCAAATCCTGGTTGAAAATAAGAGAAATCTACTCAGTCAAAGCTTAACTGATGAAACTGAATTCATAAATCATCAATAACCTTTGATATAATTGGATGTATTTGTATGCATGTCATAAAAATTGCACCTGCTCATACCAAATCTCATTTTCTTCGATTGCTTTCCATAGCTGACATGTTATTAATTATTCACTTTCCTCAGTGCACTGTTAAGCCCCAGTGTTCATTGCTGAGACAGATACTACACAACCTCAGGAAAGAATGATTGTCTTTAATATTTGGACAGTTACAAGTTGTTGTTTACCACTAATCCTAAATCCTATTTCCAAAAAATATATATCTTCCATTCCATTAATAGAATATCACCTCTATATACTGTCAATAGTGGTGTCATCAGTATTATGTACAACCAAACAATTATTTGATTTAGCTTTCCTTTTACAATGTGTATCATAAATCCCAAGATTCACAAAAACTGGGAAGAAATTAATGGAAAACGTCATGAGAAATTCCTAGTCTACTTTTAGAGTCATCATTCATTCCACACTTAGTTATATCATAAATGTGACTTCATAAGCTCACAATAAGCATGAAAGGTAATTGTTGCCCATCATGAACTGTTTTCTATGCTTTTTAAGTATTTACTTTCAACATAAATTTACCAAAATTAAAATCCAACAATGCAATGCTATACTCTTGATGATCTTATGCAGAAGCCAAAATAAATTCCATTCTATTTTAAGTAGAAAAAAAAAAATATCTCCAGCCACTATCTTGACTATTAACATCTGTTTCTCCTTATTGATGCAACTGTAATAACTATTAAGGTACTCCGCAAATGATAATCCATCCCTGTATATTAATTGGTACCAGGAGGGGACAAAAGCCTTCAACATCTGTATACAGCCAAGCTTCATCTGCAATACTTCAAAACTTACTTTTCCTTCTTTTTAACTCTAGGATTTCTTTTTAAATCGAGACAGTGGATCGGAAATTTGCTAGAAATCTCTTCAGACTTTTACAGATTGGATTAATGCTATTGAAGAAGTGTTCCAAGAGTGCTTTCTGACTTCACTATCTTTCTTCTAATGTTCAAGCACTGTCTGATCATCAGAGAATGAAACAAAAAGTTCCCAATAATAAATTTGAGCAAACTTAACCCTCTTCATACTTAAAAATATCCACAGCCCATATTCTGTACAACATTTAGTTAACAACATTTTTTTTTATTCAGTATGAAGTCTGATATTTTCACAGTTGCAAAAGAATTGCTTTCTTGTGACTGGCCACTTATATAAATTCATAGACCTAAATTAAGTACATGCCAATTCACATATATTGAAATTCTACTTCTGCAATATTTATAATACCAATTTATTTCAACCTCTTTCTTTTAGCAAGTGTAAATAAAGGTGAATTTAGCATAGTCAGAACAAAAGCGGTATTTGGAAAACAGATGCTTCTTGCAGTATTTCCCCATATATATTAAATAATAACTGATTCTTACTGTATGGGCAACACACTGTTTTTCACACAAGTCTGCTCACTTGTTAGAAGAGGACCTTTTTATAAATGTATTTACAATTTTAAGTGCTGGTTTTCTGAATAATTCGATTTTAGTTTTGAGACAGGATTGGTTTGGGTCTCAGTCAAATCAATTAGTTATTAATAATGGCATAAGAGAAAAAAAGTCTTATTTTTTTAACCAAAAGGAAACTACAATGATGCTTTTCAAAGTTAAATGGAAGAAAATTAATAATTAAGATCTGAAAACAATTAGGAAAAAAAGAACAGATGCAAATATTTAAAATGTGTCGTGGTTTTGCCCGCCAGCCTGTCCCTGGGGCTGTGGATGGTTTTGTCCAGGTGGATTTCCGGACAAAAACCCAATCAGAACTCTTAGTGACGCCTTTGCTAATTACATATTTAAGTAAAAACGGAAGAGAATGTGGATTGCGCAGTTGAAATTAAGAGCAGAAGCCATGTAGAAGAGGCGGCGGGCCTGAGGAGGGCAGGGCTCCCTCCTCCCCCCGGCCTGGGCCGGGGGCAGGTGTAGCACTGAAGCCCCCTTTCTCTTGTAAAAGAGTGAAGAGAAAAAAAAACTTTAAAAGACTGACTGTTTGGGCAAGAAATCGCTGCAGAAGAATTCCAGCCAAGAGATAATGGAATGTCTAAGGTCGAAGCTGGCAGCTGAAGCTGCTGCAGGAGAGAGAAAAAAGGTTCAAAGGAGGGAGAGAGCTGCTTCTTCTCCCCTTTCGCTCTCTCCCTTCAGCAGGGAAAAGACTGAAAAATAAATCCCTGCTACCTGTAGAAGTTTGTTGGGGTGAGGAGACCCCCTATGCTGCTCTTTGAGGAGCCTGCATTTGAGTAAGCTGATGCATGATGAAGCCGAGACTTCATGAGAAAGCTTGAAATGAGGGAGAGTCCTGTTGAAGACTTGTAACCCTGGGGAAAACCCACACTGGAGCAAGACGGCCCAGGTGGGATGTTGAGATGCATGTGTGGAATCCTTGTGTGGGATCCATGTGTAGGATCCATGCAGCTACTGGAAATTTTTAACTCTGAAAGAGACGTAGCTTACGCTGGAGTGAAAATGGCTTAAGTACGCTTGGAATCTCAGTAAGAGATCCATGCTGCTGGTGCAGCTAAATTTGTAACCTTGAGAGACAGCAGAGAATGGAAGACCTGTTGTTTGAAAGATGGACTCACGTCAGAGAAGTCTATCAAGGACTGTTCTCCCATGGGGAGGGACCTCTACAGGGAAACAGGGGTGGACTCATAAGCCATTATCCCCTGTAACCCCGTGGAAGAAGATCCA
>JAYRBT010000114.1:72014318-72052563 GCA_036023395.1 Myiotriccus ornatus | reverse complement strand
CAAAACCACGACATTTTTTGGTGGAGAATGCGGGCAGAGACTGCCCAGAGAGGCAGTGGCCGAGTCAAACCCCAACAAAATGAACGTTAAAACTATAATGACACACACCATGGTACAGTTAACACAAGTCCAGTTGGTCATAAGTACCAAAAAAACCCTATGTTTTCTAGTCTTTTTAATAACTATTTCTGAACTCAAATGCTTCCTTAGTGATCTTTCAATCCTATGATTTTCAACCATATCAAAATTGTCATAAATTCCTAAATTACGTAATTTATGCATACAAAGAAAAAAAATTAAAAGCCTTATAAGCACACCAAAGAAAACTAAGGTTCTTTGCTAAGAACCTTCTCAAGTTCACAGTCATAGGCCACAGATTTTGATATTCCTACAGTTTTAAAGGATTTCTGATATTTGTAGTTGTTCTTTACTGGAACTGTCATTTAAGAAGGCTTAGGCCAATTTAAGGATTCATGAATCCGTCAGCACTTTCATGTTTCCAAACAAGACTTTTGACAAATTCTTCGGAGTTTCACCCACCCACCATTCTCTGAAACAAAGCTGGAGGCAATCACACTGTGTGATGGAATATCTTCTCTGCTCTCTGGTATGTCTAGTGCTGCTTTACCTAATCTATGGTATATAGCCGCTTTATACTTGCCTTTTACGGTAAATACACTCTAAAACAGTATCAAATAGGAAAGGACTGCACAGAGGTTAAAATTCTGATAGGAGAGGACTGCACAGAGGTTAAAATTCTGATTCTCTCCCTACAGGCCCATCTAAAATTAGACTTGACTTTTTTTTTCATTTACTGTGACTTCCAAAAACAGATGTGCTGCTTTTATGTCAACTGTATCTAAATTCATTAATTATACCTGAAGTACTATATGTTAACATATCTGCATGGCTTCCCAGCACAAATATAACAAGTAGTATGGCTGAAATTTCCATGGCAAATCAAAAGGAAAGATTTCATACAGCACATTTATGTCTGCACCGCCAGATCTGCAAAACCACCAGAGACAACTTACAAGTGATTTACTACCACTGAGCTAAGCCTCCCTTCACTCCTGCTTTTGTTTTCCCTGTCCCTCTTGCAAGTACATTTTACTGCAGTAGGTGCCACTGGATGATGGATCATTGGACACTGAGCATGTATTTATCTTTTTCAGCTGATTTTAAACAACAGCTGAATAAAATAAGAACACCATGTCTCCTTGAATTTCTTTGCTAGAGGAAAATACTATTTCATCCTTCAAAAAGTGTATATATGGAGAGAAATTTAAAGATACATTTTCTAGGGTGAGTGTAGCAGCACTTCTTGTGAGTTGTTCATCAGAATGTGCTTTTACTGGCCAGTAATTTTGACGATTCAAAAGAAGCTTACAGCAAGATCAGCACATATAATAGAAGTTGTGTGGAAAATGTTCAGCTATATAATGTAAACAAAAAAAATCATAAAAGGAATTTTAGGAATAAGGGTTATAGGTAAACTAATTTGATTCCTTGAAAATCCTAGATAGTCTGAAGAAGATGATTTTTAATAGTCATTAAGGGCATGCTGCTATTTTCCTTGTGTAAATGACAGAAATCTGCATGCTGAAAACAAAAACATATTAGGCAGACTCAATACTAAAGAATAGACTGTTGTTAATAACCCCATACTATCAAGAAGAAGACTTGAATGGTTTATTGAGTCTTCTTCTTCTCTAGCTTCTAAAGTTCACAATCTATTTTCTTCCTCGTCCTTAAATTTTTAAAGAATATAACATAAATGTATTTCAGTCTCAAATAAAAAGGGCAGTCTTGTGACTAGAAAGGCTATGAAAACTTGTATGTCATGATCAGGGCTGTGTAAGGATTCAGCTGAGACTACCAGAACCATCATGCCTTGTGCAGAGGGAGATCTTGGGACAGAAAATCTCTGATCATTTTCCATCTAAATGTCAGAGATCACTTTTTACTGTGAAGGTAACCAAGCACTGACATAGGCTGCCCATAAAGGTTAGGAGTCTCAGCCAATGGAGATATTCAAGGGATATCTCAATAAAGTCCTGTAAAACTGTCTGTAGTGGGCCATGCTTGATCTGGGGGGTGGGGATAAATGACCTCCAGATGTCCTGTCCAACCTCACCCATTCTGTGGTTCTGTGATTCTGTGATGTCTATATTCAACTGACACTGATTTTGCACGTGGGTTACTGTAAGCCTTGTATCTGTCAAATCTACGCCTCCTCCACTGATAAAGGAAAAAAAATGCATCAGGAATGTAATCTAGCTGTCACTTTCTATGCGACTTTTATGTATTCACTTTCTATATTCAGTATGTCATTTTAAATATGTAAACATGCCATGAATATTTCACAGCGTAAACACAATCAGAGACCCATTTCAATACCGTTCAGTAGCAGAGTTCCCACATCTTCACTGGCTTCCTGGTCCACTAAGCTCAGATGCCTTTATATGACTTAGAGGCTCTTATGTCCCTCCTGTCTAAATCTTGCTTCGTAGAAGCCCATTATTAAAAACTGCTGGCACCTCAGATATGCATAGGATGTTACATCAAAGTGACGGTTTTTTTATGTCTTCAAACTGCCAACGAAAATATTTACCACCAAGGATAAATCCCATAATAGGCTGCAGTGCCTAAAGACCTGCAACAGCCATTTACTTATACTGTCAAAACTTTCCTAGCAGGCTTAGTCAATTATTATTCTGCCCACTGATATATCACTAGAAATACAATCTGGTATTCTTTTTTGTAAAGAAGTGGTATTTAGCATTAATAGCATCCACATGAAATCTGATTTTATTTTTATGCACATCTATATTCTACTGCACAAAACCCCTGCAGTTAACTATTATTATGATACCTGTTGGCTATCTTTTTCATTTTATTGATGTGCACTAAGCACTTCTCAAAGATGTTTCATGGTTTACAGAACATATCTGAACTTAGCTGAGAAATTATTTCAAAAGTAGACTTCCACTGGGAATGTCAATGAGGTAAGGACATTTTTGACATATTATCTGCATTACTGAGCTTTATTTGATTTGCAAGATTAAAAGAGATTGAGTTGAAAAAAAGCAGTGAGCTGCACCTTAATGGAACAATGGTCTGACATCAAAGATGTGTGTGATTTGAAAGACTGAGTGGCAGCTGCTACAAGGAGATTATAAAATCAAAATCCAGGCTTCAGTAGTGAGCTCCATCTTGGTGTGGAACACAAACCTGCAGTTCAGTCTAGGAATAATTTTAGCACATCAAACATGTAATCTAGGCTGACTACTTTCTCGCTTCCATCTTTTTCTCTAATTAGATAATAATCAACAGCTTACATGACTGTCTGAAATACGCACAGAGAATTATTTTTCCTTTCTACTTGTGACAGCTCTCTTTTTAGCCTATTCTTAAACTCATTATCCTCATCATCTGTAGAATGATTCAGTGGGGTGAGGACAAAAGTGGCAATCCAGGCATGTAATTTTACTTCTTAGGAAAGGAAAGCAGAGAGAAATTACTTGTGTCAATCCCTGATTCCTATGCAGTGGATACATAAGGATTTGAACCTACAAGTCTCTAGCTGGTCTAGTTCCTGGGTAATGCATGAGCTGAAGAATTCTTTTCTAGGTAAATGTATTTCTTCTTCCCCTTTTTGTCTTCCTTTTAAAATAAGTGTCTGACCTGGTTTTTACACTGAGCTCTAGGACAGGTTTGGCAGCTGTGAGTTTCTCTGATCATGAGGTATGCTCCTAAATGTTCGCTTGGCTGGGGTAAGGCCATGCTTCAGCACTTCAGCACTTTCCAGTGACCAGTTAACACTTGGTAGCAAGTGCCAATTTCATCCTTAGGCACTTAGCTCCCCTTATATGGAGAACCCTGGCATTTAACTTGGGCTCATGAACTCAGCTGCATGGCAGGATGACAAAAAGGAATTGAAATGTTCTGTCTTACAAAACCTGAGGAGTGGCTTTTAACTCAGTGACAAAGTAAGAAATATTCTGAAGTTGGTATAAAAGACTGAAGGTTTTAAAAGCATTCTGCAGGGCAAATCAGGATGTTCTTGTGTTAGGGCTGTGTTGGTTTTGGCAAGATAAAAGGCTTGAGGGAAAGGACTTGGCTACAGACACTCGCATTCACTTTTTCTGGTAGCTGGTAGCTTATCCTGAGGGCTGTTTCCCATTATAAATATGTCAGCTCATATTAAGAGAAAATGTATAATACAGAAGAATAAAAATAATCTTATATATGACAGGAGAGAGATTCGTTACCTATTTTTTGGTTGGAATATTGGATCATCCCAGTAACACTGTCATACAGGGACACAGGAAAATAGAAGCTGCTCTTTGTGCCTGTAAGAGTTATTTACACTCTCCTTCCCTCATAGTTATACGCCTAATTCAAGGAATATTTTTCAAGTAGTAGAGAGTTTTGAAGAGAGTAGAAAAGTAAAACTGAAGTACCTATAAATGGCATTCTCATGGAGTGCAATTCTGCCCCTTTGAAAATTAGTACGTGATGTGTCTTTAAAACCCTGGCTATCCAGTGCCAACATCAGTTTTGAAAAACTGAGTTATATTTAGAGTGAAGAGTTCAGAGGGCAACAAGGCCAAAACCAATCCAAGCTTCTGAAATATTGTTTCCAGCACAAAACTCTTTGTATTACTCTTATTCTCATTTCATTTCTACTACAATTCAAATCTTTATTACAACATCCACATAGTGAAGTGAGCCTGGCTGTGAGGACAAATTTCTAAATTTGAAGCCTTTTGTGTTCATCAATGCCGTTGATACACACGTAGGTCTGCATGATCAAACAGATGTGACAAGTGACACATTGTTATAAAGATGCCAGACAAAACTGGATGTAGGTGTCATCCCATTATAACTCTTCTGTACACACCATCGCTTTACTGAGAGTGTTTACTGCAGTGAATAAAGAGAACCCTTTTTTATATAAAGAACAATTCCAAACACAGGGCTTTAGTAACAGCTAATCTACCATCAGTAACAAAACAAAATTCTTGTCTCATAAGCAAATAAGAAGCAAAACCTTGAAAATGTTAAAAGCTTCAAAAATAAATTCAGAAGGTAGTATAATAGAAAAAGGTAAATGTAGTTTTTAGAGAATGAAAATAAATTTTCACTTAATTACTACACAAGTTTCCTTCCCTGTGGCCTAGTCTTGGCATATTCCTAGACTCAGGTAAGAGTATCACACAGAGCTTAACAAATCAGACTGAGGTCAGTTAATTTTCTTGATTTGACAAGCTCGAAGTTATTCAATTCACTGTGGATTTATGTACTATCAAATGCTTCTCATCTGCAACATCCTATGTATGAGATAATATTCACCTCCTGAGCTAAGCAGGATAAATCTTCAAGAAGGTTTGTTGTTTTCATTTTTTAATGTGAATTTCATTACGAGTAGTATGTGATCAAAGTAATTAAAGACTAATAAAAGTACAGTAACCGACCAGTTAGAAAGTATTTCAGTGGACGTGTAACGTCTATAATGGTCCACAGTGTTTAAAATGCCAATAAACCTGGAAAAATCATGCCATTTTTATAACCTGAATGTTCAAAAATGTATTCTTAGCCAAAACTCTAGGCACTATTTTTTCTGGAAACAAAACTCTGGTATGAAGATGTTGAATTACTAATAATTCATAATGCAATAATTATGTAGTAAAATATGTCACGTAGTCACAAAATAAATATTTTAGTATCAGTCAGGAACAATAGTACTTGGAAGAATTCTCTTTTTAGAAAATACTTGACAAAATAAAATTCTTAAAAAATTAAATATTAAATCGAATATATAGATTCCTCTATAATTTTTTGTTTCTGACAACATAATATTTTTATAACAAAAAATGCAGTAAAAATATTTGAACCAAAATTAGAAATTGCTTATGAATTTTAACAAAAAGCTCTACATGTTGCAATAACTGCAGATGTAGAACGTAATGAAGCTGTAAAAAAGGGTAATGAACACTACAACTACTATTGCTGACCCAGCGTTTTTAGTTCCAAGGCTCCTGACCTTGCTCCAAATGCTGAACAAGCCTCCATCTGGTACACACAGTGACAAGATCACTGTCATCACAAGTATTAGATCAATGGTCATTGCTATGTGGCTGCAGTCTAAAGAGTCTCATACTTTATCATTAATGGCAATGTTATGCAGAATATTATAAGCTGCCTATGAAGTACCTAAGAGCATTTATTTTTTTTTATATTATATTATACATCATCAAATCTCTCCACATATGTCCTTATCTAGTACAAATTCAGTGACATAGTTTATCTTCATCCTAATCATTATTTAAAGCTGTTTTCTAACACAGTTGTGCTGTGCTGTGTAATTCATTTCTTGAGTGACTTAGCATTGCGTACTTTCCCTAGGATTTCTGTTCCCTGTAAATTTCAGCCTTTCAGAAAAATATCAACTCAGGTAAACATTCATTTCATTCTCATAAAACAAACTTTTCTTGGATTACTTATCAATATTTCAATAAAATAAAAAGAGGACTGCTTGTTAAGCCATGGGTATAACGCTGCCTCAAAAATTGAAATTTTTATCAAATGGAAACTTTTTAACATAAGAGATAGTATGGTGTGGTGGTCTCCTTTTACTTCCCATCAAAATTTTTAACCCATTAAAAATTTCAACAGAACATTGTTTCTTTTGGCTGAAGTAGAAATGGGTGCATTCTCATGATTAAACCCTTAATATGCCTCTCTCTGCCAGACCAGTCATCACAGGGGCTTATAATGCTTACCGAGTGCTTGCAAAACCTTGTAATTTGACCATGATAGCACACTTTGCTTGTCTGGAAAGGACTGGGGACTCATAAGTCTAGAGCAAGTAGCTGATGCTTTACAATGATGAATATTAAAACCCTTAAAAGGTTTTGCTACGCTAATGATGAAAAATCTCACTTATTCATATCAGTATAACGAGCCCTGAAAGAGGTTCAGAGACATGTTCTCTGCAAGCAAGAAAACGGCATGCAGGAAAATTGCAGCAGATGCATCCTGTGTCACTATGTAAGATAAAACTATGATTAATGAAGGATTTATGTCTTTTTTACATTATTTATAAAAAACTTATTTTATTTATATATACATAGACACAACTCAGTTTAATAAACCACTTGTTTCAGTGCTTAACCAGGTGTCAATGCTGTAAAAAATTTAAGTATTTCAATTCCGCGCCAATGATTTTAATGTGCAATGGATTATTATGACTTTTTTGTGTCCTGTATCCATTTTCTTAGTTATTTTATTAACCTGAATAAAACTAGGCTAACATGAATATGCTGGAAAAGACAAAGCAATAAAGCTGAAACTGTCATGGACAAGACTACCAATGGAAAGAATTAATTCTAACATAAATATCTTCTGAAGTGAAAAAATTTAACTCGGTAAATAATGGACTTTCATGTTATAAAGAGAAACACACATTTATTTTCCACACTGATCTAATCCTCTTGAGTTTCTCCCATGTGAAACACACATGGAATTCTAGTGGTATACAACATGCACCCATCTGTAGTGCAACCTGCTTTCAGGTCCTTGGAAAGCATTTACTGAATAAATAGGTGTTAGCAAAAAGTTAAAAAATTAAAATAAGTGTTTTCCTTCTGACAATAACATGTTTTGTTATCAGCATTTTGATACTAGCATTTCACAAGTTCATTCAAAGGCTACAAAGGCATGACACCTGAAAATCTTTATGTGATCTTGAATTGGTGCATGTGGACAGTAGGAAATCCTGATCATTGATGGATGGGCTTAGTAAGTACAGAACAAAACTGCTTGCTTTTCCTGCAATCTCAGGTTTACTATCCATGATATATGTCTGGAATCATGCAGGTAAGCCTCTTCAATCATCTTGTTTATTCACAACAGTACATAGTATTTCGGGTTTCTTTCAATAGTAAAAGTCAAAGGCAATCACCATAATAATTTCTCTGGTCATCATGACTCAAGGAAAAAAAACAATAAATAGAGAGGGTGTGTAAAGGGAAACACAACTGAAAAAGCAAGGAAAAAAAGAAAAACTGAAACATTTTTCCTCTAGAAATGACAAGCAGAAAAAGGACTGAATGAAAGCAAATGAAATTAATAGTTCAGAGACAATAGATGGGGTTTTGCTAACTACCCTTTTTTCATGAAAGAAGAACACAAGGGAATTGTTTAAAATCGAAAGGCTGAAACATCAATCTGTTAACAGAAAAACCTTTTCACCCAGCAGCAATTAAGCTGTGGAGTCTCCTACTGCAAGTTATTGCTGAAGCTAATAAAACAGTCAGTTTCCAGAGAAGGATCAAACCTGTAAAAATATTATAATAGCAATATGAGTTATAGTAGAATAAAAACCTAATCAGGAATTTTGCTAGACATGTTCTCATACACTGAAGCATAAAGTATCCCTCATCAAAATGGTCCAACCTTTTATAGCTGCAGTCACGAGTTAAATTTCAGCTGTAGGATCTTCTCAAAGATCACAGGTTTCCCCTAATCTTTTAACCTTCATACATAAGCCTTCCCCTGTCATCTGGATATAGTAGCCACAGCTCAGCCTCTGTGAACGAGGCTGTTTGATGGGACAGGAGGAAATACTAGACTATTATCTCCTTTTGTTTTCTCTCATCTTTCTTTTAAGTGGGGGGTACGGTCCACTGCCAGGAACGGGATAATACCTCCATTCCGAATCTGCATGGCAAATTCTGTGTCTGCATCTGTCAGTGTCTGGCAAACCTTCTGCTTCCTCTGTCTGGATAGAAATAAATATAGGCAAGGCTTCTGTAAAGATGCTGTTGGCTTCCTACATTTTTAAACAGTTCTAAAGCTGCATTTTGACAGCAGAAACATAGCCACTGTGCTGATATACTTGATCCAGTTAATGTCAAAACCTCAATATGAAAGCACAGGGAGAACCCTGTTGTATAAATGCATAAAACTCAGTGTTGTGCTGCTGTTTGTGATTTAAGTACTATTCATGTCTTGGTTTTGAAAGGAATTGTGCAGCAAGAGAAATTCACATGAGAAAATAAAAACCCTTACCCAGAAGAGGAAAGACTCAATAATGGTGTAAAATCCTTTCTGTACATAGGATTTATTAATATTTTGCTGCTGGTAGAATTCAGCTCTCTAATTTAGACAGCTCATTAAACAAATGCTTAGGTGTTTAATAAATTAATTTTTGATAATAAATTAACAGCTTACCCAAGATCAGAATTGTTTTGACCACACAATTATCTCCAGTTCCTCAAGGCTCCCACCGTACCATAACCCTATACCTGGTAAATCACGCAGTACCTAAGGAATTTTTACTGACAATTATGTTAGACAAATTGGTTTGGGTTTTTTGGAAGATGACACTGAAAGGTTAGGAACTTCATATAATGGGCTCTAGAAGCAATACTGACTCAACTATAAGCCATAATAATATAATTATTATACCATATAAAGGATGCCAGTCTTTCATTATTCTGTTTTGAAGCCACGATTATGTGTTAAATCTATAACAAATCTACCTCACTGAGAAAGTTCCATAGATATAATAGCATGTTTCAGCAGAACTACTCTGAAACCTGCACAACTAGGAGAAAATAATAAACTGTCAGTGTATATTTGAGATGATTAAAGCATCTTGTACAATCTTATAAATATCTGAGGATGTGCTTTTCACTAGTGTTTCTACAGTGGCTCAAGGATCAAAAATGCCTTAAGTCCTTTGAGTAACAACTTCACATACACCTCCTTTGAGCCACCACTTTGCATACACTTATAGTTCATCCTGTTGTGCTACAGATGAGCCTTAACTAACACCAGAAATTAAGATATCTAGATTTTTCTCTTTCATATTTGAATACAATCTTTATTGTGACAAGTCTATTGTAAGATCCAAAACATATGTCTGTAAGATAGGTCACGAAAACAGTGTTTATCATATCTTACTGGATCTTTCTAGTGAAAGGGATCATGATCACAATTATGATCGTGTAATATGCACAGGTTGAACATATTTTAGCAGTTTAATAACTCTGATTTGGCCTTAGATTAACTCTTCTTTATCAGTGGAGAAATTGCTTGAAATGATCACTCGAGGGAGTTTGAAGAAAAACCCATATACCCATGCAACCACACGGAGCACTTGTTAACAAGGAGAGAGGAGTGGATGTCATTTACTTTGTCGGTAGCAAGATACTCTCTCATGTAGTATTCGCATTATCACATTAGGACATCACAGTCTGAATGGATGGACAACCTGATGGGTCCTGTTTAATATCATTATCAGTGATCTGGAGAAGGCAGGGGACTGTGGTCTCAAGAAGTCTGCAGATGAAACTAAGTTTGGGAGAACACATTTGTCATGGCAGAAGGCAGGCTGCTGCTGAGAGTGATCCAGACAGGCTGGAGTGACGGGTCAACAGGAGCCTGAAAAAAATTCAAGGCACATGACAAGTCCTGCAGCTGGAAAGGAAGGAATACCCTGCAGCTATACAGGCAGGGGTCTGGCTGACTGTGTGGGAAGCAGGTCTGCAGAAATGCCCCAGGCACGGTGGCAAACAGTGCACTGGGCAAGGAATGTCAATGCCCAGGGTTGTATTAACAGTCTTTCCGCCCATAGGTTGAGGGAAGGGGTCATCCACCTGAAGTCAGCACTCATGAGAACACACCTAAATTGTGGACCCAGTTTTGTGCACCCAATGCCAGACAGACTTTGTAAAATGTAGTGAGTTCAACAGAGGACTGCCAGACAGTGCAGAGGGCTGCCAGACAGTGGAGAGGTCTGGAACAGTTGCCTCATTAAAAACGGCTGGAGAAATGGGGCTTGCAGAGCCTAGAGAAGAAGTGGCTTCAGGGGGACCTACTAGCAGGTCACCAGCTCCTATGAGGAGGTCATCAGGAAGATCTTGATGAAGATACACCAGGATCTTCTCACTTGTGCATGGTGGACAGACAGGTAAGAACAGGCATAAGTTGAAAACTAGAGAAGTTCCCACTGGATATAAGGAAAAATGTTTTTTTCCTTATATATAGTAGACAGTGTAGTGGGTTTTCCCCAGAAAGTTTGTGCATTCTCCATCACTGGAGGTTTCCAGCATCTAGCTGGCTAAAGCTCTAAGCAACTTGGCTTGATTCCATAGCTGACGCTGCTTTTTGCCAGAAATTGGACTAGAAATCTCCTGAGGTCCTTTCCCACCAGAGCTCTCCCATGATTCTGCAGCCAGCTATATGAATTGTTAGTCTATGTGTCTGTTAGATGTGGAAAATAAAAACCATGTTTATTTTAATTATTTTTATAATTCTGAAATATTATCTGAAAGAAGAGTTAAAATTCACTGACTTATTCAGTTAATAAGTACATATTTGCAGAATTAAGTTTGAGGTGCTGTTGCAAAATGTAATGTCTACATTTCCAGATTTCTTTAAACCTTATCTATTTTGTATTTTTAGATTGTATCTGCATACTAAAAAGCTTCTGTCCCTTTGTCTGTGTTTCTTACTCAGTTCTTATTTGGATGATTCACATCACATGTCAAAAGAATATGACCTGCATGCTTAGATGTAAGACACTGAAAGATGACACTGAAATTAATTTTTTTTATATTTTTTTTTAATGAGTTGTACTATAGCATCTATCGTACAGTATTTTCAAATTACTTTGGTCTTCAAAATCATAGATCACATATAAAGATGAAGAGATTAATTAAAACTTCCATAAACTGCCTAAATATTCTGTAAATAAATTCCTTTCCTCACCACAGACATATTCCAAATACAATCCACTGAGCTCTCTCATCAAGGTTCTTTTATGATGCTGTAATGAAACCTGTTATTCATGCATTTTATTTTCAGATTTACATTCATTTTTTCTACTAATAAAACACCAACACATAAACTAGGTCCTGATTTCTCAAGGACCACTCTCTGATGAGAAAGATGGCAATCTTTTGAGGGCAGCATGCCAGCCTGCATTTTTCTTTCTTAACTTAGACATCAAAGAGGTCAAAGAGTAATATCAGTGAGGACCAGGAGATACTGCCTCTCAGAAACCACAGGTGTCTTATCAGCACCTGTATCAGCCTGTCTGAGAGTCCTAGATAGCAGGAAATGAGGATCTCAACAGGAGTAAGCTGTTGCTGCCTTTCACTTCTGTGTTGCCCAAGATGCTGTGGCTTTCTTAGCCCGTTTGTCTGAAATCCTAAACCAGCTTTTATACCAGGCTTTTCTCTTCTTTAATGAATTGCTGATCCCCAATCCTGTAGTATAAATGATTGCATTTGATGACAAGTTAGACACACTATAACCAGAGCTGGTAATCTCAGTTCCAGTCTTTTCCACAGAATGATTAAACCATTTCTAACTCTACAATCTGATGAAAACCCCTCTTTAGAATTTCATATGGATGAGACACATCTTATAAAAATTGCAAAAACAAATTAAGACAACCAAAACCAGATCACACATATGCAGATACAAATACAACCTTCAAATAACAAGGAATTGTTTGCAAGAATATGGTCCTCAGCCACTGCCATTCAGGAAATACTGAAACAGTAAAACTGCATGAAAACTTTATCATACTACATTAGCTATTTCCCATTATGTATTATTAGGAATTGTCTTATTACCCTAGAGTCCAGCACAATCATGGATCTCCATTAACTTAGCAGAAGGGCTTTCTTCTCTCCCTGACATAACTGCTAAACTACACAATGCTACTCTTTCCTTCTGTCAGAATATGACTCCATCAGATTAACCATCTGGCCTGAAATACTTTCCTTTCCTGTTCAAAATCTGTTCCATATTCCACCCAGAAGGGTTTTTGACACAAAAGGGCTATTCAGGCCTTGACATTTATCTGGCAGAGCAGAATTCTATCCAACTGCAGATATCCTCACAGCTGTGATGGTGTTCTGCAGAGAGTAATATTCTATCCGCAAGAGAAACTGTTTAATAATAAGAAGAGCCTGTTCTCTGATTCAGAAAGAAGGCCATATCCCACAAACACAAGGATGTGCCATAAGTATGATTTCCTCTGCTATTTGTAAATCAGTACCAGCTAATCTCAAGCAATTTGTGCCAGATTATCTTAAATAATTTTATATAATAAGTATACATATTTCAGGGAAGGAAGTGTGTTAACAATAAAGGAGTCTTCCTGCTCTAAATTGCCAAAACAGACATTAGCTGTAACTGAACAAGCTGTAGTAATACCATTTTCAGAACAATAAAGATCTATTTTTGCAATGAAAAATACTTAACCCTAAATAGATCATGAGACCTTTGAATCAAAATTTCCCAGTGCCCAAAGCTCTACACCTTCTCTATACCAGAAAGATAATCCTCTTCTTTCTTTCATTTACCCTAACTTTAGTTCAATCATCCACCAAGAAAACAGTAAAGGAGTGTTGCTAAAAGCAACATGAGTACAGATATTCCCACTGAGGAAAGTTTAGTTATTGCATACAACATTATGTAAATTCTTCTTTGAAAATGTATTTGAAATCCTAGATGAAAGAAGAAAAAATGCTTCAAATCTGCATGTACAGTAACTACATAGCATGATTATCTCCCTATTGTTTTTTCAGTGAATTCAAGAAGACCAGACAACTTTTATTTAAAGTCACCAGAACTTTCCAGTGTTTTGTAGAACAAATAATCCAGGACCTTTCAATAAATACTATTTTAGGTCAAATGCAAGAGAATCTGAATCACTCAAGGGAATCACTACATCCCTTTAAAATCATAGCTTTCCCTCTTCCATGCATGTAGCCAACAGAATGACAGCTAATTGAACATCCAGTTGCTATAGGACTCTATGAGAAGCTAGGCAAGAGGTGGTATAATGTCCAGAATCCAAGTACCATGCAGAGTTGAAAAAATTACATCCATTTTTAGGAAGTAAAGTGATGGCATAATAGGCTAAGCACTGGGCTACCTAGCCACATGTGTGCCTTCACTAGTTATAGTGGAAGCTGCAAATGCGAAGTACCCAGAGTGCAAAAGACCTCCAGTTATACTGTAGACCTGCTTCACACTGTTGCTGTTGGTTTTTTCAGAAAACATTCAAAGACTACCAGTGAGAGGTCATAGGATCTCAGCATACCAATGTTTTAGCTTTGGTTTCTTCACTGAGACAATCCCCTGTAATAATAAAGCAATATGATTATGCACAAGAACCAGACACAGTCAGAGCCTCTGTAACCTATGCCTTTTTGGGGAAGCAGAAAGGGGCTTATCCATTCCTGTTGGCTTAGGGACACCACACCGTAGCACAAATACAAGATGGCATGTAAATATCCAATATTGCTTCTCTGTTTAGGTGGTTGGTTCCAACTTAAGTAAATCTCGAGTTGGTGTCGTTGCTCTCATCCCTATCAGGGAGCAGATCCTTTCCAGATGCACATCTGAAATCCACAAAAATGAAGATTTGGAAACAGATAATAGGATCAGGATCTACTGTTTTTTCTTTTCTTTTACTTTTTTTTTTTTCCTACTGCCTATTCATTTACTCAGGCACTATTAACAGGACAGTGTATATACTAGAAAGTCTAGTGACACTGTTAAAATGACTGTTAGCAACCTAGAAAAAGGTGATTTTTGTTTTATAACTGCTAACATAAGACTTTTTATATCTTTTAGACCATATGAACCCTTAGATTTGTTATTTTCTTTATGAAGTGTGCACCTTTTCATATGTTTTAATTTCATTATAAAATCTTTTTCTATTTCTAAGACAGAAGTCTTCTCCCTCTCTAGGCTTATTTGTCTTTAGGTAGACTGTGAATTCTTTACTTCTACACGGTTTTATTTCCACTCCATCAGTCTGTGGGGTTCTTTTCTTACAATACTGTGATGGGTTGACCTTGGCTGGACACAGGGTGCTCACCAAGCCACTCTATCTCTCCCCATCCTCAGCAGGACAAGCAGTTGAGAAAAGAAGAAGAAAAAAATCTCATGGACCAAGATAAAGCCAGTTTAATAAAACAAAAACAAAGGTCACATGTAGAAACAAAGGAAAACAAAAGATTTATTCCCTACTCCCTATCAACAGGTGTTGTCAAACCACTCCTGGGAAGTAGGAACCACATTATGATTACTCCAGAGGACAAACTCTGGAATGACCCTAACCTGCCCTCCTCCTTTCTCTTAGCTTTTGTAACTGAGCGAGTGTCATAAAGGTACGGACTATCCCTTTGGTCAGTTTAGGTCAGCTATCCTGACTATGCCCCCTTTCAAGATCTGGCCCACTCATCCTGAGTCTACTGGCTCAGCAGTATTCAAAACCCTGCTGTGTTATCAGCACTTTTTTAGCTACAAAGCACAGCACCATGAGAGCTGCTGTGGGGAACATTAACTCCATCTCAGCTAGATCCAATACAAACACAAAACTGTACTCCTGAACTTCCATGTTTTCTTTTGTTTGCACACTATCATCTATTGCTACATTATTTATTTTTACAGCAAAATAAAAATATGCTTTTCATGTGACCATTGCCATCTCATTATTACAGGTACTACAGACAGATGCATTATTGATCTAACTTTTCCCCACCAATATTTGTGTCTTTGATCTGATTTTCTTGTGGAATTGTGAGAAGTTGTTCTGTTACTCAAGATTAACATTTGGGACCTGTGGATGGGGAGGGGTTTTTTTCCTGAAGAAAAATTTGTTCATGTTAGTTATGAAGTGTGAGAAATTCTACATTTTGGCACACAATTAAGAGATGGAGTCAAGGGAAAATAGTACTTCTTTATTTACTTACTTTTAATTCATAGAATTAACTGACAACTTACTCCCTACGTTGCCTCTGGCCATGAATCTTGCCTAATGCTCCTTTTTTCAGCTTTAGACTTGATTACAAAGATCTTACTCCTTTTTGTGATAGCAGTGGTGGCACTGTTGACTTCATCGAGACTGTTCGTGCAAATAATAATTTGCTACTGATATTATGAAGTTTCCAGGAGGTAAGTGGGTTCAAATTCACAGGCTCAGACAGGGAAAGATGAAAAGCATATGCCATCATTCTGAGGGGTGCTCAGCAAAGTAATCTGAAGCTGGATGTCAGTATGATTTTGATGGTTGCACTTACTATGGAGTACTCCAACACATAGGACTTGTATCATTCTGACAATCCCCCCTGCCTGAAGAATCTCTGACTATTGTAATAGGATATATTTGGTTTATGTCCTTGCTATTTGTTATCCAAACAGCATCAAATCTTCTATAAGATTCAAATCCATGAAATGAGAGGTGATAAAATCATTAAGATGAGTCTCTGGGTCACTTCCCAAAGTGACGTATCTTATAGGTCACAACAGGAGCAAAATTCTAAATTTAGAGCTTTTGTAACTCATACACCAAGAAAGCAGAGGGTTCTAGTGCAGCAGAAGAAACTAAAGGAAATATGTATGATAGAGTAACGAACTCTGTACAAGTAATAGCTGTGTGGTACTACAGCAAAGCATGTATCAACCTTCTCAATATGTGTATCCTTTCCAAGGGACAGAAATACAATTATATCTGTAGTCTGAGCATTTTATTAATTTTAAAGTTGCTGAACTAAAATAATAATCAATGAAATCTTTTCCTTTTTTCAGAAGTAGTATTGAAGGGCTTCCTACTACAGGGCATCCTGAAGGTCATTTGCTGAAGGGGAGCTAATACCTGGCAGGGGTCATAACTGTCATAACTGCCTAATCATCTGGGATCAGACCAAATCACCCAGGTTACTACTGATAGCATCCTTGTTGACTGTATGCAGGCCAGTACAGCCCCAGCTGCTTCCCACACTCTCAGTTGCAGGTTCAGCATCTCCTACTTCCCATTAAAAGGCACTATTTTTAGGTAAGCAATCAAATGCTCTTTGCACTTGTTTTAAGAAAAGGTATTCAACAGCAATACAGGTGATCTGAAAACTAAGCTGAATCCTTAATACAGTCTGAGCCTTTCTTCGCTTCTACCAGCTTAAATAGCACAGAGATAAGAAAAGACTGGGTATCTCTTGTTTTTTCTCCTCTCTCTACAGCCAGAGAAAAATTTAGAAAATAAATCACTTAGGAAGGTGACAATATGATTTATAAATTTAGGGGGAAAGGGAAAAGCACTCAGAAAAACAATATGCATTTTTTTCCAGTGGGTACACAGTTTAAAACATGCCTGTGCCATATGGAACATTGATGATTTATAACCAGGGGACTTTAAGCTTCCAAAGTGTATAAAACTGTTCCCAAAGTATTTATTTCAAAAAAGAATAATTCACATGCAGAACAGCATTTACTATGCTAATTTCTTCTGTTTAGATGAATGAATAAAAGAAATAATACATAACTTCAAGGGTCAACCATTTATTTGTTTCTTTGTTCTTAACAACGAGCTTTACACAGCAGATTATCCTTATTTATTTATTCCTTATTTATTTATTTTCCTTTCAGGCTAGCCTGCAAGTATGGAAGTTGTCAAGAAGTATTAGCAAGGAATTCAAGGTCATGGGCTGCTGCCGGCTACTGTGACGTGAAGCTGACGGTCTCAGTCAGCCGGGTGCCGTGCACTGGCTTGCCAGCATATGGAACTCAGTACAGTGGGATGAACCACTCCCTCAGCATCACTGCACATCTGCACTGCACACAGTGAAATTGTACTATAAAGGCACAGGGAAAAAATCACCAGTATACGTGAAACAGAAACAGCTGTGTGTGTGTTTTCCCAAGGTGAAATGTTGTGGGTTTACCCTTGGTAGGCAGCTCAGCCCCACGCAGCCGTTCACTCGCTTTATATACTGAGCATGATGTCATGTGGTGTGGGATGTCCCTTTGGTCAGTTGGGGCCAGCTGCCCCAGCTCTGTCCCCTCCCAAATCCTTGGCATCCCCCGCCCCCGTCACTGGTGGGGTGGGGTATGAGAAGCAGAAAAGGCCTTGACACCAGGCAAGTACTGCTCAGCAGTAGCAAAAAAGTCCCGTGTTATCAACACTGTTTCCAGCACAAATCCAAACCGTAGGCCCATAGCATGTACTGAGAAGAAAATTAACTATTCCAGCCAAAACCAGTACTGAATGGTACTCCTTCAGAATAAAAGTAGGAGAAGCACAAAACAAAGGTCCTCTACAGTTCTCTCTGTGACTGAGAAAGCAAATCGTTCTGTTCTACCCATTGCAGTTAACTAGATGGATTGTGGAGGATAAAAGAAGTCAAGGGGAATAATTTTTCTGAAACTGATCCACTTCCTTCTTGTACTAAAGCACACAATTTGAGACTGGCCCCTGCAGACCTGTACAAGGGAAGATCCAGACACTAAGGCAGACATTACAGATCAGGACTGTTCATCAGACAAAAGATGGCCTCTACCACCTTCCCCCAGGATCAACAAAGGCATTTTCAGACACTACCAGTACTCTGGTTCTGAGCCTTATTTCCGTTAAATATGGTGACAGGTTATTGACACAGCAGCTATAAACATTCTTTGCAATGACATGATTATTACCATGCCAGCCATTTTGTATTTATGCCTAGTAAAAATGATGTTATGAAACACTCCTTGAATAATTGTTAAAAGCAATAGGAAAAAACTGGGGTGAATAAATGAAGTTTTGCACCAGATAAAGAGTTACATGATCACTAGGAACTTTTCAAGTGTGTCTGTTATTCTTGTCTTTCAGGAATTGTTATTGATGTCAGTGAGCTTTGTTCTTTCTGTAGGCTACCATCATGAATGGAACTGCATCCTTGGCTTATTTGAAATACTTAAGAGATTTTGATTGCTATGAATAGGCTCAGTTAAACAGTCAAACTAAATCCTCTTCTAAAATAAATTAAGGACATCATATTTAGCCATCAAACTTCTCTGTTGTTATTTGAAAAAATATCTGTTAAATGTCACCGTAGCAAACAAAGTTTACAAAGTACTTATCAAATCATTAATTTCTCTATAGAGCCCCAGAGGTCACAGTGAATCTTCTTTAATTCCTCTTTTTCAACTCCTTCTTTTTAAATTTTGTTACAGAAAGGAAACCTGAGAGATGGATAGAACCTCTATAACATAGCTTTAAAACTTTAATATTCTGTCGTACACTTTCACTAAGTACTTTAATTGATTGCCTTTCCTGAATGATTGATGTACAGGATTGTATGTGATGTTGAATGCCACCTGTTGTACAATCATTTTAATTATTGAATTGCATCGTTGTGCCAGCACAGAACATCTTCACCTTAGTTTAAAATGACAGATCTATTTATGCCTCTGTATGATGATCTTTCCTTGCATTAGGATCTTAACTGCTGTAATATAAATCCAGAGGCCCTTTTTAGGAACTAGAACAGGTCTTCTCTCTTTATTTACTCTGTGCAGTGTGAAGCAGATAAGAGTCAGATTACTTTGGGGTAATTTTGGGGTTTAATGTAACACATCTAAAAGTGTCTTCAGACTTTCTTTGGTCACTATTACTACTAAAATAAAGGGTCAGTTACAGAGGGAACTGTTTTGGTTTGTTTTCTTTTAATGTGGGATTAAAGTAGGCCATAAACCTAGGGGGACAATTTCATACAGTTCATTCTAAAATACAAATTAATTTCTTAGATTACACCAACAGCTGTGCATTGAATGTACATGCTTATGGTTATGGTTGTGATAAAAGCTTTGAAGAAAATCCCTGCTGTAAGCACATCATTTGAGGAACATAGAAAATAAAATGTATATCCCCACACCATTAGTCTCGGTTCGTTTTCCTTAGTTTGATACTCTTTCATGTTTGTCTACAAAAGGCTTTGTAAACATATTTTTTGAGAAGTCACTTATTGTCAGTCTAATGACTAGAACGCACAAAATAATTGTTGCTCAGGAGATGCAACAGCCATTATCAGTAAATCACAATATGAATACTACAGTTTTTAAACAAATTAACAAGTCTCACCAATAATCCTTCTCTTTCCAGTGTAATATCTTGGAGTTTCTGCTGTTCATCTGTTACAGTGAATCCTTCTTCACACTAACTTGAATATGATGGGAAGGTATATGTAATATAAAAAATCTCAATAGGAACATGGAAAGGTATGAAGCATATTCCTCAGTGGTATTTGCATGTTAGTTTAATGAAAGTATTACAGGAATGAATGAATAAATAAATTAATACCTCATTCTCTCAATTCTTACAGCGCCCTTTACTATTTAGGTTAGCCTGCAGTCTGACAGAAAAATGGAATGCCTTACATTTCCACATATATTGAAATGGAAAAGCTTCCTGGAAACTGAAATGAAAATCCTCAGTTCAGTTGTCTATTTTGTTGTTTTGTGTGACAGCAGAACAAGCTGTAGCTTCTTCATTCGTTTTTTACTGTATCATAGATTCACACCAACAGCCTTCATTTTATCTCTGAACCTAAAATAATACATGCAGCTTTTATGTTGCGACATTAAAATAGTCTTTCCCATGACTGCTACTGTTTTATAGCAAAATTTTATTTCCAAATGTAAAACCCTGGAAGTGACCTAAATCTATAACATAAATCTATGAGTAAGGCACAGGGTAGCTAAGCAGAAATAAAAAGACACTGAACAACAGAATGAAATAGAGTATTAGCTTTATGTCCTTATCTTCCTCTAGACCTAAACTCAAATCCAGGCTTGGTTTGTTAAAGAAAATTAGCTTGATCTTCTCATTTTGGCATCCATTTGTGGAAATTACAGTACTTCAATGAAGTTAACAGTCCCTGGTCAAGGGAAACATGAAACTGAAAGTCCCTGAATGTTCAAAGGAAGCAGATGGAGGTTGTTCTGGGATAAATTACCATCAGCCATTCTCTTCCTTGGGACCATATCTGACACAAGCCAGTGCAACTCATCTTTATTTCAAAGAGAGAGTAAAAGACCAGATAAGTCTCAGGATGATAATTGGCATAAAAATTATTAGCAGAACAGACCTGGCATTGACCATGAAATGACAACAGTGCCTCAAGAATATTTAAGAACCTAACATATCTATTCTTTAATATTACTTTCAGTTTAGCATTTTTAAGGACTGAAAATTGCAGTTGCTTCTCATTTGGAAAATGTCTTAGAACCTTATATAATGACACAAATTAAATAGATCGACTTTTTTGATTTGTTAGGTTGACTTCGTATTATGCAGCTGAGTCCACTTAAATTTAATTAACGACATTTTATTCAATGTGGACTTCCTTTGGGAATCAAGAAAATAGACATTACTATAAGGAAAGACCCTTCAAACAAAAGGGTAACCAAAAGACCCCAGCCTCATTTAGTGCAGCAAATCATTTTTGCCTTTTGGGCCAGAATGCATGGACCTCACTGAATCATTTTATCTGCATGACAACAGGTAAAGAAACGTGGATTTGGGAAAGGAAGAGGTGTATAAACCCATAAATAACCCAAGCTCTCTTTACCCATAACTAATTTTATTCCTGTTTTTTATTTATATATTCTAGTGTAAGATCCAATCCTGCAGTACCATTTACTAGGGCTCTTCCTTATAAGGACTTATGGAAGTATCCATCCATTTACAGGAACGTTGGAACTGGGGCAGTGTGGAACCGTGGCACTGTGGAACCGTGGCACTGTGGAACCAACTATTTGTAACTCTTACTTATGTCAAGTGGGGCTTTAAAGTTAATTTACAGATCTTGGTATTTTAAAAATACAACTGAAAAAGCATTTGATATGAATAGTTCAATGTTATTTCAGAAAAAATTTTAGGAAGTATCTGCCAAACAATAAAATAGTAGTACAATACTTTAAATGAGACAGCAGCAATAGCCCTGAATTTGAAAAGAAACCTGAATTTGAAAAGAAACCTTAAAGATAAGAGAACAAGGAAACAAAACTAATTCAAATTACAGTATGTTAGATATTACATATTAAAAAAAAAAAAATGAATCTGGAATACTATCTGTTTTAAAAAAATACAATTCACTCTAACTTCAGGAAGTTTGCTTTTTCTATTTTTTATCTTGCCCTTTATAGGAGACTGGGAGCAGAGAGATCATCATAGAATCATACATCATTGAATCATAGAATAGTTTGGGTTGGAAGGGACCTTTAAAGGTCATGTAATCCAACTAGATGAGCAAGGACATCTTGAAGTGGATCAGCTTGATAAGAGCCCTATCCAACATGACCTTGAAGATTCCCAGGGACTAGGCATACAACACCTCTTTGGGCAACCTGTTCCAACCCTCTTTTAGTTAAAAACTATTATCTCTCATCCTATTGCAACAGGCCTTACTAAAAAGTCTGTCGTCTTTTTTCTTATAAACTCTTTCAAGTATTGAAAGACTCCATTAAGGTCACCCTAAAGCCTTCTGCTTTCAGGCTGAACAATCCCAATTCTCTTAGCCTTTGCTCATAGGAGAGGTGCTCAGCCCTCTAATCATCTTTGCGGCCCCACTCTGGACTTACTCCAACAGGTCAATGTCTTTCATGTGTTGGGGACCCCAAAGGTGGATGCAGCACTTCAGGTGGGGTCTCAGGAGAGCAGAGTAGAGGGGCAAAATCCTCTCCCTCAGCCTACTGGCCACGCTTCTTTTGATGCAGCCCAGGACACATCTGGCTTTCTGGGCCAAGTCCTTCTCATCAGGACTGCTCTGCTGTTTATCCCCCAGCCTGTACTGATGCCTGGGGTTGCCCCAAGACAGCTGCAGTACCTTGCACTTGACAGTGGTGAACCTTATGAGGTTCACATGAGCCCTCTTCTCCATCTTGTCCAGGTCCCTCTGGAGGGCATCCCATCACTCCATTGTGTCAACTGCACCACTCAGCTTGGTGTCATCTGCACCACTCAGCTTGGTGTCATCTGCAAACTTGCTGAGGATGCGCTTGATCCCACTGTTCATGTCATTGGTGAAGATATTAAATATACTGGTTCTATTACGGAACCCTGAGGGACACCACTTGTCACTGATCCTCACTGGGACATTGACCACTACTGTCTGGATGCTTTTACAGCATCTGACTCACTTTTCAGACTTTATCAGGAAATTAGATGGAAAAAATACTGAAGTGCTTCATGTGTTTGGGAAGGTGTTGCTGAAGATTTGGCTAGGAAAAAATGCTCCTTGTCCATTGTCTCTTACAAAGGCTATAGATTCTAATAACATTATTCTGTTTACCATTTCTGGCAACTCCAAGGTGACATGCACTTTCAACCATAACTATATAGGCTGTTTACCATTATTTTTCAAGAAATTCTGTTCAGTCAAGCATGGACAGCCACTTCCTTTTCTCCCAAGCCATGCTATTATCAAGGGTTCAACAAAGTTGCCAAATAATTTCATATTTTAAAGAAAAAACAGTCCAAAACTCTGTATTTAGTGTTTTTATTTGCAAATAAAAATAGGAGTGTTGACTCCATCCAAGGAAGTATTATCATGAACTGTGATCTCAGGTCAGTGTCTGCTACTCGTTTGTAACAAATAGGTTTTCTTTTCAACTGCAGCTCTTACTTGTGCATGACTGCTAATAAGAAAAAGCTGTTTCATTTTACTGTTTCTCTTGAACACGCATTAGTGTATCCTGAGTTGAGTAACTCTCACAAGTGTGTTGAGCTAACAGGAGAGATACAGATTTCAGACATCGCAGGGAAGCAAGCCTCCATGCATCAACTGATCCATGGCAACTATCCATACATATGCTCTTAGCCCACAGCAAAGGTCAGATCACACATAATCACAGAATCTGCCAAGTTTGAAGGGACCCACAAGGATCACTGAGTCCAGCTCCTAGCCCTGCACCGGACCATCCCCATAAGTCACATGGGGATGTGCCTGAGATTATCCAAACACTTCTTGAGCTCTGTCAGGCTGGGTGCTGTGAGCACTTCCCTGGGGAGCCTGTTCCAGTGCCCAACCATCCTCTGGGTGAAGAACCTCTTTCTAATATCCAACCTAAGCCATTCCCTCAGGTTCTATCATGTGTCAGCACAGAGTGTCTATTGCTCCTCTTCCCCTTATGAGGAAGTTTGAGATCGCAACGCGGTCTACCCTCAATCTCTTCTCCAGGCTGAACAGACCAAGTGACCACATCTGCTCCTCATACAGTTGCCCTCAAGGTCATTCACCATCTTGATTGCCTTCCTTTGGACACAAACTGAGATTATAAATTATTAGCACTCAGTAGCATGGTGTGTGCAGATAGTTCACACAGATCAGCTCGTGGGTGGTAGCTTGTTCTCTACCATTAAATTTGTTGCTTGTTTCAGTCCACCATCATGTGATGGTGCACCAAGGCTTTGTATAGAGCATTACTTTAATATATAAACTTTTCTCTGTGTTTGTATAGTACTTAGCACAGTGCTGCCTAGGCTGTGATGGAGCTCCTAAACTGGATGTCATAAGGTGCAACACAAATTGCAAATACCAGAGGCAACTTTAAGCACAGAATTATTTCACTTGTAGAGACAAGGCTTTCCTAATTCCACCACAGTCCAACAGGTTTTCATTGGAGTTAGACTGTGTTGGACATACACTGACTTTGAACAACCAATTTTCACATATAGACTCTTAAATCTTTCAGTCTGTCTGTGAGGGATATATTTAGGATGGAAAACCTTTATATCATATTATATGCATTAAGCATCTCTAATACTCATCCTTGAGAGAATGTAAGAAACATTCAACAATATAAAAGATATTCTGATATCAACAATATTAATCAGAGAGAAATGTGATGTCATTTTCAGAGGAGAGCACAAGGTAAATGCTTCCAAATTCCCTGTCTGTTGTGAGGGGGATTTTGAAAGATGTGACCCAGAAATCAACTCGTCTGAGGGAATTTGTCAGTGAAATGCATGGCTTCATATTACAGAATTGAAGAGTAAAAGGGAGCAAATTCTGTGGTTGCTTGGCAGACCCTGTTAAACAGGTCATTCAAATTCTGCCTGTTACTTCTCTCTGAGTCCCGTAAGTTGTATTTGACTTTCAGAAAGGACATTCAACACTGATTTGAAGACTGCAGTACAATGAAATTCAAGCACTTCTTTTGTTCCAATGATTAATCAATCTCACTTTTAAGAATATTGTACCTAATTTTAATTTTAACTTGCCTGTCTGCAGCTCCCAGACATTGGTTCAGTGTTCTGTATTTTTCCCCTGAAGATACTTATACACTATAATCAAATTATCTCTCAGATTGTTCAGTCTCCAAAGGGCATTTTACGGTCCTTTTCTGTACCACCATTCCAACATCCTTTTAGAAAATGTCTATACCAGAGTAGTGCATGATACTTCTGTACCAGACTCACCACTGCTGTGAGTTAAAATTAAAATCACTTTGCTGCTCCTATTTGTGGGCCCCCCACCTATACACTAAAGGATCTTCCAGCTCCTTGCTGCAAAAAATAAATGTAAATTTAGTTACTTGTCCTCTGTAATCCCTAAGCGACTCACAACACTGCTTTCCAAAAAGCAATACCCCAGTCTGATTATTTTCCTGACTTTGTAATTCCCTTTCCAGTTCAAAGATACTTTGTTTGTCAGTGTATGTCTTAGGTGAGAGTGACATTAATGTTACAGTGTCAGTAAGGACATTATTACCTTAATTTGGAAGTAGCAAATTTAAGGAGAGTTGCCTTTACAAGTTGAAACTCTGGACGTGCATTGTGTATCTGTAGTCACATTATTATCGCAGCATAAAGAAACACAGCTGTTATGTAGACAGAAAGAAAAATAAGTGAGATAAACTATATAGGCATGTATGCATGGGCATATAAACACTTAAAGATTAATATATTGCAATATACATTAATATTTAGAGCTTGACATGATTTTAATTTTACTGTTTTGATGTTTAAATTTAAAATTCTTCCTTCTTTCATGCATCTCAAATTTTATTACACCATCTGCACTATACAAGCGCTTGCATGCTTCACTGTAATTGTGTTTTCTGTGCAAAAAAATACATACCTTAAAACTATATTATCTGTATCACTCCTGGAAATTCTGCATCTGCAATCAGCAACTCTCATTCAGGCAGGCCTGTGCATTTCTACAGCTAATCACAGAGCTTTCGGTACTTCAGCTCCTTCAAAGGTGAAACACTGTGAAGATGTCAGTGGACAGAAGAGCTTTCTTGTGCCTTCAGCTTGTAATAAACTGTTTACAGCATCTTAGTGTTAGAAAAACACTGAAGTAAAATAATTGGTACTATTGAGTTCCTACAATATCTTACTGATTTTGGGTTGTGGTTTTTTTGTGGGTTTTTGTTTGTTTGTTTGTTTTTGTTGAGGTTATTTTGTTACATTTATGTACTATCTTTTAGGCTTAAGAGTTTCTTTACATTCATTGGGTTGCCCTTATCCCAGAGTAGAACAACCATATCAGATGATTTAGGATAACATTTGAACAGACATGAGTTTAAACTGTGATTTTAAGACCTTTTCTGCTGTATTATACACCCGCCTCAATATAATGTTCATGGTCCACAGAGATTTTGAGATGAACTCAGATTTATTTGATCCATTCATTCTTTTGAAGTTCTGGAAGAAGAACCAGAAGAATCAGAAGAGACCAGGAGAATCACTATGTAAGGAGAATCACTATGTAAGGAGGTATAAGATAAAATACAGTTTGGACTCAGTCCTTGAAACTGCTGTTTCCCATGTGCGTGGTTATAAAAATTGCCAAATGATCCTGCAACATAGATCTCACCACACTACAAGGTAATAACAAAAAACATCCCTACTAATTTGACAGTGGGAAATTCCTTATGGACTCCAAAGTTGCCAAGCTTGATAGAGACATTTCATTACTCTCTTATCCTGCTTCAGACAAAGAAAGTGAGATTTATTTTGTTTCTTTCAAGGAAGCCAACAGATGATCTTAATCAGATAAACATGGTATTGTAATGAATGAATGTGTGAAGTTCTGATTTTTGGCCCAGCTGGAAGAACCTAATGAGTGAACATCACTGTAAAAGCTAGGGCTATGCCTCACTGTTGTGTTTTTAAGCCCAGCTGGAAATTAAGCACCACACAGCCACTTGCTCGAACACCACTTGTTTCTCCAGAATTATAAATGGATTTTGTCCATACATAGCTTGACAAGAGCTGCCTCCAGAGACTAAGGACTTGTGCCTTTTTTCCAACTGCTTTGTCGATGCCTGGTTTCTTAGCAAGTGATCCCAGATGTCTGGCTCCCTTACCCTCTAATTCCACACTCACACTTCAGGGACACAGACATCTGAAACGTAGGTGTTGACCCTGAAAGCGGGGTATTCCAACCCTGAAGCCACTGCTGAGCTTTGAAGACTTCATGGTGCACTGCTCCAACAGCTCAGGGACTTCTGCAGGTCCTTCTCTCTGTGGTGCAGATCCACCCTCTGTCATTCTGTTATCCTAGAACTGGCTGTCATTTTTTGAAGTTCACAATCTGAAATACATACTAAAAATTGGAGTATACAAATAAATAACACAGAATATGGCTACCTGTACTTAATCCAATATAACAGAATTTCTGTGTATACAAAAATAACTCATTGCATGCTTCTGCTCTTCACATTCTTAGTGACCAGCTGTTTACCTCCGCAGCTAATGCCCAACAGATCTTCCCCTTGAGGAAAACTGGAACTGTCTGAAAAGCAGAACACATTTGGCAGAAATAACCATAATGGAGATGAGTGCTACAACATGCTAAACTCAGTCCGGAACACAGGCTTTCAAACTGCTATTTACAGCTTGGTGTTGAGAAACTGTTTCAGACAACATAAAAAGCTGTATCTAACACTTTCTGGCAGTGCCATATTGTCTGGGACTAACACAAAAGGGGGGTACACATGAAAAGGCAAGGATGAGTTCACCTTCATTGCTACTAAAATTTCTAAGCTATCAAAATAATCAGAAAATTAAGAACCTAAACACAACGGAGAAACCAGCCAGCTTGCCTTCCAGCAGCTTCAGTTGGAAGATCAATGGGATCTTGACAGTACTGGTATCATCTATCCTTTACACCTATTCAGATGTTTGTTTAAAGTGAATTAAAGAAAGGCAAGCTTTAAGAGGGAAAATAGTGATAATAGGAAAACTCAATCAGTGGAACAAAACTGTACTATAGTCCACAGAGAGTCCAGAACAGAAAGGTGTGCACTTACCATTGATCGGGACAAATAAAACCCAGTGAACAAAGGTTAATAAAGCAATAAGAAAGGTACCAAAAGCCACTGAAAATGACAAGAAAAAGGACAAGCTGAAAGCCTGCACAGATCTTTAAAAGAGGGCTGCCCAAGCTTTGTGTAGCTAATATGTATATTGACAACAAGCAGAGAGCTAATCTGCATGTAACAGAGGGGAATGCAGCCCTCCTTCTTACTTTTTGCAGAAAAAAAAAAAAGGCACATTGATTTAAAATTGCTGTTGCATGACCTGAAAAAAAAACCAGCAAAAATATCTTCCCAGTTCAGTGTCTCATGGACTGAATGCTACTATTTGCCAGCATCAATTGCTTTTACAACGGCTTCACAATGACACAGTTTTCAGCAGGGGCTGAAACTACCTCCAGAGGCAGGCACCAGGAGAGCTGAATTAGGGCACCATAGGAGTTTGCAGTCACTCTACCTCTCTTTGTGCAACCAATTCCTCATAAAAGGGCCCAGGGCAGTGTCTTATTTTCCTTGCTCTCACCAAACCATAAAAGTTTTGAAATTCATTTTTAAAAGAGAAAAGATATTTTTAAAAACAGTTGGTTTTTTTCTTTAGTATTATAAAGGATATGAAGTATTAGTCCCTTGTATTTATTTTGCATTCTTTCATGCAATGTAAGGCCATCCCACTGGATTTCTAGAAAACCTTTCAAAATAAGCACAAGCTTTACACATAACCTGCACTTGCAAAACTAAAACTTAATGTTATAATGTCATATGGGATCCTGTACAGTGATATCTTCGATAAATAAAATACATTACAGGGGTGCTAAAATCAGTACATGTTCTTCCTCAGCTCAGCCCCAGGAGGCAGCAGGGGCTCATCTATCACTGCCAGGGGGGCTGGTGAGGTTGCTCAGGAACTTGACAGTAGTGCAAAAAACAGAGTCAGCAAGGCAGAAAATAAAGCCATGTGGCCATCCCAGTGTTGAGTGCTGGAGTTATTGACGGGTGACTTTTTTGTGCAGACATAAAACAATGTAGACATACTCATAGCTTTTACTTTAAAAAATCCAACGAGAACAAGCCCAGTGTGAGGAGTTATATAGCCTATGGCTATGCACCAATTACAAAATTAAGATGAACTGATGAAAAATAAAGAATATAGTTGTTCACAGGTTCTCACAGATCTTGTTCCTCAGCAGGACATTTGTGAACTGAAGAAAGATTTCAGTGCCTAAGCCAAAGGTGATACCAAAAGAATGGAGAAAGGAGAGCTTAGCTGGTAGAGTATGTTTAGTGGCATTAGGCAAATGCCACTAAACTTTATGTTTAGCTCTTGGTTTTATTTTTTTTTAGTGATACGTTTATTTGGTGTATAGAATGTAGTTATCTTTAATTCTATTGGATACAATTACACGGGCTGTCATTTAATTATATAATTACAGTTATTTAAAACTTCTTTTGGAATAAATATGTTAAATGCTCTGAGTTCACTATATTCATAGCAGCTTTAGTCACAGCTTGCAGTATTAATTGCTCTCATTTCTGCCTCCGTTTCTCTCTCATCTTTTACTTTGTGCTTTCTCCCTGCTGGAGATAAAATTTTACACTCAATGTGATGGAACACTTCAGCCAGAAAATACGGTTGAAACCATATGGTTAAAACTTTCATTTTTACCTAGCATTCACTATTATCAGAATCAAGCTGGTCTCCAGGGGGCTTTGGCAAATGTATTTGCACCTGCAAATGACGACCTTTTTGCAGTTTGCATGCCCCAGATCAGTAAACAGATGCATCAATGAACATCTGAAGAGGAAAATTCCTTTGGACATTGCTCATCTGTGACCACTTGAAAAAACTGTTTTGTCTGGTGCCTTAGTTGTAAGGGATAATTTATGAGCTATATCCTAGGAGGAGAGTTGTCACTTCTGTCTCATCCATTGCCACGAACACATGAATCTGCTGGGACACAGGAACACCATTGCGAGCAGAAGGAAGACAACATCACCAGTGAAAATACATCATACATAAAAGTGACACACACACAAAAGACCTATAAATAAGATAACAAATTAGCAACAAAAACAGGCAGCTCCTTGTTGTCAATATCCATCATCAGAGGAGCTAAGGAACCATTAGATAGGCAATGTGTTGCTCTGATTTAGCAAACCTGCAGATCCCTGACAGCACTCATTTGATGGTCAGCACATGTAGGTATGATGGTTCTCCTCAAACATGCAAATGAATTTCGAGAAGATTTCTCCTGTGCACAGAGTTAATGCCATGCATAGAGATAGTTTCTTTTCCCTTTGCAGAAAGGAGACTTGGGTATTTATAAGTGGGCTCATTCTATCCCTCTGATGTAACTAATTCTCCAGCATTTTATTACACAAATTTCCAGGTGATTTATTGATAAAAATAAAGCTAGATAAGAACCCTCATGTAAGTGTATCCATGTAAATACATGAATATATATGAGAAGAAAAGAGACAGAGTTGGACAAAAGGCCAACAGATTTCATATTTTAATTTTTTTCTTTCCATAAAGGAATTTATTATAATTTAAAATTATTTGGATAATTCTTCCTTGTTTACATAGCAGTGAATTTTGTTATTTTATATAGGACATTATAGAGAAAAAATTAAATTAATCATCCCTTCCTAGAAATATAATTCACTGATAAACAATAGCTAAGTAGGAAAAGAAAAACATGTACACAGAACTGCAAGATATCAGCCAGCTGGTAAATAAATGTGTATTTTATTTTATAACCACTGGACCATGAGAAAAGCTGGTCTCCAAATATACAATAACTTCATCTTTTTCACTCTATAAAATCCAATAGCAAGAATGACTACTGAAGCAATCTGCAGTAGGATGCTACTTGCTTGAAATGAGAGAGATAAGTATGCTATCATTTTGTCTCAAACTTTGAGAGAAATGACATTGCTAAGGACAGCCACAAGACTATGTAACTCCAGAATTTAAAGAAGAAAATGTATTAAATATATTAACATATTAAAGTGTAGTTTATTTTTGTGCATTATTTCTTCTGAAGTTACATTTACACCAATTTTGTAACTGTGAAGAAAACAAAACATTTGTCATATACTTACATAAACATAGACAAATGTGGGTATGCGGGTGGGGAAAAAAAAAAGCAGCTTTTCTTGATCCTTCACATGGAACAAAATATTGTGGCCCAACACTGGAATAAATTCAACAGCGTGAGGCAATTTAGACATTTTCTTTAGACACAAATTTAAAAGATATCTCTGCCAGCCCATCCAAATACTAGTTTGTCAAGCAAATCCAGGACAAGGTATATTTTCACATCTAAAAAAATCCTAAAATAATTAAGGTGCAATCTTCTCTAAAGTAATTCAATTTACTAGTGTTGTGCTGTGGTTTTTAACCACTTTAACTGCTTTAAGCAATAAAACAATACAACACTTGAGGTTTTCTACTTTAGACAACAATAGAGGAGAAAAACACATAGCGTCACTCTGGCATTGAACAAACTCAACGATCACACCATCTCACAAAAGAGATAGCAGAAGAAGCACAGAGAAGGTGATGAGAAAGAACAAAGTGGCTGAACAGTTGAGGAAGACAGAAAACTCCTCAGAGCTTCAGCTGGAGAAGAAACAGTTACAGATTCTATGTCAACAGAGAACTGAGGGATTATTCCATGAAGTGAGCACTCATTAAGTTACAGGCACAAATTACTTCTCTATGAAGTGCATACCTGAACTCTGAGTTCATTGCTATGACATGGTGGAAACCAGCACTGCATGTTTAAAGATGGATTTGTAGACTGGCAGAAGAAAGATTCATCAGTTATTATTCCCAAAACACTATGGATACAACAGATGGCAGCTGGAAAGGCTTATGAAGGTAAGATCCAATAAACACTCACCCTCTTCAGAAACCTCTCCCCTACCCTATGTTGTACAAGATTCTCTCTCAGGGCAGACACTAAGCTCAGTAGAACTTTAGTGTAGTCCAGTACTGCTATGGCTTTAAATGTTATTACTTGTGGAATTTTGGCAGTGCATTTCAGTCAAACTTTTTTTTAATTTTTTTTTTTTTTCTAGCAGTGTACACAAAAAAAAGAAAATCTGACTTTCCCACACCAACCCTTTGATGCCTTTCTGTAAGGTCTGTGGCTGTGTCTTCAGTCTTTATTTGCAGCAAGCCATCACTGGTGGGAATGCTCTCTGAAGCCACCTACTGTTCATTTTAAGATCAAACTCCCAAAACGTCTGATCTTGAGTCGGGTTTTACAAATCGGACCTTGTTTTCTGTTAAAAAGTTTCCCACAAGACTTCAGCAGACAGTGGAAAAGGTATGTATTATTAATGCTATCCAGTTCCATTAGAAATTATGGGTTTCCTATCTAGGACACAGATAATACATAATCGCCTCTGTGTAGAATATTTGGTCCTGAAGAACTTTTACATAAGCAACAAAAACAAGTAAGTCTACTCAACAGTTATTGCAGAATCAGAGTGCTATACATCTACTTTTAAACACATTAAAACTTGTTCCTTCTCTATTTTTAAACCCCAAAATGTAGGCAGGTAATGGAGCTTAATGTATCAGTCTGGACTGAGTCTAAAATCATACCACCATTAAAAAAAACAGAGGTTTTTTTCCATCAAGTTCAAAAGTATGCCTAGGAAATCTGACTGTTTTATACCTGTGGAAAATGTCACAACCACAAAATATTGGTCTTTTTCATCCAAGAGATGTTGATATTAATATTAAAACTCTCTGAGGCAAGGCACTTTCATCTATATTTCATTTCGCATTTATATTCAGTCTCGTGTTTTACTGAACCATCTGCATCTCTATCTGTCTTTAAAATGTTCTGTGGGAAGAATTCTCCTCTCTGATTTATACCTTGATCAAGCTGAGTGGAACAAACACATACATTTTAGAGACCAGCTACAGGTGCTGAGTCTCTGATAAATGCTGAGAAGGTTCCCAGCTCCTGTAAATTGTATCATGGTATCCACTTTTCTGTCTACATTTTATCCACTTAAGAAGATAGGCTAACTGAGGCTTAAAAAAAATTAAGAGCTGTTAGGATTACATAAACCGAAGGAAAAAAACTAGCTTCCAATGCTGCATGAAAGAACTTTTTATCTAACATGGATGGCAATTAATATTTTTAAAAGATAGAGCAGCCTTTTTCCAGTATTTTGGAACAAATAAAAACAAATAAAAATGTTTGAAGTCTACCTTCCCACATATTCTATCCATCAGGTGCAAAAGTCATATATATGTTTAAATCTCCACCAAAACACCTGCACAACTTGCCTTTGGACTGTATAAAATTTCTCCCTTGTGATAGCATAACTATTTGAATGAGTCTTCAAAACACTGCAGTGACCACAAATGTAAGACCACCACTATCAAAGGAGTGCATTATTGCTGAGTAGTATGGCTGCTCAGCCCCCACTGAGACATCCCAGCCTCCCATTTCCTAAATCAGCCGTGTCCACACATGAGCTGGCAGTTGCCCAGGACTCCTGCGAGCAGCCCACCTAAGCGACTGCCTTCATACCCCAACAGTCTTCAGAGGCAAACAGAAATGGGGTCCAGCCACTATGAGGCAGCAACGTATATAAAACAGTTTGCATGTCATTTATCAAAACAGGATTTTTCCACCGCTATTCTAGGAGATAATCACCATTCTGCATGGGCAATACGGCAGGGGTATCTCTCAGCTTCCCTGACTGAGGATGCTGAGTGCACAGAGCTGACATATACTTGCACTGTAAAGTCTTTGGAGAACAAGTGTCTTTCTGTTTATGCCTATATAGTAATTTTCCTGTCCATGAATAGAGCATGTAGGCATAAAATAATCACTAAAAAAACAATAGCACTGCACTAAAGTATGAATCCATAACTCTGCTCAGGATTTTTATTTTATTGCTCTTGCACTGATATATTGGTGCACTGTACTCCAATATGTACAGACAAATATATTTAAATCATGCTTATTATGGTATAGCTATTCCACTTAAGCGTCCAGGGAAATCTCTTTTTGGGCTTTTGAGCGCTAAATTGATTTCAATGGAAAACAATTTCTTTAGTCTTTCTAAAAAGAAATGCTTCTGAGTGAAACAGCACCTCAGTATTTCAGCCTCTGCTCATTTGAAACTCATATATTCTACAGCATATGATGGTTCCTGCTAGTATACAGTACGTAGATGACTCCTGTTGAACACAAAAACATAAGACATAAAACAGGTGACACAGGCTCTTGAGGGTCAGTGATGAGTCTGGTCATTCAAATTTTATGTAGCTGACCAGAAACAGAGGCAGCTCTTTGACTTCCCCCAGCACTGCATTATGACCCTCACACCCATATCCCAAGGGTGAATGAGGCTTTGAATAGATGGCCAACACCTCTCTAGATAGTGCACACTGCATTTTCCACAGCATCAGTTTGAAAGTAGAGGAGCGTTAGGATAGCATTAGTCTGAGCAGAGGCCTGCTCTACAAACACTACAGCTTGATGGGAGAGCTCATTTGTAAAGTACTACACCAGGGAAATGAAGTCAGCAAAGGCATACCCTTGTTTTTACAGGTAGAAACGAGCATAAGAGCATGCTTTTGTTTGATCTGAGAGTACTGATTAAATTCACAGAAAACGTCAAGGAATCAGCTTCACAAAATTTTTATGCAGAATCCTCTGGGGGACTCCAGTTTCACTACAGCTCTGAAGAAGAGGAGGTCAGTGATAGAGAAAAAAAAAGATGCCATTTCCCTATTCGTGTTCCCAAGTTGTCTGACATTTTCCCTTCTAATTCCCTTTCTTTACATACTTTTAATAAATTGAAGAAATCATGGGATGAATACAGAGAGTTAATTTTCCCACTGATTAAAAAGAAATCATTACCGAGTTGCAGTTGAAAAAAGAAAAGGAAGACATGCACCTCCCATGCATTTACATTATGAACTATGTTTGCCAGTCAATAGGAGTATTAGTCTGATACACTGTCTGGCAAGTTCCCAGTGAAAATGAGTTCTGTAGCTGAGAAATGCAGACTGCTATCTGACTTGTTTGTATTAATAGTGAGCTAATTCTAAGACACGACAATGGTTGTGGCAGCAAAAAGACCAATCTACAAGAAATCAAATTTGGCACAAAAATGACACTCTGAAGTCCTATCACGCCAAACAAAAACTTTCCTTCCCCAGCTGAAAATGTTTAATTCTCAAATATTCAGAAATAAAGAGATTGTATTAAAGATCATGAGATGCTTTAATTTCATACCAGGTTATATATAATTCATATTTCCAAGCTTCTCTGCTTAACAAGACACCTAAATTTGAAATTTTTTTAAATGAAAGTTGAAATTCTACTGTAATCACAGAACTTATGGCAGGTCTTCAAGAAAAGACACGTATTGCATTAAAACCACAAGAGCTGGCAACAATAAGTCTGATTCTGACAGGAGCTTTAGCACTTTCTATCTTTAGCAGTGCTAATTAATGATTAGCAAGCTTCTGTTTCACACAACATTCCTGTACTTCCCAAATTTATTTTAAAACTTTTGTGTACATATACTGGCAACACATTATACCCAGAAAAAAAAACAAGTATAATACATGGGGAATAGTGAAACAAAAATTAATCTGTGACCCTGGACAAGGTTTTTTGTTGCTTATTGTACTTTGATTTGTTTTTTTCTTTCCTGAGAAAATAGTTTGCATGAAAGCTATTTTTCTGGTCATATGGTATTTGGATAACCTAGGGAGGGGGTTTATAGAGTCCTTTATCTTAATCAAAACTAGTAATTAAAAAAGCCCCAAAATCATTTTATACTAATCAATATTATTAAAAAATCTTCTCTGTATGTGTTGGAAGAAAATTCTGAAAATTGCCATTTTTTTTCTCTGCCAAAGTTGGGTGAACCAGGAGTTAGGTAAGCAGGAAAGGTTTTAAAGAAATATCTGTCATACTTTCCAACATTTAAAAGAGTTTCCTGGCACAGCTCTGAGAAGTAATTTAGAGACTCTTTGCTGACCAGGGGAAGAGGACAGCTGTGGTGAACTTTATATAAGTTTAATATAGGTAACTAATTTTTCAGGATCTCAGAAAGCTTAGCAATGTTTCATCTAACCAGCCGCAGTCACAAAAACAGTGTTGTGCTACAGCTGCCTGCAGCAGAAACTGTGTTAGATGTGTTTTGGACTCCAATTTAACCTCATTCTGCCTGTCCTGTCTTTTTTTTATTCAAGTTTGTGTACTTTGCCATCATCATCGTCACCACCACCACCACTTATGCTGGGCATGTGGTAGTCTTCACTTGCCATACTTACCAGCACCTTAACCTTCCTGAGCCCACTGCTTTCATCCCAGGTAAAGCATCTTCTTTCTTCTTGCTGTTCTGGAAACTTTCAGCACCTGTACGAGTGCATGGCAGAGGCTCCCAGTGGTGGCAAAAGCATCAAAACAAGTTGTGGCAGTCAGTTCCACCCACAACCAGCGTCCGTAATTCCTCAGCTTCTCCTTTGGGTGGCTGGGGCCACAAAGTCGCTCGTATTGACGGTGCACAGACAAGGCCAAGGCATCTGTTCCTGGAGCAACTGTATATTCTTGGAAATATTTAAGCATAGCCAAACAGCATGAGTTCCATTAAATGGGAAAGGAGCATCTGTATTTTCTAAAGGAAATAGAATCTTTGAGCAAGCTAGAGAAGACTAGTACAGCTACAGCACTTCAGTAAATCTTTTTATTCTGCTAATTTTCCTTAGTCACCACAAGTAAACCAGCTCCAGTAAAAGAAATCCCTAATAATGGATCTATGAATCTAATGATCACTTCCTAGCTTATACTTCCGTACCTATTTTATATGAATTATGGAAATGAAACATGGAAAATGATCAAAGGGCACACACAGGTTCTTTTCACAGAATTTCTAACACAGTGAGATATTATGGATTAGCTGGGTCATACAAAGCTTGACATTATGGATAGACAAGAGACTAACAAATAATGATCAATTTTTCATAATTTATTATGTTTTCTATTGACCTTACTTGTTCCTTATTTTTTTACACACTGTCTAAAAATGCCACAGCACATCAGCTTAGCCAGACAGGACAGCAGGTATTTTTAATGCATAAAAGCATCTTTTATTCCTTTAAAAAAAAAAATTGATCTTTACTAATTCTGGGAAAAAGAGAGAAGAAGCTGGAAGAAGCAGAGCATAAAATGTTACTAATTAAATTTTATGAAAGTTATGTCTACTGCACAGTGAGGCACAGCCATGCAGTAGTTAGAATTCATACCAATCGTTACCTCAAGAATTGTGTTGTCCGATGTGGGGGAGCCCAGCTGGCTCTGGGCTCTCTGTAAGCTGAGATACTGAAGACGGAACGTTGCACCTGGCAGAGGGTTAACCATGGAGAGTAAGGGCTGTGGCACAGGGTGGACTTCCTGCTAGCATGTCTATCCCATGACATATGGACATGTGGCTGTGTGTCCAATCATGAGTTGTTACATTTATGCCAGACCAATAGTGCATGTACATGTGTGACACCCAGAAGTGTATGTAAGTAGAGGCACTGTTGTAATAAAGGGGGGCTGGTATCCCTGATCACCGTGTCGTCCTCCCGCCTTGACCGAACGACATATGGGGCGGCGGTTGCGCAACAGGCCGGGCTGAGCGGGGTGGGGCGCGGCCAGCCCGCCTGGAGGCTGCGGGGAGACCGGGCTGCTCCGGTCGGAAACGGGCGGCGCTGCTGGGCCAGGGCGCGTTCCGGGACGGTTTCAGTGTTTGTGTGTGGATGAATTGAGCAAACCTTTGCTCAAAAGCTCCACACAGAATAACGAGGCACTGAAAGACTTTAAGAAGTTAAAAAACTACAAAAAAAAAAAAAAAATAGAAAAAATAAAAAGAACAAAAAAATAGAAAAATAGGAAAAAAAAAAAAAAAGGTGGGGGGAGACCATATGTCGTTCGGTCGAGGCAGGAGGATGACACGGTGTTCAGGGATACCAGCCCCCCTTTATTACAACAGTGCCTCTACTTATTTACACTTCTGGGTGTCACACATGTACATGCACTATTGGTCTGGCATAAACATAACAACTCATGATTGGACACACAGC
>JAYRBT010000114.1:71983412-72006595 GCA_036023395.1 Myiotriccus ornatus | reverse complement strand
TCAGGAAAGTAACAGCAAGAGCACACTGATCGTTTTACCTAACCAAAGAGAAGTAATTTGCTCTAAGGAGCTGCTTTCTAAATACACTTTAACAAGGCAAGAAGTAGTGGTTTTAACTTGCAAGTATAGCAACTATTGCAATGAATGACTCTTCATTCAATAAAGTCTTGCTTTGAGTAGTGTTTAAAACATGTCACATTTCTACGGAATACATTTATTTGCAACCTACATTGTTCTGAAAATTGCATTCCTCCCTCTACAATAACAGGCCTTCAATTTTTTCACAGGTACAAAGGCTAGAATTTTCAAAGAAGCTGCTTACAATTATCCCCTAAATTCTAAGGCTAGACGGCCTACTAAGCTCTTTTGGAAAGCCTAGCCAAAAAATCCATGTCACAGTAGTTTACAGATTGCTCCCCTCTTCTCCACTAAGCCCTCCTACTTTCCTAATTGACTCCACTTAATTACCTTTTGTGCTCTGCAAAATACTACAATCCATCCCATTTATAGTGTGTTACTCTTAAGCAGATTACTCAGCCCTGATGTTCTTCATCTTGCATATATCACAAATACAAACTGCAAAGAGCAGAAACTAATATTTGCATAATAGTTCTGGAAAATGACTCAGAGGTGGCTCTTAGGGAATTTGTGCACTTTACTTTTAAAAATGTTTACCAGCAGTTCAATAGCAGAGGTCAAATAGTAAGAAAAGATGGGATTGCCTGTATTACTTCAATTTGCACTGCATGCTGTATCCTATTTATAAGTAATGTATTGAAAGATGTGTCAGATATCCAAAGACATTTCTCTTTTTCCCTGTTTTATCCTAATTTAGTTTTTTTCATTCTATTTTTACAAAATGTTAAACTTCAGGAAGGCAACCGAGTGAAAATTGGAAACTTAATTATTTGTTGGTCCTTTAATGTGAAGAAAAAAGTTACTGAAGTGGTTTTCTGGATCAGTAAATCCTTCCCTGCAGAGAAGCATTACCTTATTCTTGCTCAGCCATTGATATTTAACTAACTCTTCTTAGGTTGTTTAATATGTTTAATAGGTTTTTAATATGTTTGGGGTTTTTTCTTACTTTTCCTCTTTGCATTGGCTCCACTGGCTAAGTAAAACAAGATTCTTGAATTCCTATCCATGCTGAAGGAAAGAAGTACTGTTTTCCATCCACGAACTTGTTTCTCTTTTTTCAAATGAAAGCCCTTCTTCATGCAGTAAATCTTCCACAAGCTGTCATTGCATCTAGTGAGTTTACTTAAGTGGGTAAGTGCTGGCACACTAAATAGGAGTCTTCAGATTCTTGCTATGTGGTTATTCACTACACACAGAGAGTGATTTAGCCTTTTTGGGATTAAAATAACCACTTTCTACAACCAGACCACATGCAGGAAAAAGCTACAGTCATCTGGCTAGCCACAACAGATAACAGTCATTTCTCACTACAGTTTCTATTAAATCAAGAGTTGTGAAAATTTAAGAACTGAAATAAAGCATCACATTTATAAGCCAAGTCTGTGATTAAATACCACTATTCTACATTGCCATTTTATTTTTGCTAGCTGTGGATTGGTGGGTAGACACAGTCTGAGATTAAATTCATTTCAGGGCCACAGGTTAAATTATTACCATTTCAGCTGTATTATCCTTTCTACAAGATGGAATAATCATTAAAATTTAGAAAGCTATATCTTTTTACATACTCAGTTTTTGGCAGTAGTACCAGTGAACTTCTAGCCATGTTACTGTAAGGTGTGTCTTGTACTGCTTAGAATCTGACCTTGTGTTCCTGAAGCACTTGTTCAATCAGCCTGGAAAGGAGCTCTGCAGAAAAGGACCTGGTGGTCCTGCTGGAAAAATATGATGAAGAGACTGACAACAAAGATAATTAAGCCTCTGTCCTGTGAGGAAATCCTGGAGGATTTGGGAATGTTGAAGCTGGAGAAGGCTGAGCAGGAACCTTGCTAATGTATATAAATATCTGAAGAAAGGGTATAAAGAAGAAGCCAGGCTCTCTTCAGTGGTGCCCAGTGACGGGAAAAGAGTCAATGGACACAAACTGGAACACTGGAGTGTCCATTTAGACATGAAGAAATACTTTCTCACTGTGAGGTTGACCAAGCACTGGCACAATTTGCCCAGGGAGGCTGTGGAGTCTCCATCCTTAGAGATATTCAAAAGCCATCTGGACATAGTCCTAGACAACTGATTCTAGGGGGCCCCTCTTCAGCAGTGAATTTGGACCAGATGACTTCCAGAGGTACTTTCCAATGTCAGCCATTCTGTGATTCTGTGAAAAGTTCCATGAGGAAACACCAAAATGAATAGGCAGAGATACATCTTCCAACAACCCTCATTCAACATTAATGGATGGAAGGGCAGTAAAATGGGAACATTCAAAGCATGGCCAGGCTCACTTGCACCCTAAATGTCAACTCCTTGCTGCCACTGCTACAGACTATTGTCGTTTAGACTGATCCAATAGGATATTGCTTAGTCACTCTCCATCATATTTGAAAAGCTGTGACAGTCAGGGGAATTTGAAGGTGATTGGAAAAAGAGGAATATCATGCTCATTTTTGAAAAGTGTGAAAAGAAAGACGCTGAGAACTGAGAGCCAGTCAGTCTCTCCTCCATATCCAGTGAGATCTTAGAGCGGACCATCCTGGAAGATATGTTGATACATATGGAAGACATGGAGGTGAATAAAGACAACCAACAAGGTTGGTTGTCCAAGGTTGGTTGCCCTTTCACCAAGGGCAAATCATGCCCAACTAGTTTAGTCATCTTTTACAATGGAATAACTGCACAAGGGAAGAGCTAGACATGTCATCTATCTAGACTTCTGTAAGGTCTTTGATACGATACCCCAGAAAGTTCTTGACACTAAATTGTAGAGATCTGGGCTTGATAGATGGACAGCTAAGTGGATGAAGAACTATCTGGATAACTGCCTCCAAAAAGTTATAGTCAATGACTCAGCCAGCAAGTGGAAACCAGTAACAGGTGGTGTCCCTCAAGGGTCCAGCACTATTTAATATTTTCAGCCTTGACATAGACAGTGGGATCAAGTGTACCCCCAACAAGTTTGCTGATGACACCAAGATAAGTGGTGCATTTTATTTACCAGAAGGAAAATATCTTTTCCAGGGAGACTTGGACAGCCTGGAGGAGTGGGCCTGTGTGAACCTCCTGAAGTTCCACAAGGCTAAGTCAAGTACCTGAATCAGGACACACAGTATGATATATCAACACAGGCAGGGTGATGAATGGACTGAGAGCAGCACTGCAAAGAAGGGTTTGGGGATTCTTATGGACAAAATATTGGACATGAGCCAACAATGTGAGCTCACATCTCAGAAGGCAAATTGAATCCTGGGCTGCATCAAAAAAAATACAGTCAGCAAGTTGAGGGAGGTGATTCTCCACCTTTACTGCACTCTTATGAGACCCCACTTGGAGTGTTGCGTCGAGCTCTGGAGCCCCCAACATCAGAAGGTTGTTGACCTTTTAGAGCAGGTCCAGAGGAGGGCCACAAAAGTGATGAAAGGGACTGGAACACCTCTCCTATGAAGACAGGCTGAGAGCCAGGGTTGTTCTGTCTGGAGCAGCCTTGTAGTGCCTAAAGGGGGCTTAAAAGACAGAGGGGGACTTTCTGCCAAGGTCTGTACTGACAGGAGAAGGGACAATAGTTTTAAACTGAAAGATTTAGACTGGACACTGGGAAGTAATTTTTTATGGTGAGAGTAGTGAGACACTGGAATAGCTGCCCAGTGCAGCTGTGGATGTCCTATCCCTGGCAGTGTTCAATGGGACTTTGAGTTACCTGGTCTAGCGGAAGGTGGCCCTACCCATGGCAGAGCGGTTGGACTAGATGATCTTTAAAGGTTCCTCCCAATTCAAACCATTATTTGATTCTGTGACAACCTATGTTTATAATTTTAAAAAAAAAAATCAATTACAAATCAGTTTCAGATAATCACCTCTTTTATAACAGGAGATTATGGGAGATTATGAGAGAAAATGAGTGACAGAGTATGTATCTCACGTATATATGTACTCATTTTATACACACATGTAAGCATTCACTCCTTTATATATACAATAATGTGTACCTATTCCTGTTTGTTTCTCAAGGAATAAATTTTCTAGCAGAGGGTTAAGGTTTTAATTTTTCATTACTGATTTTCATGTCATTCATCAAAAGTCATTAATATTGCAATATCTAATGTCCATGATGGAGGAAAATCATTATTGAATTAGTGCTCTAGCTACAGAACCGATTGTCTCAACCACACTCGAAGAAGTCTGCCCTATTTAAATAAAAAAGAGCTCTCCATTCCTCACAGCTATTTTGGTTAACCCTTTCAAAAAGCCTTTACTGACACACAGAATTCGTTGTTGTGTCTCTTTTGGGGGGATATACCACCCTCTTCTTAGATACTGTATTGCTTTAGATATCACTGTCAAGAATGAGAAGTCAATGAAATTTAATTAAACGTTTAGATTTTTTCCTAGGCTTACTCACTCAGCATTCCCTCAACTGATTTTTCAAAGTGTATGCAATAGTGACATCTCTAAATTAGAGTTTGAATTGAGAATGGTTTATTAAATCTACTACATCTATTGGAAGATTATTATGATTATCATTTATAATGTAAAAGCACCTCAGAGCCCTAAGCAGATACATGTCATGGCGCTAGATGCTGCACTAGCAGAGCAAAAAAGATGGTTCTTGCCCTAAAAGGACTTCCATTCTATTTCTGAGGAACATAAGATGAATTTGTGTGTCAGTCATTTTGAATTATTGCTTCACATCTCTCAATACAATCTCTAGCCACTAAAGAATTCAATATATTCATTAAATGTTCATTTAATCTATTAACTGTTTATGGTGGGTAGCAAGTCATTAGGGTCACAGAGGAATACTTGCACTCTTTAGTTGTGAGGATTTAAATTTCTCTTAAAAAAAAAAAAAGAAAAAATAAGAATACCTATTTACAAAACAACTATATTTGTTTAGACTAGAACAGTAATTGATAAGCTAAAAAACTGCTGTGCCCCTAAGAATTGTACAAAGTTGTGATTTGTTAAAATATATCAGGATAACACCATATTAGACCAATATATGCAACTATCTCATGAAGACCCTAATGCCAGCAATGTGATTGATAAAAGGAGTGCACAGAGACTTTACAAGTTTGAATTTTTGTAAGTTTGACTGATGCAGCAAGGCTTTCATGTCACTGTTTGATGTGGTAAATCCAAAAGATCTGCCAAACTAATGTAAAAAGAGTTTCAAAAGGCAGGAAATTCAAAACTAATCAGGTGTTCTTCTTTTTTACCATCAATAACAGGAGGCCAACAGTTGGGCTGCAATTTACAGCCTAACTTCAAATTTGCCAGTTTTTGTCAGTAAACATCAGTGTCTGCTCTTGCAGAGGCAACAATCCCTTTCTGTAGCACTGGATATTTCTGTAAATCTGAAGAGCTTCTCAGAGGTCCAGGAGACTCACTTGCTGTCATACTGTGGGGAGGGAAGGCTTTAGTTCTCAGCTGAGTGACCAAGCTGAAGTTAAACATAGGTTAGGTTGCAGTCTGGATAAGAAGTGAAGCCCACAGTGTTAGAAATCAGATTAATAAACACAAGCACTTTGTGCCATTTCAGAAGCCCTGAGGTATCATCTTCTGTCTGCCATACCAGAAACACACAATCCTGTGGCATATCTGTGAATCCCACATGAGTGAATTACCTTACAGTAGTGGGTTTAAAATTAAAATAATTAATGCTGTATCTTGAAATTTCTTAAAGATCAGCAAGGAGCTGCTCCTAGGATTAGGGTTAGGATTAGGAGATCAGGGGTTGAAGAACTTTGTTTGTTTTGCCCATGCAATATCCCTGGCACAGGTAAGTGCTAAATGCCAGAAAAGACTGGTTATTATTTTTCTCTACTGCCAGGCAGTATTGCTAGGTCTCTCAGTTAAACTGCAAGATCTCATAAGCATAAAATTCGTAGAAAGACTATCATCTGGATTCTTGCACACCCTCTTAACAGAAGATTGGTCCAGATACTACAGAGAGAAATAACTTCCAGTATATTCTGGTATGGGTTTTTCTTATAGTTCAAATTCTGCTTACTATTTAGAAGACTTATAACTTTCTCTAGAAGACCACTTCTATTTGAGCACCTTTAACTCTGTTAAAGAAGTCTTGCAACCATGATTATACAAAACTAATGAGCACGGGACAGTTATCTTCTATACATGGAAAATAATTGGAACAAGAGACAATGCTCACAGTCCTGAAGCAGGCACCCAATGGTTCTTTGATGACCAGCAGTCATCAGCCAGGCTGGAAGTATCAGGTTTAGCTACTGCCTACAGCAGGGTGATCCTTGATCTTGCTAAATTGCCATTCTTCAACTGTCTATATTTTCTCTCAGAATTTTATATCTTTCTTCAGGCCAGTATTTTTCTCCTGAACGACTGCTAATATTGACTCAAGTGACTTCATTTCTGACTTGATTTTTGCTTTTTTTACCTTGCAGAACTGACACACTCTCACAAATTTATTTTTTTTCAATAAAATTGAGACAAGGTCACATAACTGCATTTCTCAAAACTGAGACCTGGGTCACACACAGCTGAATTTTGCAAAATAATTATTAGTTATTATTACTATTATTATTAGGGTATATTGTTATCTTGAAGTTTGTGTTGAGTTTAAACACGGGGTTAGGGAAAGTAGATTCTGCAGTTAGTGTCAGTGCTACGTTAAGAAATCTAGACATGCACTAGGCAAATGCTGAAAGCTAATAACTTTTCTGTTTTTCTTTTTAAACTAGGTTGCTGTTAACTGAAATCAGAGTGCAGAGGGAGATCAGGCAGAGGAGCAGCAGACTAGAGAGCTCCTTGTAGAACTCCTTCAGGCTCCCCAAATCAGCATGAGGATAAGCCACAGAAGGAGAAAATTACCATTTTCTCCACTCAGCGCTCATTTATTGGGTTACTAACAAGGGTAAAACTATCTATGTATTTATAGTGAGAAGCATAGATTCCAAGGAGCTCAGTTTTCAAGGCCTGCTGAACTTCACAAAGGCTGTTTCAAGAAGAAAAGAGTGGTCCTTGGTTTAAGTTAAAGAGAGTGAAAAGTTTGGTTTACAGACAAAGTTCATACTAGGCAGGAAACCTTGACTTTTTGATGTACCTAGATATCAAGAGCTGAGAAAGTATTGGAATTAAGGTTGTGGTTACTGAGCATAGAGTATCAGGGGACAGTAAGCTCAGGGCTGTTCCCCAAGGGACAAGGAGCCCAGAGTGAACCCTAGATAGTGACAACATGGAACAGCCACATTGTGTACAAGCAGGGCAGAGGTGATGACAGTAACTGGCTCAGTTGGCAGCCCAGCAGTCATTAGGAAGGGCAAAGTCTGGTCCACCCAGCAATATAGCCTGCAAGTCAGGACAGCAGAAGCCAGAATTTATCTACAGCATGGCTGAGCTCAGGAGAGAGGGCCAGAATACAGGCTGAAATGGGGCTTCTGGCCCACAGATGGAGGGTGAAGGTCCCTGTTGAGGATAATCAGGGTGTGTAGTGCACTCAGGGCCACAACAACAGGATTGCATTGTTGTTTCTTGCATTGTGCTGTTTCACACCAAAGATTTTGTTACAGTAAAAAATGGCTCAGTGCCAGAAGAATTACTTATCTAACTGTAATCTGTATGATTTTTCCACTATAATCTGAATGATAGACTAAAGTGTCTGCTGTTGCTAAGCCTACCCTTCAGCAAGAGCTATTTTGTGAGCTTCAGAAAACAAAATATTCTCTCTTGTGTGGCTTTCACTTTGCAGAAAATTGAGTATGAAGGAAAGAAATGGTCCATGTTTTGTCCCTGTCCAGAGATTGTTCCCTGGGAACTTCTTAACACTGTGGAAGTTGTGGAGGACAATAACCAAAAGGCTGCCATCTCTCAAAGCTGCCTGGGTGCTTGTTCTGAAGTAGAATGAATCCTGGTGGCAAGAGAAAGAGTTTTTCTCAGTCCCTTCTGATTAGTGTTAATCTGTATGTTAGTGCTCCAGTGCCAAAAAGCAGTGCTGTAGCTACCAGTGTGGATACTGATATACAATTCTGGTTTTATAAATGAAGAATAATTTTTAATGTTATGACATCTGACTTGGAATCTTTCAATAAGCCTAAATTAAGATTTCAGAGAAGGTCTTGAGAAGTTCTGAATCCCACAAAGTTAATAATTCATTGATGAATGATGATTATGGAAGGGAGAATTTTCTGTGTTTTTTACCTAATCTAATAACAACACTGACTAAGCATTACCCTTAAAAACAGGGTGAGGACTGGGTCAGAATTAGAGAAAGACATTGATTTATTACTAAATCCTTCAAAACTCCCTTACATCAGATATTAGGACAGTTATTTCCCAAAACTGCAGTTGAAGAGCAAGTCTGGGAGCCTTTGTGTTCTGATTAAGCAGAACAGTCTGTTAGAAACTATAGTTACTGCTGACTAAAGCCCTTCAATCAAGGCAGATAGTGGTACTTCGTTTTGAGGTCTCTAATTTACTGTTAAACCCTGATTTAAGTCTTAGGTAGGCTCAGGGTCGTGGACAGCAGGAATCTGCTGATTCTGCAGGACTTGCTCAGAGGTGGTAAAGAATGACTCATGAAGAAGATAGTGACTTCCCGGATTCCCCCCCGCCCCCCCCCCGTCTTGTCAGTGATGTAAATTGATAACAGATGTCACAGCAATGAAGTAGATCCTACTTCATTTTCTTCCCTATATAGGGTTTCTGTAAACCTATGGTAAAGGGTGAGTCACTGTGAGAGACTTTCCCAAGATGGCTCCCTTTACTAAATTTATAGCTGGGGTTAGGATTAGAAAGGAGAGGGAACGAAGTACCTACTCTATTACTGGATCTTTCAAGGCTCAGGAACATAAAATATGATCTAGTGCTACAATGAAGAAGTAATTCCTATTTCACTCACCCAAGAGTTGAGTATCTCCATTTTAAACACATAGTAACAGGAAATTTTGCAATTGCAGATGGAATACTGGGAGGAGTAATATGGCTGTTGGTGAATGGTTAATGCTAGGGTTATGGACAAGCCCTACTTCTCTGCAGCAGCCTGAAATCCTGCATCTCCAAGTCAGAGGGAAAGAACACTTCATATTTTTATTGAAGTCTCTAGTTTTTTGCTTTGTTTAGATTGGAATCTGAAGCTACTCTTATGATTATCAAAGTCTGTGTGACAAATTTCTTTCCCTGTTTTCCCCCTGTAATTTTGGCTTGATCTAAAAGACAAGAAAAAAACAGAAGCATGTGGAACAAGGCTAAGCTTAGCAGTGGTCATACCAAGAATTACTATCACCTCTACAATAGAGTCTGGAAAATATCCTTTATCTTGGTTCCTGCCTGCATTAAAACCCAAGGTAGTTTAATTCTTTTTTTTTTTTATTTTATTTTATTTTTTAAGCACAGGAAGGCTGAGGATTGCAGGTTTGCAGCAGAATTCCTGGAAGCTGCTCCAGAGAACAGCTAAGATTTTCTTCTAGTCCAACAAGAAACTTGTTGGCAAACACAGGGAAGTGGTTCTGGTTTAGGATGACAGCAGGGTAACCAAGAAGAACCATTTCCCTAATATCCTGTTATTCTCAGATGCAGATTATTATAAGTGTACAATTTACAAGGCTTCTGTGATGTAAGATGACATACTATGCCAGACATAAAGAATTGCTCTCAGGTTTTTTGTAGCTCATGCCTTGGGATCATTTTTAAACTCCAGCACTGGTAGGGTAGAAAAGAGAGTAAATGGACCTTCTCTGACCTATGATAAAAATGAGTGCCAGAAAATTACTCTCTAGTTCCATAAACATATATGTACTCTAACTGTCTGTACAATTGTTTCCTCTTCAGACTAAGTCTTTTCAGTGGATTCTGAAAGGTTCAGCCCTCTATTTTGGGAAATTATTTCTATTTTCTTTTCATGGAGTAGAGATGAACCTTACTGTTCTCTATTTCTTGATTTCTGTTAGAATTTCTGAGAGTAATGCATGGAGAGGGGAGTTTACCGAGGCATCCTTCACTGCCTGAATTGTAAATTAGCTGTCTGCGTTTTGCTCTTCCTTGTATATTGGTTTGCCACCCTGAAGCAAAAACCTAGAAAGTTGACTCTGTTGATGTTTACAGAAGACAACAGGTTTCAGGGAGATGGCAGAAGGTTTCAGGGAGCCAACCCACAAGAAAGCTTCTTTTCAGGTTGAAAGTTTTTGTTGTTGTTTTGCTCTCTTCTTGTAAACATGTCAAACTTATTAGCATATGAGTAGAACTGTGGTTCATGTTAACTTTCCTGGGACCAGGACCCAAAGCCATGAATATAAATTCATGTTTCTTTATCCTTCAGGACTCACTGAGACATTTTGTTCCACTGAGGCAAAAAAAAACTAGATTTTTTTTTTTTTTCCACTGCCCACCTCTCTATTGTATTTGAGAACCTAGGGATGGTGTCAGAGCTGTGGCTAAGGTCATGGACTGGACGAGCCAAGGAGTTAGATTTATTTAAGATCCTCTGAAACTCATGAGCATATGGACAGAGATTTATTCCTTAATGAGATGGGAATTCTTAACACAAACAGCAGATCTTGAAGAAACGGTTTCAGTATTTGGTCCTGCAAATGATACCAGTCTAGAATTAAGTCATTAGAAAGAAAAAATAGGCCTTTGAAATTTTCTCATTCTGGATGCTGCTTAGGGCTTAGATTTAGTGCCATGGAAAGGTGCAATAAAAACACCAGGTTTAAACATTGAAAAAGGCTCTGGGTAAGGAAGAAAGCAATTTCTTGAAAGGAAACTGATCATATTTTAATATATTCCATGGAGGAGATTCTAGTTAAATTCATAATTAGGAATTTTGAGTACAGGAACTTAACAACTCTTTTACTGAGGCCTCCTCTTATCAGGTCCACCATTAGAAGGAGGAAGGGTGGTTCCAGAAAAAAAAACACACTTTATTTTTGTTGTCCAGGGAACTGGTTCTCTGGGCTTATATTCAAGAATAGTTAAGTCTTGACTAAGAGTTTGGTCAGAAAAAGCAGAAACTGCAGAACTACATAGTCTGCTGGATGCAAAAGCTCTGCTAGTAGAGATTGAGATACTGTGCTGAAGAGAAGAAAAGTAAATCTGTGGGATCTGTTTAGGAGTTTTGTAACCTGCAGAAAAAGTCACTGGGCTAGGTTTGGTATTGCAAGTATGCTTTGGAAAGACAGGAGCTGAAGAAGATTAAATTAGCACTAGATGATAATGTAAAATGAGAGTAGAGTTTCATCCTATTATGATACATACAGAACTTGGGAAAGGTGTTAGTTCAGAGTAAGGATTTATTCCAGAAGAAAATAATAATTTTCATATTATTCTGTTCTTTGTAGAGGTTTCTGGCTACAGTTAGGATTGAATTAAGGTAGGTATAGGATCAGGAACCTCACAGAAAGTCAATTTAATGTTTGAGGCTTCACAGTTCCCTGGACAGCACTGACAACTGGTTTTAAAGCCAAAGTAGTCTTTTCAAAACAGAAGTCCCCACTGAGCACAGAAATTAAACTAGAGCTACAAGTGAGAGGGCCTAAAGGCATCCATTTGTTTGCAGAGCTTAAAAAAACTAAAACAGTAAAAGGGGCTTATAGCACTCTGATCCAAATGGTCTCTGGCTTGGTTTTATGCTTTAGTCTACCCATATAAGATTAGAACAGCATATAGCAGGACAAATGTTTAAGATAGCATTTTTTCATCTTGCAAGAATCCAGTGTATTCAATTAAGTACTAGTGCCTATATCCCCTTATGAAACCTTGATTTTTTGAGCTCCTGTTGGATTTTGGACAACTTAAGATTTATTTTTGACCACAGAAAACAAGGGTTAAAACTTGCCTAACCTTCTTTCTGTATTTATTAAATCCAAACCATTTGGGGGGGGGGGTTGTGGTTTCAAATATTTCACAGTTTCCAAGGCAATTAGACTACAAATTTCTTAACTTCAAGCACTTGAGAAGATGATCCCTACAAGTTGAATTAGTGGCATTGAAATATGAAATCAGATCAATAGGCTAGAATATTCTAGTAACTTAATGATATTTTTGCTTTTTTAAAAAAAAAAAAAGTAGAAAAAAAACCAAACACAACCCAAAAATGCTATTTTATAGAAAAAGAAAAATTAGACCTGTAATATCTAGGGAATAACCTGTAAGAGAAATTTTGTTTGATCTCTTTCTTTTCTATGTTTTCATTAGCAATGCTACATGGTGCCAGTTCCTCAAAATAGGCAACATTTTTGTCTTAAAAAAAAAAAAAAAAAGGAAACTGAAGAAAGAAAGCAATTTAAAACCAATTCCAACAGCAAACAATCCATATTTATTACTGGTGTGTTTTCATCCAACTTCTCAAATTGGCTCTTTAACGCTATTGCTCCACATAAAAACTAAGTGTGTGGTACACTTCAGATAATGATGCATCAACATTTGTGACTTCTTTATCTTGGAAAATTAAGCCTAATTCTCAAGAGCAATGCTATGAAGAAATTCACTTTAAAACTACAGTGCTGTTTTAAATCTGCTTGCTGAGTGCATTCAACAGAAAAGGCCGAATACCATCATTCCTGAGCATTTTTAATAAGTAAAACTCTGGCATTTACTCAGAGTTTTTATATCAGCATTCAGGGAGTGATCCAGTTAATCAGTGGTCCCACTTTTATTAATCTTAAAAGCACTCTGTCTGCTGGAGTATTGTTATTTAGAATTTGCCTTTTCTTGTTGTTGATTATGGAGGTAGAAAGAATGCGTCCATGACTACATTCCATATCAGGTCCTAAGCATATATATTCAAGACTTAGTTTTGGTTTTTTTCAGCCTCATCTCTTAATCATTGTGATAAAAAGAATCAAAGCTAAAAAAAAAGCAAACAGGTATTGAAAAAGCCACAGGGAGCCTGAAATTCAAGAAAATTGCTCATGTGGCTGCAATCATGTAAATCATTGTGAATGCCAACGGAATGAAGCACATACATGAAATGGTAAATGCAAATGATACTACTAAATAGGTACAGATTCAGACTGATATGTAATTATATATAGGTTTCAAAATGAATTAACTGTCTCTATGTTTCTCCTCTTGCAGTCATCTGCATAGATTCATTGCTGCAGTAAGACATCATTCTAGGTCTCACAGCACTGAAATACCGTATCTTTTAGCATAAGGGAAACATAAATCTTGAGAAGAAAGAAGTATAAATCCTATTAACTAGAAAAGCCCAAAAGATTGCAAAGTATCCAGGTAATACCTATTTGCTCGCAACCTAATAGAACCAGTATTTTTTCCCTCTTCACTTTATAGAAATCCAAAAGCCAAAATAGCTGTTTCTGTGAATATCACCCTCTGCTTTAGGGAAACTGTCCGAAAGGGACTGGTTTCTATGTCACTCCACCTCCAGAATTCCAGTATCATGCAGTTCTAATGGTAAATACAACAGAAGCCTTGCTGTCATACCTCAACAATAGCACAACTAGCATAAATCAATATTTACCGGTACCAATAGAAGCATTCCCAGTAATGATGGCAGTATGCTTTATGTTTAGCTCTTTGATACTGGGAATTTAAGCAGTAATCAAAGGTCCAATCAGGCAGACTGCAGCCATTCATCGCAGCACTACAATGTCATTCATGCAGAAATTAGCTTAAATCAGAATATGAGGTGGAAGTCATTCAGCATGAGCCCCACCCTTACTGGAAAAATCTGAGATTGTATTTTGAAAACACAAGTCCTCCCATCTACTTGCAGGTGGCTGATTATTCGGTAAGGTTTCAGAGGTACTATTTTCAACTGATTTGTTCACTTCAGCTGGTATTTCTGTACAATTAAAGGTTTGGTTTTTTTTTTATCAAATCATTCACTAAATCAACTATCCAGAAGGAAAATAAATGTTGTCTTCTATTCTGTTACCTGACCTGAGTTTTCAGTCTAAATTTGAGACAGCTCTAAATTCCTTCTGATTTGTGTCTCTCCAGCAAGGAGATGTTCTCATCTTACACTTTTATTTTCCGCTTTTGGTTAGATCCATAGTTTATGCCAACATGTTAAAATACAGATTTTGTTAGTTTGAGAATTGTCATGCACATGCATATTTTTTGTCCCTACTTCTCTCTCTTTCAAACACATTCAGCATAGTATTCAAAAGGGATTTATCTTGGCCTAGTTATCCACTATCAGAGGAATACTCAGATTATTCCTCTTGGGCATTCAAAGATTTCAGCTTCAGACTGATGACATACTGCCACAGACTAAAAATCCGGGAATACTTGAACTTTCTTCAAATTGGTCTTGCTCTCTCTTATAAATCACCAATTACTTGTTTTCTTTTATGACCATTCTGTTCTGACTAACACTCTTGTTCAGACTACCCCTGACTAACCTGGCCTTCCTTTTCTCCTTAAAAAAGAAAAATCCAAACATCATTCAGTTTTGTTTTGGTGTAAAAGTGCAGAAGAAAGTGGAAAATGAGGTGAAAGAATGTAATTCAATTAGTTAGTGGTGTAGGAGTTCAGCTTTGAGACAAAAAAAAAAAGTGGTCTCTCTGAAGAAAAAATTGTATTTAGTCTGGTGATTAAAAAAAACATTATCATGTGCATGGACAAAACAGCTCAATTAAAGCTCCCTATGCAATTGGACTGCTAGAATTTTTATTTTAAGATTTCTTAATGCAGAAAACCATTTGCATTCCATTATACCTTGTGGAGTTTCAGCTTTACAAAACTTCCATAAGAAGCTTTCTGTCTTTTATCTATATTTAGTTATTGGCTATTTTCCTTTATTCCATGTCTGGGTTTGGCATTCAGTGGGATCAGTGGACTTTAGTTCTGGGCCTACATATCAATCATTTAGAAGTAGTTTGTAATGCAACAGCTCTGCCACATACACATAGACAGTAGAAAATAAATACACATAGAAAGGCTGGAATGCCTTTCTCCCAGTACAGACATGAACAGTTTGGATCTGTATATACTCTCTTAAGTAGAGAGAGTAAGATGCTAGGTACCCACAGTAGGATGTTTGCCACCCACTCTTCAGATGCTGTCAGCTCTAAGGACAAGAATAGTCCATGGGAGTATCAAGTAACTTGAAAGGTAACCCATGAGTTAAGTGCAGCACTTTCTATCCATTTATCATAATCTACTTCTCTGGGGGAAAAGTCCATTTTATTGAAATAATTCATAAGTCAGGAGAAAAGAAGGTGTCTATTTCAAAAGTAATATGTTGAACAATGAGAATGGTGTATATGCCATGATGTATTTGTCTCTCAAGAAATATATTTGTATAAATCTGTCAAAATCTTTTCTCTCAATTATGCATTCTTGTATAGATAAAAACATGTAAGTTTGAGCAGCTTGCATTTAAAGGCACACAGAAAGATGTGTCTACCTCTCTTCCCAGGCATATTGTTTTGGTGAGCATAATATGTCCATTATGGCAGAAACTATTGAAATACAGTACTGAACGCAGCAGGCAGTAAGTAATATGGTTTCTGCCACAGAATTATAGGAAACACTAGGAGGCACACTGCAGCACTGATACATACTTACAGATGTCACCGCAGCAAGAGTCATGCTAAACCGCTGGAGGCCTAGACTCTTGCAGTGAAATTATTTTTCCTTTAAATGGTTTCTTCTAAAACATAATTGCTTGGTTCTGGACAAAAAATAGAGTGGTATAGAAGCATGTATCCTTTTTCTTTTTGCAACTGTGTAAGCCAGAAGAGTTACAGCCAAAATGTTGAGTCAAGAAAAATACTAAAGTGCTTTTAACTGAATGCCAAACAAATTTTCTTCTGCTAGTTTTCAGACAAGATTCATTTACTACAATAATCTCTTTTACACTTAAATACTGCTGTGGTCACCATCTAAAAGCTTTATAAATGATCCTTCAGGTTTGCAGTATAAGACAATTACCTTGGTGCAAATCAGAGCCTTCCAAAACTCCAAGATGTAAAACAGGTTGCTATTTTCTTTGTACATCTGCAGCATGTGCATATAAATTGGTCATCCACCAATTGAAATTGCAAATGCAGACGTGCATTTTTTTCCCTACTACAAACCTATAGAATACTTCAGCTTGTGTGCAGTTCCATGTTTTGCATATTAAATTTGTGCACTAATTTTATACCTGTTAGCTTACTTATCAGTAAGATATGTAAAGTGTGCTCCTACCCTTTATAAATCAAAGTGTATTTTTGAAATATCTAACAACTGTGATTAAGCTAGTGTATAGCTCCATGTCAAATTCACATATAGCAATATTTGTGCCAGTAATCTACTCAAAGGTAAAATACAAACAAGTTATGAATGTATTTCTATATAAAGAGCTTTGAAGCTCTGAACTATAATGAAAGGCCAAGCAGAAGCTGCAGAGCAACTAATGAAATAAGCAACTGGGCTCTCAAGAGAAGAACAGGAGACAGATATAGTTAGAGACTAAAGCCCAAAGAGAAATGTGGGTGATACACAGAGTTTTCAAGGGAAAAGATGTGATTAAACAGGGAAGAGACTACCTGAGATTCATGAGGAGAGTCAAGTCTATGCAACTGGGGACTAATTAAGAGGAGAAATTAATAATGCACTGTCACCAGTGCAGAGAAACTGGAATAGCAAACTAACCACAAGAGTAAGGATATAAAATATGGTTCTGAAGTTGATGGAAGGTAGGGTAAATTCTATAATTATCCTTTATCTATAATTATACTTAATTATCCTAATTAATCTTGATTGCCTTCCATGATGAAATGGCTGGCTCTGCAGAGACCAGAAAAGCAGTCTGTGTCATTTACCTTGACTTCAGCAAGGCACTGGACATGGTCTCCCAAAGCATTCTTGTAGGCATGCCGAATGCACACAGACAAGATGGGCAAACTTCAAGGAGAGGGGAAAATTGTCTGGATTGTTGCACTCAAAGTATTGCAGTCAACAGTTCAGAGTGTAGCAGCATATGATTAAAGTTGACTCTCCTCATAGCTCAGTGCAAGAACTGATACTACTAAATACTTTTGGGATGGGATCATCTGGTTATGAACAACACCAAACAGAGGGGGGCAGCTGATACACTGGAGGGGGAGCAGAGGACTTTGACAGATGGACAAACAGCTGACCCATGAAGGTGGAGGAAAGCAAAGAGCAAAGACAAAGGCAGAGTCCTCCATCTGAGATGATATTAACCCCAGGTAACAGCAAAGCTGGAGGTGACTGGTTAGAAATCAGCTCTGCAGTAGTGGCATGGTGGACAGAAAGTTGAACATGGGGCAGCAGTGCACTCTTATGGCAGTAAAGGATAACAGCATTTTGGGCAGCAAAAGTGTCCAGAATGTATGAGAATGGTTATCTCCTTTTGTTTTGCGCTTGTGAAGCTCCATCCAAAACAGTGTCCAGCTTTGAATACTCCCAGTAGCAACTCATTACTAGGAAGACTACAGCATATGGCATGCAGACACCAAAGAAAAATTATTTGTTCAGCCTGAAGAAAAGAAGGCAATGGGGGTGGCAACATGGGGGTGGTGGGCGTTGTGTCAGATTGTTATCTTAACTACCCCAAAGTGAGCTACAGAGAAAAGACAGCCAGACCTTCTCTTCAAGCTGACAACCTAAGGCACAAGAGACAACTGTCAACATGTGAGAGGGGAAAGGAGCATTTTCTTAGTAATCTGTATATTTGTGATTAGTTATGAACTAGGATAGTCACCCTAAAACCTAGATAATCACTGGCTTTAAAAATTATACCCATAAAGCATACATCTTTATGAAAATTAGTTAGCTCAGTAAATCATTTTCAGTACTTTGTTCAGACAAGAATCCAAGTCAAGTTAGAGTTCACAGGAATTTTTCAGATATGAATCTACGTTCTGAGGATCTGAATGTGAAGACAGACTCAGAGAGAATTTATGACACATTAGGTAATATGTATCTTCAAAGTAAGGGTTCTCTTCAGTGTACATGTTGTTGGAGAAAGAGTTTGTGTATTAAGTCCTTGTATGTGCAAGTCCATCTAACCATCTTGAAAGCTTGTTTGATCCAAGGGAGAAAGAAACCATTTAGACATGACCTAACATACAGATTTTCTTTTACATAGTATATTCTTTTAAGTGGTAGGGAAGATCTTATTCACAGACCAGCTTGGGAAGTGGCAAAACAACGAGCATCCTTGCCAGATGGATTTGGACATGCAACCTGACATAAGTAAGTCCCTAAGGGCATTATCCCTAAAGACCTATGAAGGATTTTTCAACAGAAAAGGTGTGTCTGCACCTTCTTATCAACTGTCTTCTACTAAATACTTGGAGTACCGAAATTCTACAACCAGTGTAGACAGATATTATGAGAAAACATGGAAATCAAGAATACTGTTGGGACAAAATTCATACCTGTTTTCAGTACACAGAGAAAAGAAAAGCCATGTAAACAAGACCACAATAATGGATTAAAAAGGCATGGAAGGCAAGAGGATTGAAAAACATCCCCCCTCAAAATGAAACAAACTCACATAAAAAGAAGAGAGCAAAAAAATAAGTGAGAGTATAAGTCAATACAGCTGATGAAAATTACTGCATTTAATTCACGTAAGAAATAGGATGAGTTCTGAGAGAAACAATTTAAATGCTCCTAGATTAGTGCAAAAAGCCTGGACAACAAAGTGGAGAATAGTACAGGACATTAAACTGTTGTAACAGCTATAAAAGAGAAATGGAAAAATAGCAAGCCTGATGGGAAGCAGGTAGAGGCTTTCTTCTTAAAATCGTAAATAAACATTAAGGTGGTGTAATTGCACTGAGCATTAGCAGTGTGACAGAAACTAAAGAAAAAATAAAGGGCAATAACTCAGATAAAGAGTTTATACAAAAAATTATTTTTAGGAAAGACTGGTATCATGCCAGATTTTTCTAAAACCCCTGAATCAGATTTGCATTCAGATAAAGACATCATTTTATTACTATATAGAATAAAAGATACCTGGAATTACACCCAGAAAAAAAAAAATCTACATTTTTCTGCATATTGTATTTTTAAAGTTTCTTTAGCAACAAGCTTTGAAGGCAAAAATGTTGGGTCATCTTTGGATTGACAGTGAAGAGCTAATCATACAAAATGATTTTGAAAGTAGTTATTACATCTGCCTTAAGTGTTGTTAAAAATATACACAAAAATTACATTTGTAATGAAGTTTCCAATTTCAAAAACTTGAGCAGAAAGAACTTGTGAGAGTTAATAGATGAAGACTGGTTGTCTGGAAGGCTCAAAGTTTCCTCTATGTCTGTATCCTCTGAAACCTGTAGTATAAAACTACCTTTAACCTGTATAACCACTGCTGTGAAACTCTCATGTGGAAAGTTCCTGTTCTAATGGAATAAATTAGTGTTTCAGAAAGGTTATTAGAAGTCAATGGAGAGCTAAAAATCAAAGCGGAGGACTGATGGTTCACCAGCAAATGATGTAAAGACCTTGCTATTTTTCAGAGCTCTCAGGACTTTTATTTCTGTAACTGCAAAGAAAATCAATCAAGGAAGGTGAAATGGTCACCAGTCTCTGTTCTGCCTCAATATCCTCAGTCCTGAGAAGGCTGCCTTGTACCTAGAAGAAGGTTCCACTAAAGAAAGCCTAGAGCATTTGGTCATGGTGAATGAAGTCTGATGAGGGGAGTGAGACTATCTGGAGCATCTCCCGGGGTAGGGACTGTGGAGGTGCAGGGCAGGGGAGGGATGTGTTTTGCTTACTACCCAGGTGCAAGCCATCCCTTGTGAGTATTTCACTTGGTTGTGATTGACTTCCTAGCCCTCCAAGATGGCAAAAAGAAGTCTTTGGTCTGTATAGAGAAAATGTGCAGTTAGACCTGATGTCATTTATGTTTCCATACCTATAGTGCTTGCCTTGCAGACAGGACAAGGCCTAGAATATCAAAAGACATGCTGAAACATGAAAAACTTTTGATCCCAAATGCCCTTGGTATGGGCATCTAAATGTTGGTGTATAATTAATTTTATTATTCCTTTGCCAAAATAAATTAGGGCTGCTTAAACGATACTAGATGGAGTGCTTTTTGTAAGGAAAGTGCTAATGTTGCTTCTGATCAAAACAGTGTTTTTTCCCTGCAGTTTAGAATTAATAGCTCAATATATGCAGCAGGATTAAAAAGGCTTGAGCTTTCCAAATGCATTTTCACTTCTGCCAATTCAGCTGTGTTACAGTAGAAGATTAAGTACTAGGAGCTCAGGAATCTGACTGCGTCAATTTTGTATATTCATCTGCATTGGTATTTATTTGTTTGCTATAACTTCTGTACCTCAGGTTATGCCTTAGAAAACCTGTGTTCCCCTCAGGGAAAAATAGAAAGAAACTAAAGTGGTAAAGCTGTCCTTTTTTATCCCTTCATCAATTTGGTTTATACTTTAAGAACCTATAGCCAATACTTTCACAATGGGCATCAGTCGAAACTTCTCCCTCCAATTTTTCTACTCTCGCTTCACAGCAAGAAGGTTGTTTTTTCTTATTCCCTACCCTTATGGTGATCATTTTATGTGCAAGTGGACAAAAATGGTAAGTTGTGTTGAGCAAGTACACTGCCCTCAGCATCATGGTCCTTACTCAATGCTTGTCAGACTCGAGTGTCCTTCAGTGTTCAGGCTCTCTGTCTTTTGGTCCAATTTGAAATGGGTCACTTTCTCTGGAGGACCTTAAGAACACAAACCAAAAGCATAAGTCACCTAAACTTTTGATTTATGGCATTTACAACTGTTCTGCAAGAGTTTCTAAGAAAGTGACCTACAACAATCTGAAAGCAGCGTGGGAAAGAGAGCTGTAAGGGCAATTGCATTTTCAAATAGAGAAGCAAGAGTTGTCTTTAGTGATGATTGTCTCGTTCTACCATCTGCATAACACTAATTGAACAGGTACATACTGACATAAGCGTTTCTCTTACCAATTATGTATTTACAACAATGAGAAGTTTTGCATACTGCAAAATAATAAACAAGAATACATGTTTTTTTAACACCTACTTTAAAACCACACTCTTTGTGACAAAAACAACTCTGACGGTTCTTTGTGCAATCAAAATCAACAACTGGGTTACATAACCTTATTCTCTGTGATATGCAAATTTCTTGGCTTGGGGAACAAACATCACAAAAGAAGCTGTGCTGGTATTAGCCTGGTCTGAATAGAAGGCTGTATAATAGCATAGAGATCAGCTCTGCTTTCTGTATTCAAGTTTGAGGATCAGAGAAAATGGATGCAAGTCATTAATCACATCTTTGTGGGGTTCTCTCATTGTTTCATGAGGAAACATCAACCTGCATGGCTGGCAGACTTGCCCTCTTTGTCAGTTAGAAAATGATAAAAGTGTTTCTTAAAATAATCTTAGTCTAATACTTTTACTTTCATGCACAATATAAAATTGCCAGGTCTCTACTATACTTCAAATAATATGATTAGCGATAAATGTACTCTTTTTCTTTTGCTCTCATTTTGCAGAGACACTTGAAAATGGTAAATCTACTGAATGCTAGTAGTACTTGGCTGCATTTTTTTTTCCTTTGTGAGCTGTTAGAGTGTTTAATCATCTAGTTAAAGGCAGTAATCATTTGCCTAAACCAGGAAATAATTCAAGTAATGAGTTATGCAAAACAGGCACAAATGCACATGAAAAAAACTTCATTCCCATAAGTCTCGCTTTCTGAATTGGCAAAAAATAATGAGTCTTTATGTCTGTGGTGATAAAGCAGGAATCCTCACTCTCAGTATCTCCATCTTCAGTTAGATTGCTTGCAGATCCACTGAAATTAGATGTCAGTGTAAATTATGGTGTAGGCCGAGTTACTAGCCAAGGCTATGAAGGGTAGACACATAAAAACAAGGTGCTATTGAAGGTAATTGCTTCTGATCTTCAAGTTCTTAAGTGACAAAATTGGTGCTGATGTGGCATTTGCATCAGAGGCTCCCTTTTAATTGACACTGACTGGATTGAAGGCTACCTTTTTTTCCTAAGGGTTTTGCTTTTTTCTGCTTAATTCTTAAAATCCAGCTTGTAAAACAGTAGCAGACTGTGCAACACAATTCAGCCTAGCAGGAAAAGGATATTTGCTTATTTTCTAGATTCAGGGGAAAAGCTCATGTGTGTGCGCACACACATGCACATCACATATGCACATCTGTATGCATGTGTGTGCACATGTGTTTTGTACAGAAAGCAGAAAAGAAAAATTTCAAATTCATAAGAAAAACAGCTGTGAATAAAAGGTTAAATCTGAGAAAATGGTGTCTAGACTTACCACTGCAGTACCTACCTCTCAGACAAGCCATTGTCTAGTGTAGTTCTCAGCTGGATTTGGTTCCACAGGCCCCCCATGTCATCTGTAAATAACAGCTCTAACAATACATCAAAGCCATCACGTCAAAGAAGGCAACACCTGATCTAGCCAGGAGGAAAATATAGGAAAAGAGCAAAAGTTAAGACTCATATATTTAATGCTTTTAGCGCATTAAGCCAGAGAGATGGAGACACCAGGCATTTCAAGTTTCCAGATAAAGCTTTTTCAGAAGAGCTCGTCTAATGCAGGGATGCTTTGCCACAGAGTTTCTGCTGATTACTTTTCACATCCTTTCAAAGGAGGTAACACCGAGAAGGGATTCATCACAGTTTATTTTACCCATCTAAGGGACATCTGGACTAAGCCACCAAAGAGCTATTGGAATTCAGTGGAAGGAGAGAAGCACTTCACAATGATCACTGATTTCAGGAGGTGGCAGCTATCTCGGACCGAAAGCAAAACTTGTTGGTAACAATAGTTATTGGAAATGAGAAGGCCATTCTCCTACATGTTTCCTCCAATGGAGGACAGATGCACATCACACCTGAGTTACACAACCTCATCCCTATTCATTACCCAAAGGAAAAAGCTACTTATAAACATTGTTTTACTGCAACAATGTTACTTTTAGTTATTTATACTAACATATAGTAAAATTTTATGCTAACAATGCTAACAAAGTAAGCCAACAAAGTTGTGAGATACACTTTCAGTGAGACCATTCACCAGAGTTGAATAACTTTATACTGCCCACACAGAATTTAGATTGAGAGAAAACAT
>JAYRBT010000114.1:71969044-71983312 GCA_036023395.1 Myiotriccus ornatus | reverse complement strand
GGAAGCCACACTATCTCCTCTGCAGTCACTTTAGCTTCTTTAGTCTTCTCACATTCAAGCCAGCTCCTAGGAGCATCCTGCTCCCCATGAGGCAACTGCAGTCAGAGCCCCTGGCCTGGTGTTCCCACCCCACAGCCAGCAGATACTCAGTGCACTTCAGCATTAGACACCTGGGATAACTCTGACAATACGTGTTAGGCACCCCCAGTATTTCTGCTATCACTGTACAGCTTCATGTTACATGAAGACTCTTGGCGGCATCACTCACAGAGGGGCTGATGACAAAATGTACATGTGCTGGTGAGAAAACTACAGTTAAGTTTAGAGAGCTTTCTGAACCCTCATGAACATGAGCAACTTGCAAGGTATCACAAACTGCTCTGGTTAGCACAGTTCCTCCTGGCCCAGCCAGGACTTTATAATCTTATCCTGATTCTGTATATACATCTTGGAGAAATACTGTTAAATGACACTTATTTTTGGCATATTGGTTACTTTGTTTGCCACATATTTTTTACCACAGCTTCTTTTTCCCTTCAAAGAAGCAAGTAATAATACTTCTGAAACATCGCATTCAGTAGTTTAAACTGAGGAACTGCCAATACTTACAGTTTCTCCTAAGGCTTTGCTGAAACAAAAAAAAATTCAGCTATCTTTATTTCTACTTTCACATTTTCTGTGGTCATACATTCTCATTGATCTGCTCACATAATTATTGACTGGCAGAAAATTTACAGGATGCTAGCACCCACGTGTATTATAGAAAATCCATATAAACTCTGTTCTGGGAAGGGATGTTATGATCATGTAATTCAAGAATAGGAAGAGAAAATTGAGATCTCCGCATTTCAGCCAAGCAAACTATTTTGACCCCCTTTTACCATGCATCCAAATCGTGATGTTGACTATTTAAAAAGCTCTTAAACAAGGAAAAATATCACTCACAAACTGTACATGCACGCATTGTTTTCTCATATCTGCAACAGATGTATGGAAAAGGTATTAAGAACAAAAGTGATCCCATTTTCCTTCAGACTTTTTCAAGACGAGAGTAGTGAAATTTCCTTTAATGTGCTTGTGTACAGGTATCAGGTATAGTTGGCATGAAAATCACCTGTTGTTGGTCTTATCCTTAGAGGTCCTATATAATTTCCTTCTTTAAGCTTTCTTTCCTGCACTTCCCCCCAGTAGTTTATTCAAGAGGTGTAACAACCACATTTGCATTCTAAAAACTGGAAACTAAGTGATATAGAAGGCACAATGAAAAACTATTTCTACAGATTATATAAAGCCCTTGACAATAGCTAATCAGTTAGTGTTCAGACACTGCTACTTAACACACCCTGTGTGCTGGCTTTCTTGATAGCTTCTCTTCCACCCCTCCCCTGCAATTGTTTGTTCTCTTTCACTGTTGAGCCTTGACGTGTGTCAAGATCATAAGCTCTTTACAGCAGAGATGATTTTATTATGCACATGGACAGTGCCTAGAATAATAGGGTCTTGAACTCTATTTGAAATCCTTACATGTTACTGCAATAAAGAACAATTATTATTATAATAAAATGAATTGGGTTGAGAATGGTTGGCATAGTATAAATGTATGGAAGCAGTTAGAAAGAAACCCTTTACAACTGTCAGAAGCAGTAGCTTTGTTCAGCCATTTTTTAAAATCAGTGCCTTGTTTTTTTCTGCTTCATAATATATAGATATAAGCTACTTACTTGTTTGTATTTTGAAAACAAAGCTAGTGCTAGTTAAAGGTGGAAGGACCACATCTGGATCTGGCTAGCAGACAAGCCATGCGAGGATGCAGTTTCCTGCATTCTTTTTTTTTTTTTTTTTAGTCTTCTGAGTTGTTCTATTACATCTCTGAATCACACAGAAAAATACATTGTAGTTTTACATTTTCTCTCTTTCCATTTCACATTTAAATAATGTATTTCCTTTAACTGCCTTAGCCGTAATAGAAGCATATCCTGATAAAACTATTAGGAAAGAAAATACAAAAATCTACAAAGTAACCTTCAAAGCCAGCATAAAAATCACAACAAAGGAATTAGAATTTAAAACATCAAAGTATCCAAACTACTTTAATCGTTGAAATGGAGGGAATAGGGGAAGGAGGGGTTGCATTTCATGTGTTGTCATACTCCTGTGACTTAAAGATCCATGTATTTCAGCAATAACATAAGAATAAGGCAACTGCATTTTAAAACACACAAACAAATGTAAATAGCATGTCATTTTTATTTCTTTCTGTCTTTTAGCCATTCTTTCTATTACCATTAAATTCGGTGTTCATCTACCGCCAGAAGAGTCTGTGCATGCTTCCATTCTTTCTCAGCTATTGTGATTTGCTTCTATTTTCTTGTTTAAAGTGGAGCATGCAATTTGCTACCGAAGGTGATTCAAGTGCAGTGTGAACACTCCATGACCTTAGCTCAGTGCCCTCTCACTGCAGCGAATAGCGCAGTTCCTTCTAATTGTCGCAAGACAGCCATCACATTAAGACCTTAATCTTGCTCAAAAAATCTCCCCGGATAAAAGCATATAATTTGTACACTCCGATGTGTCTGGCTGTCAAACATGGATTTATTAGCTTCACCTAGGACCACTTTCCTATTTTGTTGTTTCTGTATCTTGCTTTAGCGATTAGAATTATATTCATCATCTGCTTCTATTTTCCGCTTCAAACTCCTGTCTGACATTTATCTAAAAAGTAGGATTCTAGGAAGAAAATGTAGCTAAAGCCAGAACTCAGTTTCCTTTGGGAACTCCACCTCTAAAACACCATTTTTTTTTTCCCCCTGCCTACAGCATCTCAATTATATTAAACACTCTAAAGCACTGATGTAATGACTGTAAAAGTATTTTCCTGGTGGAAAAGGGATAAATAAATACGCATAGAAAACAGCCTCCATGTTTTTCAGGCAGTGGGAAGCCTTAAAAATCTCAGCCTCTAGCAAAATTTAATTCTTACTCGAATGCAAGTTTCATGGCAGTATGTAGTGCTCACCACTGAGAAGTTCCTCTACCCTATATTTTGGATTTCTCTAGTTTTATCACTACAAAGTATTTGCAAACTACAAGATTGGTTTAAAAGTTCTCTGTCTCTCTATTTGGACTTACTTTATCTCTTTTTGATTGACCACACTTTGGAATTCATCTTCAGAATCACAGCAGATAGAAACTTGTAAAATGACAGCTAGAGTCCTTATTTCCAGAATGCAGTACTACAAGAAAAGCATAAAATGTCAAGTGTCATGCAATAAAAACTACCCTTTTAGACAAAAAGAGTGTAAAGAAAATTCAAGGGGTCATCTAGCCTGTCCTATGCTATGTTAGTATCAACCTCAGTGATTTCATACATTTTTGACTCATCATTTCTTAAAGATTTCCAGGTCTGCAGATCCATATCCACCCCAGAAAATCTATTTCAGTGTATCACCACTTCTACCATTTAAAAAGCTTTTCTAAAATCCAGCCTGAATTTTCCTTGATACAAGCTCATTGCTCTTCTCTCATCCACCAAGATTATTCTTTCCCACTTCGCAGCAGCCTTGAACTTACTTCACAGTGGCAGAGCAACTTTTTTTTAATGGACTGCCCATGAATCACTGCATGCAAGATTAAGCCTCATAGATTGAGGCTACTTTTGTGATGCCAAACTGTAGCATTTTCTGATAGTTACCTTGCCTTCCAATGACCTACTAAATCCCAGATTTCCACAGTAATGCGTCTTTGCTTGGAAGGCTTTGTACTAACGTTTAAACCAGCAGCAGCATAAAACCCATTCCCATCCCTCTTGCTTAATAAGTTATTATTGGGGGTGGAGAAGGGATTTCTACAGAAGGAATCCAATGAAACAAATCTACCAGTAACACTGCATTTGTAGCCTAAAGGGTACTGATGGCTTTTAAGGACTATTAAATTCAGAAGAAAATAATGTCACACATTATGTCATGAAAAATGTGCTCCCTGAGCAGTGAACAATGACTTTTTTCAAAAAGCACTGAACCAAGTTGGTGACAACAGAGAATTGCCTCCCTGCACCTGAGAGGGCTCTGTGCCTCCTCACTGCCTCCACAAACAAGTGAGAGGAGTTCCACTATGTATGCGAGTATTCAGTACCCAGTAGGACTATGGGAGAGCGAGAGTGTGATCACGCATTTTTAGGAAAAATTTATTCATCAAAAGGGTTGTCAAGGACTGGAAGAGGCTGCCCAGGGAAATGGATAAGTCACCATACCTAGAGGGATTTAAAAGACGTGTACATCTGGCACTTAGGGACATTGTTTAGTGGTGGAATTGGCAGTGCTGGGATAACAGGTGGACTCAATGATCTTTAAGGTCTTTTGCAATACCAGACCATGACAGAGAAACTAGAAAAGTTAGTTTTTCTCCCCCCAAAAATATAGATTTTCTGGAGCAGATCACAGACACTTGCAACTTGCTTTTACTGGAATACAGAATATATTATCTGGGGAAAGGGTCAGAGATCATAAGAACCTTCCTCTTCCCTGCAGTGCTTATTTAGGATGAGATTTTGCCTTTCAGGTTCAAGGTGAGTTTCAGTGACAAGGCCCTGACATGGCACAGAAACAGGCTGCTGCCATGACAAGAACCTTTTAATTTTAAAGTGCAATAAAACTCATGGCCAGTTCATATCTCCCTCTGCCCAAGCTCTGCTATACCTATATCATTTGTGCTTAGCTATGAGGTTGACAGGGATTTTTTCTAGAGCCATTCAACACTCTCCAGCAGAATAAGTATAAATTAATTTTATTCCAAGACTACGGAGAGAGAAAGTAATTTCCTTCTTTTCATGCTGTGTGGAGGAAGAAGGGCAGAGAAATTTGATTCTGCAATGCAAATGGCAGTAGCACTGTGGGAGAAAAAGACAAGTGGAGAGATGGTTTATCAGCAACACTAGGCCTATGGGATGGGGACCAGGAAAGACCAAGAATGACTCAGAGAGGTGGCAGTCTTTGGGTACCATGGATGTAGACAGATACCTATCTTTTCTCCATTTCTTGCCTTGTATCTCACTAACCAAGCTTATTTTTGGCTCTGGGATGCCGTTTCCCAGCTTACAAGTCTCTGGGGAACTCCATCAGCACAGGGTCTGGCACTTCCATCGCCTTTTCCAGGAGCTAAAGTTTGCCTTGAACCCCACAGCAGCTACTCTCCTTGGGTTCCACAGTGCCCCCACTTCCCAGGCTATCACACCAGTTACTCTTAAGAAAATCATATAAGCCAATCTAGAAACCCAATATTCTGCACATGCCAAAATGAAGTCTGTATGCCGTGTTAATTCCTCTGAAGTATTTAGTATAGAGGTTATGAAGAACCTAAGTGGACCAGGTCTTCTGCTGACCCACTCTGCTGGCATATACACATCCCACATTACTGCTAAAATTGGCACTTTTTCGAAAGTTGCACCAAGATCACCCACTGTGGCCTTGACACTTCTCAGTGAATGCAACATGCACGCTCACTTCCATGGGGTGAAGACACAGCTGCCTTCATGTATTTGGCACATTTTGATCTGAAAAACAGTCATCCGAAAAAAACCACGAGTGCACACAATTGCAAGTTATGTATCAGAAACACACATGGAATCAGGGAAGCCCTAGGACTGACTTCTGGGTAAGGTGGACACAACTGGTCTATGGCACCCGGCTTAAAGCCTGTGTACTTTTGCACAGTATGGATCTGGTTTTGGGCACTGAGCTGGGGGGAATAGTCAGTTGTGTGAGCAAAAAGATGTGTGACAAGTTTAAATGATGTAAGCCTGAGCTTCAGTTTGGTCTTCCCCTCCTGTTATGCTGGCACACACCATGAGGCGTCTCACTAATTCCAATCATTTTCAATCAGGACACAGCAGTCTTTAGTTATGTAATGTAACTTTTAACTGCTTTAAGACTTGTATTATAGTGCTGGCTATACTCAGCAGTATTAGTTGCCACAATTTCGTAGGTTTTAGTGTCTTTTTCTTCTTTGCTGTTCTTTTTTTTTTCTTTTTTTTTTTGTGCGACACTATGTTGTTGAATTTTCTTTAACTGTCTATTTGCAATAAGGAAGACAGCTTCTAAACTGGTGAGAAAATGTTCAACTTTTCTAGAACTCCTCTCAATTGAGTGAAAACTGAAGGCTGGTAAGCCTGAGGATTGTCAAGTCAGGAAAAACTTTTACTGCCTCACCTTAAATGGCAGCAGAGAAGCTGCGCTATGCTAAAAAAATGTCTTTGAAGTTGACATAAGGTTACAAGCCATACTCCTCAGATAAGAAGAAAAAGCAGCTTCTGGACCCATTGGTTTACCTGTGAAAAAAATCTCAGTCTGGTCAGTCTCATGGAGCACCTATATGACAGTGGCCTTGGATCAGAACAGGGGCTGGTCCACCTAAGTCAAGCTTAACCTCTATTTTACCTGCTTAAGAGGAATATAGTCCACATTTTGGCACTTGCAAAAAGCCACATTTCCAGATTGGCTTATATTAGGTTTTGTCTCACAACCTCCCTAATTAGGACTTTTTAATGGAAATCTAATTGCTCTCTTACCTCTGCTTTTTCTTTGTTTGCTTTGGTTTCAAGTTCATTAATTTAATGCTATTTCTTAAGTCCTGAATGCAAACTTCACATTGCACACATAGGAGTTAATGGTATCCTTGTAAGCAGTTATCATCCATGAATACTGCTTAGAAAAGTTTTCCTTTTCCTCACAGAAAAGCCACATTTGTAATAAATTGTTGGTGCTCCTTGAGCAGAAATAAAATTGGTACAAAACACTGTACTTTGGGGTTCTACACTGGTTAGGCAAAAATGAGTAAAGACAGTAAGTGCGTAGCATTACTGAGAAGTTCAGGCGTAACAAGACCATAAATCTAATTTCATTTTTTATTCTATTACATTAACATCTCTACATAAAACTCCTCGGACAAGATATTATAAATTGGTTTGTGAAAGTAGTTATATGAAGGCTAAAGGCATCAGAACTTAATATTCCTTACTTACCAATGATAAGTATTATAAACAATACTGATGCTGCTTGTACCCTTCCACACTTAGCCATATACAAAGAAATAGTAATGTCTAAGTACTTTCCTTTCAGAACTGAGGAACAGATTATTCACTGAAAAAGGTACAAAACCCTGGAGCTATGTCAAGGATTTGAATTCAAATTAAAGATTTAGCTAAAGTTAATCACTAGTTGGACTGCTGCAGTTCCTCATAGTGACATGTTACACTGGGAAGTAAAACAACTGACTGAAAAAAAAAAATGGAAGATTTGGGTCTCAAAATTAGGCTATATTTCAGTTGTAATTTTGTTTCTGATAGACAATGCACTATTCTGAATGTACTTATTAGTGTTTTTTTTAAAAGGATTTTATGCTGAAGTTAAAAGAAGTTAAAAAGATTAGGTTTACTGGGTTATTCTATCCTCCCTGTCAATGGAAAATGTATTGCTAGGTGTAGCTGCACCAGGTTAATAAAAAAGCAGAAGCACACATCTTGTAAGAGGCATCTAAACTTGCATATGCTGTAGCTGTATAAATAAGAATATGGTATATATTTTTTATATTCTTTTAGTTCAATAAATATTCTTTTTAAATGAAGTTGAATGGAGTTACATTATCATTTGAATACCCAATCATATTGAATTCCAGTACTCATCCTGCTTTCAGGAAAAGCATCGGGCTCTTGAAAAGACACCCCTTGCAGCTGAAATAAGGAGCTGCATCAAAAAGAATCATGGGTCTAAATCATTGTTAATGGGCTGGTACTTTGTGTAGTGACTGCGTAATATTTTTTCCTCACGTACATGTCCTCTACCAGAAATTAACTTCTTCAGAGACAAATGAAAAAATATTTTTGAGCTATGATTGCTTCAGATCTTTTAGTCTTTGATATCTTTGAAAATTCTAACATTTGTATTCTGTACCTGCGTAAAAAACTACTAAGGGATAGAGCAGGGCAAAGCAATGTCTGACACTTCACTGAACTCTAGGGAACCGAAGTAAAAATAATAGCTTCTGTGGGACACAGCAGTCGCTGTGTTGTGTTTCCATCTTTGTTTTCCTCTCCTTTCTATAAATCCTAAGTATAAAATACATCAGGTGCCGCTAAGGAGTCCTTATACCATCACAGGACTCAGAATAACATCTATAACATTTGGAGACTTAAAAGGTGCTAAAATAATAAAAACACACAAATATATAACAGCAGCTTACATAGAAATAACTCTTGCTGTTTGATGTAGGACTGACTACCACATTCATGAAATGAGACTAAACCCTAGTCATTGGTGGACCACATAGGTGTTAGTTAATGCTACTACCTGGTAAGGCCAAACCAACAAATTAAAGGAAAGATTTTGAAGACCTCACAGATCTGCACAGGTATATGTGACCGGGCTAGTTTTTTAAAGGTAATTCAGGTTTTATTATTGGCTATAGTACAGATAATCTCTACAGACGTGTTTTGGAGACTGCACTAGATTTCTAGGTCCTGAAACAGGACGCAAGAGGATATTGAATATTCATGCATTAGAGAGGCAAAACAGATTAACATTAACATCCTATTCTTTCCTACTTCTCTCCTGCCCTCTTTCTCATATGTTTTTCTGAAAGTTTTTTCAAGAGGGTCTTACACAAATCTGGAACCTCTATTGCTGTGTACCTTATAGAAAAACCCTCACTGTCCCTTTCCTTGGCCTGCAACCATTTTGGCATCAGACGATGGCTGGTATCTCACCTGCTGTGGAACAAAAAGAGCTTGGCAATGCCAAAATCCTTGCTCCAGGCACTGCCCATCTCTGCACATATCTTTATTCTACATTTAGGGCTTTTTCATGCATCATCTTGCTAGGCTTTTCCAAAGCCCTTTCCAGACCTTTTCTGCATGGCCACATTCAAGAAACAGACTTTTTTTATTTTTATTTTCTTGAGGGCTTCAGGTCCTGCTTCTTTCAGGAACATTCTATAAATAGATATGCCTCTAGTTATGCAGATACTGGTTAGATGAGGATGGTGCTCAAGAATATGCAGGAATGCTCTTGTACACATTAAATGGCTTCTGTCCTGTGGGTTTTTGTACAGCCTTCAGTTTCAAGAAATATTCCCACTTCTGGCTGATCTAGAAACAGACATATGTAGTATATGCTGCCTGAAAGGGCTCCTCCAGTCTCCAGATACCTTATGTTCAGCCACAACAAAGGAATTCAGACTCCACTGGAGTTACCACACTGGTAATTTTCTTTAAAATTATTAATCTGAAAACTCTTTGGGGTTGAATACTGTTATACTCTTTGGGAAGAGAGGGACATGGAGGCTTAAAAAGTATGAATGAACTCAATATCAGCAGTTCCTATCCCTATGCCAGGGAGGCACTTTTGGCTTCCTACAGTTTTACTTTTATGTTAAATATCATAACCAACAGATGTAAATATTCTGAAGGGCAAAATTTGGCAAAGAGCAGGAGAATAGATTTTTCTTCCTGGCGCCCTTCACACACATAAACATCTAAGTTTGTGGCTACATAGACTGTTATCTTTTGAAACTCACAAAAGGCAGCCACTAGGAAAATGTACTAACATCCATCAAGGGCAGAGCTGTTCAAGATCTGTGAAGCTCACCATGAGCTACAATACACAGTGAAGGAAAACTCACCCAGAGGAACTCATGAACCATATAATCCAGCACGTGAAAGCTGCAAGTGCCAGATTTTGAACAAAATGGCGTTTCACAGGGCAAGTCTGAGTCTGAACACTTCTCAAAAAGGAAACAAAAAACAACACAGAAACTAACAGCATCAGTCATGTTAAAAGTCTAGGAAGGGTAAACATCATGCAGTAAATTATCTGACTTCATCTGTCTATGCAGTAGCATTTAGAGGCAACCAGCGGGTCTAGACTATCTTAAACATTAAGAAACCCATAAAACAGTAACAGAGTAAAACACCAAACCCATGATGATTGGCTGGCATTAGTAATTTATCACATTTGGTTACTTGGATAATACTTTTACACTACACCTTAGGCATCAGTTAATGTCATATTTCCAAGCTGCAGAGTTCCTCAGGTAGTGAGAAGCTGGAAATTCTAGAAAACAAGGACCAACACTAAATGACACTAAGTCTGAAGAGTTTGTCTATAAATATCCTGAAAGAGAGCAGAAAAGCCAAATCTCTTGCATATTAACTTCCAGAATTCATAAGAAATTATTCCTTTGGACATCAGTGATAAGGCACAGCTGCTCTACAGCAATCTTGAGAAACCAAACAGATGGATGGTTCCCTGCTGATGCCTGGCCCCCTATAGAGTACTGCAGGCTCATTTAACCCCTGTCAGTACCAATTTTAGAGGCACTCTCATGTCTTTAGTTCAGTCTTTTTTCCAATTCTGACCATAACAATAAAGTTGCAGGAAGATCTTGAACAGTATTTATTTTTTATTAGATTTCCAATTGGATAGCTGGTGAGGTCAGCAAGTGACAAAGAGCTGCTGATGCTCCTAGACTCTATCTACCAAAAAACAAATTTGCAGAGGACTTACTCTGGTGTTGTATTGTATATATCTACTTTTCACAGTCTTAGCCAGAATGGTGAACTAGATCAATCCACAAAAACAAAACTTTTGACTTGCACATGCAAAACAGTATAAGTGACAGCCATGCCCTCAAGTGCAAGTTTGAACAGTTATATAGTTATTCCCTTTTGCATTAGCTCTTAACAGCCACGGAGATCATCCCAGGAAATTCTCACAGTACTTGAAATCTGAAAAAATGTATCTTCACAAGTCTTTCCCTACAACCACCTAGGGAACCAAATAAGGTGTTAAACAAGATGGTTTTGAATCCCTTTTCTATCATGGTTTCTACACTCTCAGAGTGTGATAAAGTACTTCATACTATGTAATTTCAACATCATTGACAAAAACACAGTTCCATTTATAAAAAATAAGTCTCCGTGGCCTTAAGAGCTTCCTGTTTCAGCCCTTCCTTGAACCACAGAAGGAAGTTGTCTGGGCCACCACTGAGTATACAGTTATAATAATTCAAGAACTAGTGTTGATATGTCAGCAACAATATATTGTTCTCCTGGCACATAGCTATGATATAACACAAGTAGTAGATACCACCTGTGCCATTAGCTGAAGTTTAGCAAGAGCAGGTGCTGTCTTGTAAACACCTTCGTATTTGCAGAGTTCAGGTACTTTGGGACTAGACAGGGAAGTTAACATTTCACAGTGCCTTGTACACGCATGAAAAGAAAACCCTAAATACCTTCTGTTCTTCCGCCCAACACTAAAGCTGGACTCCAAACGTCTAAGAGGTACTGCATAAGCAAACTATCTTCAAGTTCTTTCTGTCCCCAAGGATGAGTTCTCCTTAGTTTCTTGTGGGCTGACTAACCACACATGTGAGCAGAGAATGGCTGTAAATGAAACTGTTCTGTGCCACTGCAGCCACTCAGCACTCTCCGGGCCACATTATTTTGACTGTCTACGTGGGTGCCACCACCATCTAGACAGTCCCAGGGAAGTTCATCTTTACATTCACTGTGTGCTACAAATGCTAAGCACATGAAACCCAAAGCAAAAGATGGTTTATTATATGTCTCCTATTGTCTTTGGGTGACCAGCAAGCCAAATTTCATTAAATGGCGAAATCTCTCTGAAAGTGCAAGAAATACTCTTGGGGGTGGATAATCACAACATCAGTAATTAAACAGTTTCTTCAAAATTTACTGATTTTAAAATCCAAGAAATTATCCTTACAATTGTAGAACTAAAACTCTCAATTTGAACAAAATCTGCCCTCCTACTAAAGAGGAAATGAAGCAGAAGCAAAGAGTAAAGATTAGTAAGAAATCTGAGAGAGAAGCATAAAACCTGATGGACAGAAAAAGCACATACACATCCATCCAGTGCTGAAGAGGTCAGGCAGAACCTACGACTCCATTAACATCAAAGTCATTAGTGTAAGAGATAACAGTTTGGTGCATTATCAGAGAGAACAGCAGACAATGAGTTATTGTATTCCCATGTACTTCATTCTATACTTTTCTGATAAATTCAAATTAAATATACTCTAAATGCATTGCTGAGAAGAAATCAGTCTATTTAAAACTTAAAATTATAGACATTCCTATCTAATTTGATTTGCAATTTCCATGTGCTTTTTATTCTGAAAAACTATGTGTGGAATGTCTACTGCCAACTGAGATACTCCCCTTGAGAAGGCAATTTGAGATATGTAACTTTCTGTTCCCTGATGGTTTTCCCATTTCTTTTTAATTTTTGACTATTATACTAGGCCACTGCAAAAGTATTGCTAAAGTGGTGGTTTAGTTCACAAAACAGAGAAAGCGTTACAATAGCCTAGTGAATATCTCATACGGAGTTGAATAGATGCAAACTAGAGTGCCTGATAATGCTCTTTAGCATTCTGAACTCCTAACTCCATCCTCTAGCACAAAAACACATGTTTTTCTCTCCCATTAATGAATTTTTATAGCAGCAATATGGTAGCTCCAGGTGGTGTGGTTATCATGAGATAATCACTCCCCTTGAGGATGCCTGCTAACCCCCCAGAGGTGATGAGAACCAGGCCCTCTCTCATGCCTTATTGCTTACATATATGCTGATGGCAGCAACTAGAAAGAATTGTTAAACATGAAGAGCATGCAGAATTAATCTGCACTGTCCATTTGTTAATTATAAAGGCTACGAACACTACCAGTGAGCACCATCTAACTTTTACATTGTCATCATAATTAAAAAGTTTTAGTATGTGGTTTTGTGTTGCAACAACATCGATCAAAGTCCATTTCCTGACATGTGCAGCAGAAGCAATATGTTCCGCATAGGTTATTTCTGGAATTGTATTACTTACTGTAATAGAGCCGTGTCATGCTACCTCTATTGCACCAAATATACCTGCCATGGCTGCAGCAGCTTGTTCCATTTCCTGGCTCAGACCCTCTCAAGCATGCATCAAATGGAATTGGGGGGGAGGGGGAAAAAAACCCAAAACATTGAACCTATAGAATACCCTGCAGGATTTTATGCACAGCAAGACTGGTTTTTGTCTCTGCCCTCTCCTTTGGATACCCATGAATACGCCACTAGGAATAGGGAAGCATTTCCTATAGAAGTGGATCTGAGAAATAATGGTTACAAGGACTCAACACCAGTAGAAACTCTGTCTAAAGTGAAAATTCCAAGCACAAAGCTAAGGATTAGAAGTGGTGGCTGATGGCTTGGGTCACTCATGCTAGCAATGCAATTCATGTGTCACAAGGTAAGGCCACTGTAAAACAGTCTAAACAGTTTGGAGTTACAGGTCACTTGAGCTGCAGACAGAACCTGCTTTCTCAAGACACCTCAGAAGCTTTTCCACTAAAGTAGAAGGAAATTATAGAAACCCAGACTCCCAAAGAGTTAACTGTTTATAAAATAAATATCAGGCATGTAGGGAAAAAACAAACAAACAAACAAAAACAAAACAAAAAAAATCATCCAACCTTTCATCCCTTACAAAACTGCAGTAGTAAAGAATGCATGTGGAGGGAGGGAAAGGAGTAGGAAGTTTAATACCTATTTTACATCAATGTTGCACTTGTTTACTCTTCATAAAAATGTAGATGAGATGTCTGTTCTTCATGTTTTAGTGTCTATCAAATGATGCTTTTTGGCACCTTGCTGTTTATAGAAGAAAAACAACAGAAAAGTTGAAAAACAGCAGTGCCTTGATAATAACACCATTCTTGCTTTTGATTTTCTATTCAGCTTCTATAAGTGTCATGAAGTAGGAAACAGAAAACAGGTCATCTCTAATCAGGGAACTTGACAAAAAGGATATAGTATCCCTAAATGACATTAAGTAGGTACTGCGAATGGAGAAGTGATTTTTGGCATTTGTGGGAGAAAATAACATTTTCAGAATTTGATTTCCTTCCCAAAATTTAAGTAACTGTACAGAATTAACACACCGTCCTGATGCATTGCAGAAATCATTCACAGTTACAGCCTAGTGCACAATGTTCTGTTACAAAAACATGTAAATGAGGCCAATTTCAAAATATATAGCATAATCTCATTCTCGCCTTATTTGTGCCATGGGATACCTGTCAGAAATTACCATTCTCTCTTCATATGGTTCCACTTCTCTATGTATAGCTTTGCATGTGTTGTCTGTCAGTTGTATAGCTGTGGTTTTGAATAGGGGGGGCTACAATACATGTCTAGAATACAGAAGTATATGGCA
>JAYRBT010000114.1:71934129-71959063 GCA_036023395.1 Myiotriccus ornatus | reverse complement strand
AATGTCCTCTGGCACTGCTGCCAGGGTCAAACAGTCTGCACAGCCAGAGACCTGAATGGCTGCATCCTTCTTGGAGGACACCACACTCCTAGTGGTAACAATAGCAATGGCTTTCATTTTTTTATAAACCATTACTGGCTTTAGTTGAAATATGGGGGGAAAAACAAACAAACAAACAAACAAACAAACAAACAAACAAACAAACAAAAACCACCAAAAACCTAGGAGATGGCTGTGCCCTGTCTGTCTGCCCTGCCTGTGCAAACTGCCTTGCCACGCCCTTACCGCTGTGACACGCCCCTGTTTGCCGCACTCCAGGTTGCTTGTACTCCTTGGAGATGTTTATGTAGCCTTCCCAAGCGCCAGCTAACGAGCCTGTCCCACCCCTCTCTCACCTGAGTCAGTTCCCGAGGAGCAGCCAAGCCCAGGCAGGAATCCTATCTACTTGGAATTTCCTTTGCTGCAGCTTGTGGCTGTTACCTCTTGCCTTTTTGCTGTAGGAAAGAATACTGGTTCTGTGCTCTGATCCCTTTAGGTAGCTGAAGACAACAACTAGTTTCTCCGTTAGCCTTCTCTGTTTTAAACAGTTGTGTCAACCTCCCCTTAGACAGCAGGAGTTTTCATATGATAAAAAATCTGGACTTAAACCTCCTACCCTTCCTGAGCACCTACTTCTATCAGACTGCTGCTGAACCTAAACAGAAATCACCCATACATATGAAAATGAGTGTGCAGTGACACATAAAGTAAGTCAAAGAGCAGAATGTGTGACATTCTTTCCTCAAGTAACAGTGACCAGGATTTTCTGGGAGTCTTCATTTTTCATGTTGCAAAGAAAAAAATGTTCATTTTTATTTTATTAGAATCTGTAAAATTAAAGCCTCTTCAAACTTCATAAGGTTTTGTATTTTAATAGTAAAACTTATCATAGCAAAAGTATTATTAAATGCATGTGCAGCAAAACAGCACTGCTATTTGTATGGAGTCCAACCCAATAACAGAGCTTCCCATATCTGCTGAAAGATTTTTTTTTAGGCTCATTTACCCTTGGACTGATATAAAAGCTTCACAGAATTCTCTGCCTCAAACAGCTTTGGAATATAAATGTAGACTCAAGGGAGTGAAGAAAGCAGAGCAAAAACAGGGCTGAACTGAACCTTCACTTGAGTAGGAGCAGACATCTGAATTAATCTCCTGCTGCTAAGCAAGAACATAAACTAAACTAATCAAGAAAGGATGAAAGGGTTGGGTTTGAAGTTGAACCTTAAATTCAGATTTAATCCAAACACTCTAAAGCCAAAGCAAAACTGATTGCTTGAAATGAAATGTAGTGTTCTATGTGCACGAGTTATGAATTGCAGCTGGAAAGAGGGGAAATTGACCCCAACACATCACAAGGGAGGAGGAAAGAAGAGAAAAATGCACTTAAACATAAGAAGCAGGAAACAAAGATATCCTGAGTCACCTCATAATAAATGTCCCCTACCTAACCAATGTAATGAAGCAGATATTTACAAAAATTTGTGGAATATTTACAAATATTTTTGTAAAACTCTGGTCCAGTGGCAGGTTTAATATTCAAGCTCTTCCAAAAAGCACTACATTTGTGTAATTTTGGAGAAAGTTGTAGTGATTTTGTTCATGATCAGAAGTGCATGCCATTCTGCCTTGAGATCTGAGCAGCTTCTGCTTTATCAGTCACACAAACTGAACAGAGAATACAGCTAAATAATAGAAAGTCCGAAATCTAGACTACTTGGCAGGTTTCATCCATGTCTGGTTAAGGATGTGAAGAGACAGAAAGCTGCCCATTGGCCATAACTTTTGCAGTGCAACTGACTTCTGGATCACTGAATGGCCTACTACTTTGCTGGAAGAACAAGTATTTGATTTCATCCATATGGACACAGCTACTGGCTAACTCAGTTCTTAAAACTTCTATTAGGAACTGTTTCTGCAAAAACAAGCTCATGTTGGACACAAATAATGGAAGTGGCTGTATAAATCATTGCTTTGATTTCCCATTGATTATGGCTACCGTATCGGTTCCACATGCCTGTTTTTCATGATCTTTACTAAAACTCTGCTCTGCTTGACAAGAACTGAGGTAGTATTGCCATAAGAAAGGACAGTGCTTACATATGAAGAAGCAACTCCTTGACCCTGTTGCAACGGCTTTCCATCACTGCCAAACTAAGAAGCACTGTGAGAAGTCCCAGCATCTAGAAATGGCTTTGTCAGCATGCATGTCACCATGGCCCCCCTTTAACTTGAGGAGCAGAGCTGACCTCAACTCCAGGTTCTTGAGATTTCAGCTTGCTTCATCAGCTCCTTTGCACCCACATATATTGGGTCTGATTGAGTGAGACTGGTTGTAAAACTACTCTGTAGGGCACAACTGAAGATTTCTTTCTTCCCCATAGCAGCCCTCACAGTGCTGTGCTTCGCACTGTTAGCTAGAAAGGTGTCGATAACACCCCAGGGTTTTGGTTACAGTTGAAAAGCGCTGGCACAGCACCAGCACTGTCCCCCCAGTATTCCCCCCTTGCTGGCAGACTGAGGGTGGGGAAAATCTTGGGACGACCACAGCCAGGACAGTTGAGCCAAACTGACCAAAGGCTGACTGCTTGCTAATAGGAAGTAAAGAATAAAATCTCCATGCACACATGCAATCCATTTTTGCTTTATTAAACTGCATGATCTTGACCTGCAAGGATTTTATTTCCATTTTGTTTTCTTCTCCCATCTTGCTGAGGAGGATAGAGCAGAAGTGATAGAATGGCTTGGTGGGCACCTGGTGTCCAGCACAGGACAACACATTCCATCATAATTACAGCACACCTGAAGCTTCCTAGTCTTCAGATAAGCCACCTTAATGCAAATGCAAAATAGTGCCTTTCTCTCCCTCAGAGCAAAAGAGAAGTCCCACAGAAATTTTACTCTCCTGTGTTCTCTCCTCTAGGGTCTCTTTCTCTTATGCATTTTCTGATTGAAGAGATTAGCTTGTTGCATTCTATAGGAAAGTTTCAGGATTATCCTATCTGAAATATTATTGCTAGAACAGTAGGGAATCCACTTTCGCAAGATTACTATGATGAAAAATGGGTTTGATTGTTTCTGTTTTCCCAGGCACGCATCATGAATGGAAACAAAATTTAATTTTCTAATGCTAGAGGAAAATTATATTGAGTGTCATATGAGAAGATTGCCTTTATGACACTAAAACAGAAAGGTAATATGAATCAGAAAATTAATACTATACTGAGCATGGCCCATGCTCAGTGTAAGTCCTTGTACCATGTAGGGAGCACAGAAGCTGGGTTTACAGACCTTGGCTTTGTCTCTACCTGGCATAAGCCAGTATTACTGGTGCAAGGAGGGTAGAAACAACAAAAAAACAAAAAAAAAATTAGGAAGAGGTCATATCTATAGTCATAATTCAGTGTCTGGCTCATCCCGTGTTATGACAGATATGTCACATTTCTTCCTAAGAGTTGTTGTCAAATAACCAAAAAGAGAGTGAACTGCTTGGGCTTCAGAGGGGTTGGGTTTGATATGCAAATAAGAAAGGTCCTCCAAAAAATTCAAGTTATTAGGTTGGAAACTCTAAGGCTTCAGGCCAGCATTCAAGTCTGGGTAAAAAGGAACTCTTTACTATAATTCTGTCTTTATGCAGTATCACTGAATGCTTATAAAAAATCTTTTGTAGAACTGCAGTCTGCATCTCTGCCAGAATGCTCTTTGGGAGCTGTACTCTTCAAAACAGTAACTTCGTATGTTTTGACTCTTCCTTGAATACAAATATTTTGTAATGAGAACACTCACAGAACTTCTACATATCAATTTTTATTCTAAAATAGGCTAGAGGCCACTGATTAGCAATAAAGTAAAAAAATGTGGACTATAAACATCACAATTCTGCTCCTGTCTCCTCTTAGAACCTGTGGAAACAACCATCTAGCTGACTTGAACATAAACAGTGGGTGGAGGTGACTGGTCAACAACACTCCAGATTGCTATTTAATTTTAGAAGTTTGTGTGCTATACATTTGCTTAATGACTAACTGCATAATGACTTACAAATTTTTGCAGGTAAGAGAGTAAATAGTTCCAGCTTGTAGAGCGAGTGTCCTGAGAAAGTACCATTAACAGTGATTTGTATGATTTAACAAAGTTCAGGCAAAACTTCTGAAAACTCTGAGTTCCAATTAACAATAATTAAATAAACAGATGCACAGAGTGAGTAGAAAGCCTCCTTTTCATTAGGCAGAGTTTTCTCTAGAGTGGTATCACATGAAAAATTACTACTTGACAAAAACTATTATAAAAATCCCATTCTCAGGGATTCAGCAAGATGAAATACATTTCAAGATTCAGTTCCTACTATTAGACAAATACAATAAAAAATGCATGAGTTTATTTAAACACTAAGTAATCCATGAAGAGGTCTGGTTTTCTGTTCTAGCCAGTACAGAAAGCTTTTAAACCCATTTCTGCTCCATCCACAGTCTGAATAAAAGCATTTTTCTTCATAAACATGTGCATTGGAAAAAAATAAGGTTTCTTTTTTTTCCTCTGTTTAGGAAGGAATAAGAAAGCTGTTTGGTGTGAAAAGTGCAATTTTTCATTCCAAAGATGAAGCATTTGCCTTAAGAAAGTTTTGAACTTTTCAAACTGTCTTGATGTTAGATGCCCAGAAATGTTGATATACTCGAAACATCATGATAACAAGCCAATCCTGTGTTAGCTGTTCCCAGTTATGAACTTTTACCCATTTGGAGATAAGGGTTTGATAGTTTTCCATTCCTGGATGGAATCGCTCCAGAAATCCTTTTAACACTAGTAGAGCTAAATGCAAATTTTTACATGGTAGCTGGCAATGGTAAGAGCAAAACCTTTCCTATAATTATTTACCATGAAAAAAATTTGGTCTTTTAATGAAAAATATATTCAGTCATGTACTAACTAGAAACCCAAACCATTTCCTGTCTTTTGCGAAAAAAACTTCTAACAATATTCATTTTTCAGGATTCTTTTTTCTACTCAGTTATGGAAGGAGAGAAAGAAGAAAAAAATTTCAGTGAGTTTTGAGTGCCTACATTTTTTATCTATCTAGTTTCCCATAAAATTTATGCATATCTTATGATGAGTCCTTGAATGAAAATTATTTTATTTAATTATTTATTTATTTAATTAACCACATGGACCATGAGTGGTATAGCAATTTTACACCTGGCAAGAGAGTCGGGGAAATAGATAAAGTATTAAATAAAAAGGAAGCACTGTGGGGAAAAGAGTCAACATTGGTGACAGTTTCTTCATTTTATGACAATTAATTGTTGTTTGTATGTAAAGCTTTATACCCTCCTAGTCTTCTCCAACCCCAGCATAAAAACTAACCCAGGAGTAGGTAATTTGACACGTATTGAAAGACAGTTCAAACGAACTAAACATTTTTTTCCCTCGGTGTTTAAGAAATCATTTTCTCACTGTTGCAGACAATAGGTAAGTGTACAAAGCTGCTCACTGAAACAGCTTGGCTCCATCACCTGGTCCACATGAGAGGCTACTGCAGAGAGGTCACTCTGTATGGCTGGAAGCAGCACTAGTGAAAGGAGAGCTATAATGGTAGTCCAGACAACTGTCTGAAGTAAACCATTTTAGAGGACAGCAGATTTCATTTATTTTACTGCCAACAGTTAGCAGTGGGGTATTATTCTCAATGTCTTATTGGAGAGATCTGTATCACTCATGAGCACAGACTCTAAATTTCAATGAGAATTAGTACAATAACATTGTCTGAGCACATTTGAAAAAAGAATCTCTAAAATACAAGGAAATGAAAGCAGCTCCACTCTTGGGAATTATCTGCAATTAAAAAACACTAATGCAAAAGAAAAAGTCTAAGAACATTTACAAATTTCTTCAGAAGCAAAAGACCACTGTGGCTCTAGAAAACAGGTCTCAAGTTTCAACATGCATAAATCATTATAAATGGAATTGCAGCTGTGAATATGGGTCTGATCTGCCAGTGAAGTATTAAGATAATTCTTACTTTGCTGATTTTCTTCTTCTTCTATGCAAGAGAATACATCTTTGAACTCTGAGTTCAATAAAATATCAAATTACTTTCAGAAAATGTTATACATTTCTGAAACAGTTATGATTAGACAGATTTAAAATAAAGTAATAAAAAAAAAAACCCAACATAAGTTCTTTTCCCCTACTGGAGAATTACTTTAATACTTCCAGAAGACAATAAAAGAAAGTCAGCTGAAGTCAGTGGGTTTCTTCCTGGGTGATTACAATGAGCCTTGTATCCTGCATTTGTTCATATATTCATATGCAGAAAATTAGGATTGGAAACTGACATATGATTTCAATGAACGTTCATTGCCAGGAAATTGGATCCATGACTGTTCATAGAAATTGAAGTCATGTAAGTCACAAATGTATTTATTCAGAAGCTCAAATGCATATCAAAACTATTTGACCTCCTGATCAGCTGCTGAAGGATAGAAAAGCTAAGTTGTACAATTTTAGAGAAGAAAGTAACTTTCCTTACTCAAAACAGAGGTTACTGTATGTTTGCACTGATATTTCCTTACACTGAGGTTAGACCAGATGAGCTCCAGAAGTACTTTTCAACCTAAGCTTTTTTTTATGATTTTTAGGTAAATTTAGAATTCTCACCTCTGAAAAATATATATAATTTTTTTATTTACGCAGACATGATTGTAGGTCTGGAAGAAGCCTTTCAAATTATGATATTGAAGCATCAGTAAGATATGAGCAAGACAACATCCCAGATAAATAAGGATACATGCAATTATTTAAAAATAGATCTTAATTATAATTTAACAGAGAAGAGAACATTACAGTTCTCAAATCAATGATTATTAAGGACAAGCATAACATAATCAAGAATTTATATAAACTACTTAGGGATTACAAGAGATGCTTACAGATGCATCATAAAATGGACACTAGTGAGTGCTTCTTTCAATCAGTACTATAAGTATGGCCCCTGAAGGAATTATAAATAGCATGTGGAGAGATTTCTGTCCAACTAGATCTACTAGAAATAGAGGTATATATTTGAATTTGTACTGTTTCCATAGGTCTGTACAGTATTAAGACTTAGGTCTTATTTCTTTTCTCAGAGTTATGTAGTTGTTGACAGAAGTACAACATTTTGATGTCTTGAAAGAAGAAATTCTTGAAATCTTGGCCAAAAGAGTGGGCACAGTGACTTAGGGTGCATCTTTCCAGGTGCATTGACTTTGGGAGCTTCTAACCAGTCATTCAATCTCAAGGGAAGGGTGGCATTACGAGCACACCCTCCCAAATGGAAAATCTCTATTCAATAGTGATTACATTGTTTTTCATAAAGGGACAGGAGAATACATCTGGCATTCAGAGAGCCATTAAATCAAATACAATTTCTCTATTAAGTCATTATAGAGAAGACAGCTGGCAGAAATTACTATCGCATAAAGTTATTGTTTTGGTGCATAAATCAATGACTTTTTGGAAAAACACTTGGAACTATCTTGATGGCCTGACAACTCAATGTAGAGGGAAGATTCTGGCTGCTAGTTAGCTAAGTGCAGGAATCATTCTAACTCTGATGTCAATTTCTGCGTAACAGAGACAGCTATTGAGCAGAATTGGTTAACAAAATGTGGCAACAAAGCTCAGGATAGGCTTTGATAATGTTTGATATGGTAATTTGTTGCCAAGAACTATAGACAAAAAATAATTATAGATATATTTACATTTTAAAAAATTCGTTTGGTGGAAGCTTTTTTCAAATAAAATGTAGTTTGTGCTGCTTTAGTATCAAACATTTACTGGACCCAACTGGGACTGAAAAGTCTATAACTCATCAGAGAAAAAGTAAGAATAAAAATCTACTAGGATATCAGATAGGACAACCAAGGCACTGTAACATATACATATTATTGGTTACAATCTGCAGATTAGAAGTCTTTCTGTTTTGAAGAGCCAGTAAAGAATTTGCAGCAAGGATGTTAGAAGCTGTCTTACTAACACACTTTTCCCCTTTGAATATTTTATTACTGTAGTATTTTTAGGAGGCATATAAAATGATTTTTAACTGAACTTCACAAAACCTGTTTTTCACTGAGGATGTATCATAAATGTGTGGCATAAAAAACCACAGATCTCTCTACCTATAAGCTTCAACTACTAGACCGTGCTTCCCGTAGTGAGTTCAGTTCCAGCACTGTGATATCTCCAACAACCAGTCACAAAGTGTTCCCTATTAATTTGTAGTCTGTTAAAACTTACTTGAGAAGCCAAATTAGTATCACATGCAAACCAAGACAGAAAGAGCCAACATAAAGTGCATACTCCTAATATATATGACACTGTCTGGTAATTATATCACCATTCAGATTCATGGCTCTAAAGTCTCCTGGATTTAGTGCAGCAAGGCCAGTCAAGAATTAAGCAGTGTGTTACTAAGGGAATAGCCTTCATATCCTGGAAGAACCACTGAGAATCAGTGCAAGCAGCTTGTGGAGGAACTGGAAAGATAAATGAGAAGATCTGAAACATAAGCTGTATGCAGAAAAATTACCTGAATACTAAAACCACAAATGGAAAATATTCTGATGTAACAACAATGCACATTAAAGAACTGAACATACAACTCTGCAATATTTACTACAACGTTCTCCTTTGCCCCTGAGCACTAAAAAAAAATCTTGAATTAATTAATTGAAACAAAATACTAAGTCAAAGGCTAGAGTAGCAAATTTCAAGGGTAATTAACCTATTTAGAATAAGAACAAAGACAAGTTTTCCTTGAAAATTTTAAATACACGGAAGCAGTTCATATGATGCTATGAACAACCTAACTGATTAATAGCTTCAGTCTTTTTTCCTCTTTACCTTGTACCAAAATTGTCTAGAAGGAGAAATGCTGTAACGGTCCAAGAAATGAGCATCATATCTCCAGGACCAGGAAGCCATCAGAGTGTTGAATAGGACACCTTGGAAGTTTCAGGTCAGTTCTGAAGTCCCGAGTACTAAAAAAAATTATTTGTTTGAAAACAACAGAAATAGGTATTCAAATTTTGGGTATTACAGAATCACAGAATCATTTTGGTTGGAAAAGACCTCTAAGACTGTAAAGTCCAACCTTTGACTGATCACCACCTTGTCACCTAGACCATGGCACTACGTGCTACATCCAGTCACTTTTTGAACACTTACAGAGATGGCGAGTTGACCACCTACCTGGGCAGTCCATTCCAATGTTTAGAAATGCTTTCCATGAAGAAATTGCTCCTGATGTCCAGCCTGAACCTCCCCTGTCCTCCCGTCACTAGTTGCCTTGGAGAAGTTGCCAACACCCACCTTGCTACAATGGCCTTTCAGGTAGTTTTAGAGAGATCACCCCTGAGCCTGTTTTTCTCCAGGCTAAACAACCTCAGCTCCCTCAGCTGCTCCTCATAGGACTTAGACTCTTCAGCAGCTTCCTTGCCCTTCTCTGGACATGTTCCAGCACCTCAATGTCTTTCTTCTAGCAAGGGGCTGAAGAGGTATGACCTCACCAGTGCCAAGTACAGGTGGATGATCACTGCCCTGCTCCTGTTGGCCACATTACTCTTGGTACAAGCCAGAAAGCTAGTGGCCTTCTTGGCCACCTGAGCACACTACTGGCTCGTGTTCAGTCAGCACTCCCAGGTCCCTCTCCTCTGGGACACTGTCTGTAGCACTGCATGGGGTTGTTGTGGCCAAAGTGTTGGACCAAGTACTTGGCCTTGTTGAACTTCTCACCACTGGCCTCAGCCAGTCGATTCAACCTGTCCAGATCACTCTTCAGAGCCTTCTTATCCTGCAGCTGATTGTCATGGTTTTGCAGGTTCTTAGAAACTAAGCAGGAATTTTTCTCTTCCCCCTGCCCACTGTGTGAAAAGGATGTTGAATGGGCAGATTGACTGGGGCTTAGGAAGTTTGGTAACACAGAAGAAGTGGCTGACAGAACCACATTCCCAGTTGATGGTCCGCAGGATCTTGTCTTTGGGGAGGGGTAAGAAGTTCTTTTTTTACTTTTTTTTTTTTCTTTTTTTTCTCTCTTCTCCTGGGAAATGGGGTGGTACGGGGGGGGAGGAGTTCAGATTGCTGCTGGAGCTGGAACAAGGTCGGAGTAGCAGCTTGGAGGTTCTCAGCCTGGCTGCCAGCTGTGAATTCTGCTTGGATTTTCATCGGAGATGAACTGTTTTGGGAGGTTATCCCCTTCTCCGTTCTCGTCTTTCTTCCTTGGCAGCAGTTCTTGTGCACATCAAAAGGAGAGGGAAAACTATACCACACGATTCGGCCAGCAGGACAGCTCCCTCCTCTCTCTCCCCTTTCCCAGTGAGGGGGAAGGGAAGGCCTCTATTTTCAGTTTCTCCAACACACCTGGGAGGGTGTCCCCTGACATGGTGACCACCAGTGATCTAACAGCGCCCCCTGCCGCTGTCACAGGACACTACAAGCTCTGCATCTCCAGTGATCCAACAGCACCCCTTGCTGACTGTGGTTAGAATTGCACCAAAGGGTGCAAACTGAACTGTTTACATTTTTTGTTTGTTTATTTGTTTGTTTTGAAGGGGATTATTTTGGGGGGTAGGAGTACTGTTTGGTTGGTTTACTTGTTTTCTTTTGTTGCTTCTGCCAATACACATGTATCTTTTAATAAAAGGCTGTTATTCTTCGTTTTTCCACACTTTTTTTTTCCTCAGTTGGAGCCTCTTAATTTTGTATTTACAATTGCTCATAGGGAGGAGTTTGGGTCTTCCTCATAACTCATCCTCAGCAAAACACTTGTGTCTCATTTAAACTGAGACACAGATCAACACTCCCACTCAACCTAGTGTCATCTACAAACTTACTGAGGGTGCACACAATCCCCTCATGCAGGTCATAAATAAAGATAACAAACAGAATTAGTTTAAAAAATTCTATTACTCTTTATACCCCACTAAATTAGCAGAGGGCTAAAGTGATTTCAAATGGAGTGCAAAAATCTTTAAATCATCCAACAGCTACCAAGTGTCAGGTATATAAGTGACAACTACCAAGCCAACCTGTCCAGGATCTAATAAAATGCGATCTTTTTTGCTTCCTGAGCCTTTGAAATACTCCTTACATGAAGGAGTGAATGGGAGTAAATCAGCTTTATTGCTGTATCTCAAAAATCCTCAGCTGTGCTCTTCAGAGTAGTTTTACAGCCACTTCATGCTGTAGAAAACATTTGACCACTCTTTCTGACTTCTAAATTGTTTACTGGCAAACATTTCATAAATTTTATTTAAAAGAAAGTTACTGTGTTCTTACTGAAAACTCTGTTCTCTTCAAAGGGTGGAGGATAATGAGCATTCCATTTCATGAGCAAGTGGTAGTATCATGGTAGTATACAACACTGGCTTTAGCAGAAAGAAACTAGTTCACTTGTATGGGAAATGGAGGCAAGCCCACTTGACACAAACCAATGGATATGACATTTACTGATCAGATGTTCCTTGAGGACATTTTGTCTCAATTTGGTTTGTCTTGATGTATTTAATATTACAGCTGTTACAATCCATGTACTGGCACATTCTAATGCAGAAAAGCGCAGAAAAGCACAGAAAGTAAGTACACCAATTCAAAGAAGAAAAGCATACTTCAGTTAAAGATTTCAAGTAGAAAAGTATGCAACAAACCTTTTAAAAAGTTAGCTTCTCATGGAAAATACTGGTTTCTTTCAGCCTAAAAGAACTCATTTACAATGCTAGAAAACCCTGTTGGTTTGGTTTTTTTTTTTTTTTTGGCTTCAGATTAATCTTGCCTTTCTCTCTTCTCTACACTCTTCTTAAGGCACTCCTTAGATTTGGCATTTGATGTGTGGTTCAGAAACTTTCCATATTTCCACAATGTGAGGTAGGTAGCCTCTTACTTGGCTCTGCTTTACTGCTTTGAGGGCCATTCCTAAATGACTCTATGCTAATGCACGCAGCATTGGAACTAGATGATCTTTGAGGTCTCTTCCAACTCAAACTTCAAGCTCTTCCAGCTCATTCTATGATCCTGTGAAGAAGAATCCCATCTACATTCTGTATATTCCCAAAATAAAATGAGATAAAAGCAAGCAATAGGTTTAAGAGTTGTCAGCACAGAAATCTCTAAAGTTTTTTATGCAAAAGACTAAAATTTCAGACTTGATTACTCTAGTCAGATAAGACAAATCCCCATAATCATAGAATGGTTTGGGCTGAAAGAGAACTCAGAGATCATCTCATGCCAACACCCTGTCACAGGCAGCAATGTCTGTCAATAGCCCAGGTTGCTCAAAGTCTGTCCAAGTTGGCTGGGAACACTTCCAGTGACAGCACATCACCACTTTTCTTAGCAACATGTTCCAGGGCCTCACCACCTGCACAGTAAAGAATTTCTTCCTAACATCTAATCTAAATCTACCTTCTTTCAGTTTAAAGCTATTCTCCCTTGTCACATCAGTACATGCCCTTTTTAAGAAGTCCCTCTCCAGCTCTCTTGTAGGCCTCCTCAGGTACTGGAAGGCTGCTGGAGCTTTTCCTTCTCCAGGCTGAGCAATCCAAATCCTCTCAACCTTTCCTCATAGGAGAGCTGTTCCATCCCTCCGATCATCTCTAAACAAATACTGGGCTATGACGTATTTTACTTTGGATCCGTGGCTAGATCTCAATGACTGTACTTACAAATTTTTGCAGAGAAGTGAAATGACTCATTGTTTCAGTGCCAGCTTGGTATAGAGCTCCTCTGCTGCTTACTGAAGAAGTAGCAAAGAGATTCTGTGTTTTAGACCTGTGTTTGCTGACTGGTGTTACCTGAGAGCTGGAATAGTAGTTCTCAATGGGTAAAAAAGTAGTAGTGGGGATATTCTGACTTGATTCCACATCAGAATTCCTGTTTTTTCACCCAGGGTGAGCTGTCTCATGTACTCTCCTCTAGAGTAGGCCTACAGTGATAACTTAGAGGAACAAACTGTTGTCCCTATGAACGAAAAAAAACAACTTTCACATGACCTTGATGGCTGTGAACTTCTAAATAATTTTCTCAGGTTTGGAGTTGATTTTTTTCAGTTTGTGCATGCCTGGAAGCAAACATACCTTGAGTTTTAATACTTCAACCACTGTTAAGAGAAAGGGAAAACAGAAATTTTTCCAGCCTGCAAAGAAAATTTTGCACCATTTCTTTATACAGGACTGTCAAGAACCACAGGTAAATCTTCAATTTACTCACTTTTTTCTTCCATTCATATTTCAATAATATCTTTAAAGTGAAGATCATTTTGACTATCTATCCTTTTTAAAGGTATTGATTATTTTTTTCCACAGAACAAAATAATAGAAGCAAAGCAAACCATTGAAGGTCATTATTTCTTTGCTATGTATTTTGAGTTTACCTGGCAAGGTTTTGGTAGCAAAGAGACTGCAGGGATATATTCTTTTGAGAAGACACCAGGATCTGGCCCCATGCTGGGCAGAGCAAGATTTAGCCAGCTCCCAAATGGAAATGCCAAGCACTTTTCATTCATCTCGTGGGCCCAGTTGTAGTTAGGGTCCAAAGCATTGATTAAACATTTTAAACATCTACTCATGGTTCAAGATGCAGGATGGTCACCTCAGCCAGATCTGCTGTGCTCAGACAGAGCAAGAGCTGAGAGCTGCACTAGTGGGCTGAGCAAGCTTGGCTTCCTCATGCCTTAATGGGGGGTTGTCCCTAATCTGCTTGTGGATGATTGCTCATGATTACTGTGCCTGGCAGACATGTTTGAGGGTGAACTCAGCTCACTAGAAGAGTATACATGTATCTGTCGACAACACCCCTGTGGTTCACAAGATAATGTCACTTTTTGGAGTACACAGTCATGTTTTATTTACTCTGGTAGTAAAACAAGGCTTGTTGTATATTGTATATCTAAGATGCTGTGTTAAAAGAGTGCACTGGGATATTCTTATCTGAAAGCTATTTGTTTTTTCCTGGTGATGATCTCCACTGAATGAGTAAAATGTTACTTTTGAAAACTATTCCATTATTATAGAATCATAGAATCAACCAGGTTGGAAAGGACATCCGAGATCATCAAGTCCAGCCCTTGATCCAGCACCACTGCAGTTACTAGACCATGGCACTATGTGGCACATCCAGTCTCATCTTAAAAACCTCCAGGGACAGTGAATCCATCACCTCCCTGGGCAGCCCATTCCAATGCCTGATTACTCTCTCTGTAAAAAATTTCTTCCTAATATTCAGCCTAAAAGTCCCCTGGCAGAGCTTAAGGCTGTATCTGTTGCATAATTACAATTATCTGTCTTGAAAGATAACAAGTGACATAAAAACAAAATTATCACTTAGTAGGTAGAGGTGTCCAAACTATCACTGCCTAAATGTCAGGGGAAAGGCAGTTCTTCTGAGGACAAATGTGCCTTTAGAAGGCACATTTCACAAATCAAACTGTACAAGAATTTTCAGTATGTTACAGAAGTCTAAATAAATGTGTTTTAATCAAATCAGGCCATTTTCAGAACACTGACCTGCTTTTTTTCTACTATGGGAAGGAAATTCAGGTCAGGATTTGTCTTGGAATAATTTATGTAGATATAGTTGCCCTATGTGCATATAAATAACTCAGTTACACACCTTTTAAGAAATATCCAGATCTATTTTTGTTTAAGATTGGTGTAGGCAAGATATGAAAAATTGTGGAGAACATCTGCTCTTCAACATAGCCACGCCTGGATGGATCCAGATTCAGATGGAGTCTGTGCTCTGAACATAGAAGTGGACTTCATACCAGTGTCTGAAGCAAATCATGGGTATGAAGACTGAACCTGAACCTATCTGCATTCCTCCTTCAATTTAGGACACTATGCAGGCAAGAATAAGGGGGGGAATGGAGATACAAAAGCAACCTGACACCTGATGGTTAGAGACTGCATTTAAATACGGAGATGCATGGACTCTGCCATGATTTTTGGCAGCAAATACCTTCAGTTCAGATGTGTCTTTCAGTGCCAGAGAAAAATTCTCTTACTGGCAAACTTGTGTTTTCAAATAAAGCAAAAACATGTAAACAATTAATTGAAAATTTTTTTTAAAAATTACTTAGGAACTGAGTAAAATGAAAGCATTTTCATAAGAAAAAGCATGAAAGTCCATCATAGAATACTGTTTGCAAAGTAATGTGATTAGAACAGAAAAATTAAGTACTAGCTGCATATAGTATCACCAATATTTTTGCAATTACTGGAGAAACAAATAAGTAAAGAAACAGGACAGATTAATTACATAATTGATCTAATGCAACCTTCCAAGGAATAATTGATATGCTCTCATTACCATAACAAATAATTCACATGACAAAACTGATACACGACACCTTCTCAGAAGCCAGTTAAAAATCATTACTAATCACGTCATTCTGCATTATGGCAAACAGATTAATAAAAGCCCATTTGTAAAGCATTTAGTATCATCATTTTTCATATTTCCCTGAATGAAATACTAATGGTCATGTCTCCAAAAAGAAGAAAGAACTATACACTCATAACATAATACAGGATTCATAACTGTGAAAACTACAGAGTCTACAGATACATCAACATGATAGATAATTTTTTTTTCTCAACTGGAAAGTAATTCATAATTCTTATAGAAGCAAGATGATAACAGGACTTCCATGCCATAGACAGGCCTTAGCCAGCTTTAAATGGAAATTTGAATAATTCTATTTTCAGTGCTTTGCATTTTCATATTTTGAGGTGATTAAAAGCACTAAATGAATTACGTTACAATGACTTTAAGTGGGACACAATTATCATTCACTTCCCAGGAGGGAAGCTGCTTTTGCAATACATTTTTTTCCTTTTCACAGTCATCCTGAGAAGTTCCTACAGGCATGGAAAGGGCAGCAGCTTTTAAGAAGTCAAGAGATGGAAAAATGCATTAGTTAGTTATCCTTAAGAGGGGGTAAAAAATGACATTTTAAAAGGTTAAATTGGGCAAATTAATTGGCAGCACGAAATGGAAAAATCAGTCCAATTGAAGAAATATCACTTTTGCTTGCAGTTCCAATGCGTTTTGTAACATTTTTTGGTTGGCTGTGGTAGGTGTTCCCAGACTCAGAAGCCTCTCTTCCATCAGGTGAGGAAAAGAGACACTATTTATTCAAACTAAATGTGTCAAAATTATATCAGCTTCTTAGTTTGTAGGAATGTCTGGAGGAATAAGGATGAGGACAGACAACTTTTTTGAACAGAAATTATAAGAGCTTTAGGATATTCAGAACAAAGTGTTGTGGGTTTTCATAAGATGACAGAAACTATTTTAAAATCTAATTTTGGCACAGCATGACTCAGTGATATGCCTTCTGGGTTTTACACCATCATTTCCACTAAGCCCGTTTTCTCTGCTTCTTAAGTCATATTTTTTCAAGCAGTTTCCCAGCCCTCTTTTTCCCTGGATGAAAGTTAACAAGGGGTAAAAGTCTTGTCCTGATATGCCAGAATATACATATGTAATAGATTTAGTTTCTAAATAACCATATTTGAGCTTGAGACTCTGAACATACAACTCATTTATTTTAAGGTAAATGTTCCTGTACTTATACTCTATGTTGTTTATGCAACTAGCATTCCCCCAACTTCAAAGAAATTTGTTTAGGATAAAAATGAAAAGTCTACACCTAATGCTGAGAGAAAGCATTTTTCCCCTTTGAAGAGCTTTATATGACAGATACAAAAAAAAAAAAAAAAGTTACCATGTACTCATATTCATATTCAGTATTAAGTGATGTTCAGTTCAACAGTTTTCCAGAGAAAAGAAAAAAAATGTCCTTACAAACAACACACAAAATAGTAATTAAATATGCTATCACTGGAGTCATCCAGAAAAAAATGCAATTTTGGAGAAAACCTAGATAGCTGCAGGAAATGTCTTTAGTAATCCAGTCTTTCTCTGGGAGCCAATACTCACCCATTCCATAACCTGGTGCTTCTCAAAATTAGAGCCTTCCTGTCAGAAGGATGATATGGCACAAGGAATTTCTCTGCTGGAATATTACATAAGTAAAAAAGGATGGTATCCACTCACATGTGACTGCCACTGCTGGCTTGTACATAAATGGCTGAAAGATTTCTCTGATGGTTTTGGATAAGAAAAGTATACCAGTCATTATACGATATCTGTAGAGATTACAGCTGATACCCACCCTCAGCAGACTTCATTGCACTGAGTCCAGGCCCCTATGCCTCAGTGACAGCAAAACCCCCCACCATGCTGCAGTCAAACAGAGTCAGCCGCAGTCCAGCAAGTTTGATTTATACACACAGTCAAAAAACCAAAAATCTTGTTCACATTTTTAAATTATCAAAGGCCTAGGGGATGAAAAGCTGTCTGAAGCTTTTATACTGCCAAGTTTCAATACTCTAGCAGAAAGGTTCAGCCAAGAGAGAGACGGAAAAAAAATCCAGGGAAAAAAAATAGTATGAGCTTTTAGAAAGAGGGTCCACAGACATGCTATTGTATTCAGTGTTAAATAATTTTGATTTATGATGCTAGAGGGAGATACCACCCTGAAGTCTAATTATCCCCCCTCCTTGCACTTTGTCTGCACACCAAAAACTGTACTAAAACGTGTGGCTTTCATTTATTTGGAATGAGCAGAAGACACAGGCAAAGCAAAGCTACACAGAGGCAGAAGTGCTGTTCTGCTCACCTTGCAGAAGCTGGTGGAAAGGTAGGGCTGCCAACAGCCCTGAGTACTACTAGCCTGCTGAGGCCTCAGGAGAGCAACCTGGAATCCAGTTGGCTTCTTTTCCATGATCCATTTCCAAATGGAAAAATGCCTTCCCACCCATCTTTTGAATGGCTGAGTGAGCTATGGGGAACTAATCAGAATTTTTACTTCAACTGGAGCTGAATGACAATGTAGTACAGTTTCAACAAGCAACTTTCTTTTTGAATGCCCTAGCGAAGTGAACCTCTCATTCATCAGCAGTAAACTGAGGCTGAGACCAAAGCTAAGTCTAACCAATAACATGCTGGAACATCAAATTTCACAGTTCCATTAATACCTGAGAGACATAGTAGGGCATCTACAGGTAAATGGAGTTTGGAGAGGGATGTTTGAAGTTACCCCAAGTATGAAGTTACCCCAGCATTCTCAGAGAGCTTCGGCATTTGCTCAAAGTGCTTTGTCCATTACTCAGTCTTTGCTGGCATGTCTTGACAGATTTATATTCCTAGATTGGACAGAAAACCCCCTTTGTTTGTCTTTTAAGACAAGAATTAGCAAAATCAAGCAGTGCCAGTATTCAGTCACTCATGCCTTAAGGGGCCTTTTCTAGATTTCAGCTTTAACCTAAAAATATGGAGAGTGGTAGGATCAGCTAATGCTCTGAGCTATCTGGAGATTTTCAAACCTCCTTAAACTAAAAAAGCCTTTGTGACTATATCACCATAGTTTACTATATCATTATGTTGTAAGTGTAATTAGAATATGACTATACAGAAACAGAGATTTGTCCCTTAGAATACAGACACAGACCCAAGGACTGCATAACAAAACAATTAATTTACAGTAATCTTGACTATGTGCTTCCCCTTAGAAGATAACTAATAAGATGCTGTGTTAACATTTCCACTTAACCTATTGTATTCCTTTTAAAATATACATTGTCTTGGAATTAGCCTCAAGCTGTGAATACTTTCCAAAGGAAATAATCAGTGGAGAACACCAACAGTGTTAAAATGAGCCTAGCCAAAGAAGCAGCTGGGCAAAATCAAGGATAGTAAATTAAGTGACCTTGTGCTCCATTTCCACCTCTCTGTCTTTGACCTCCAGTCCTTGAGCCCAGCTGTGACACAGACAACTTATGACCAAACAAAAAAGAATCACTATATTGCCAAATGTTGCTATTTCAAATTACAATGAAATCATGTTTGTCAAAATTAAGCAAAAGTTATTTGCTTTTGTGATCCCACAGTTATTATTATTCTAAGGAATTTTTCCCTTTGCCTCTCATGAATGGCATGATGAACTGGCAATTTTCTGTCATGAGGAGATTAAAAGTAGAGGTGCACCTTGGAAGCAGAGTTTGCAAAAATCCTCTAAATGTCTTTGAGACACTCAGTAACCATCCACACTGCGAGGGGGCCCAATGGTCAGAGGTGTAGGTTTGCACACCGTAGGTAAGAGATGAGAAACTCTGGAAGCTATTGAACAGTAAATTTTCACAGCAGACCAGCACAAACATATTTAGCGCAGGGCTTTCTGCCACCATGAAGTGTCAAAAGAAATTTGAGAATGTTCAACAAACTGCTCTGTGGTTTGCTTGTGCTCCTTTCTTCCTCTCAGTTTCTCTTTACTGAATTCTGATGAGCTGCATGGCATGAAAAGTATCCTTACTTTACACTACAAAGCGTTATCTAAAAGTACTTGACCAAACAAAATTTTGCTGACCTTAGTCTTTTACTCATGTAGCCTTATATAAAAAGTCATTCAGAATACCAGTACAAAAGAAATACTGAATAAAATTTCCACTTAGGTAGCTAATCCCCTGTAGATCAATGTGTCAGATTATAATGTATAGAGGGGTCATTGACCTATATCTTCAGCTGTGTTCCTCAGGATGATAAACACTACAGGAGAGTCAAAACAACAAAGCATAATTAAACAAAATGCCTTATAACAAGCTGTTTTCTGAAGAGTCAGAACATACATGCCATTGAAAGTTCGGCATCATCCAAAAATTACAGCCCAATGGCACATAGCATATGGGTGCAATTTATTTTCTGAGTTAAGGGAAAAGCTTAAAAACACCTGTGATAACAGGTAGCAAATGTTGGCTTTTCTATAATGTCCACTAAAGTTCTCATCATTTCTTTCTCAGGGTTCAGTAATAGTTGCTTTGGATTCATTCCTAGAAATATCAGCTATTGGGGAAGTCAATAAAATATCCAAAATAAATTAAGTTTGGAACAGCTTTCATGTAAAATTTTCTTATTATATATAGCAAATAAACACGGAAACACCAATCTTGCAAACAAACATCTGCATAAAGCAAAGTCGTTAAAAAAAAAAAAAAAAGGAAATATTGCATTTTTCTCTTCAGATGTTGCATAAACAGCTATCCTTTGAACATCAAACAATAGGGTTTGGTCTTGCACCATTGGTGTCAGTGGGAACACTGACAGAAGGAAATCTGTGAAGAACGCTTATATAGAGTGCAGGTGACTATATCAAGAACACTCCGAGAATGCTGCTAATTAAGCAAGTATGAATGATGGTTTGGAAATCAAAAAGAAACAAATGCAGTTTAAAAAATCCACTCTTGAGCTTTTAAAATTGCATTGCAAATATTTGACAGTGTTTCTTTTTTTTTAATTAAAAGTATCACAGAGAACTGTCTGTGGTAAAGGCACACAAAGTTAGTAGTCATATTTTTGTCAATGCTAATATGAAAGACCAGGGAAAATGAAAGAGTTGAGTCTTTCTTGACTGGTGCCGGATCTGGCTAGCTCTTTTTCATTTTGGAAGCTTTTTTCTATTTTTGTTTTGCTTTGTTTTCCCCATTTTCAAATTATTCATTGTGTTGTTCCTCAAGTGCTTAAAGCATGTCTAGACCATTCCCAAACTAGCATTTAATGAAAGCAGGTTATTCTGATTGAAGGATGGTAGCTGCTGCATGCTGTGGTTTGGGGTCTGCCTCTCTGACAGCCATATTAAGGCATCTGGTTTTGCCCTTTCATGAGGTCTTCAACATTATTCAGTATGGACTGAGAATCCCACAGGCCCTCCCTTCTTCAGGGTAAGGAACTGCAAAAGGGGAATATCAGAAAAGCTGGAGCAGATGTAGGAGGCATGATTTATTCTGCCTCAGTGTGAAACTACTACAAAAGAATGTATATTTTATAATGTGTCACAACTAGGTTTGTAACAACATAAACAAAATACACAGCAGCCGTGCCAGCAGTGATCATAAATACATGTTTAGCATAGCAGCTATAATAACTTCCATATCATCATACAAGAGCAAATTCTTGTCACACTCTTGTAGGTGGAAAAAATATGCTCTTTAAAATGTTTCACATGAAAATTCAATGCTCCCATTACCAGAGAGTGCAGTTCTCACAGGGCAAATAAGACTGCAGTCTGAAAACTATTTTAATAAATCAAAAATAAATACACTGCTGTCTATATTCTCTTTAAAGGCTTATTTTGACTCTGGCTCAGGGTCTTGTAGAGCAGATGTGGCAGTGAACATGTACACACGTTCTTTTTTCTTCCTCTGCCTCTTTTTAAACACCATAGAGAGAAAACAAGTAGCACTTGCAATTCCCAACCCCAGAGGATCCTCAAAGCACTTTCAAATCCCTACTTTTGCTAATAAATTTAATATGAAGAACAACCAAGTTGAAAACCCATCCAATAAAACAAGAAGTGGATGTAATATTTGTTGGGGGTCCATTCCTTTTTCTGCCCCAATGTCTTCTGGGACTACAAGCATAGAAGTAGCCTCTTAGCCTCCTTTCTCTTGTGTGTTTTATCCTCTCATTTTAGACCATAAGATCTACAACACAGTGAGCTTTGTACTATCAAGGTAACTTTAGGAAGGTCAAACTGATGGAATCATACCTGTTCCAAATATTTGCCCTTTTACCTCATTACATAAAATCAGACAGCTGTGCTTTTACCCTCAGGTTTTATTTTTGCATACCTACACCTCTTGTGCTTAAGACCACCCCTTTTCACTCCTCACCTGCCAAGAAATAGTGAGTAAGAGCAGTTATTTTAGTTGCAGCCTCTGAATTTGGGGTGCTCAAAAATATATACCACTCCAAGCTATAAAAATGTGATCCAAAAATGGCTGTTCTAATAGCCCATATGCTTCATCATTTGATAACATTTTGAGGTATCCATGGCTGAGCCCTGTCAGATCCCCTATTGCTGCCTTTGAGGCTGGAGCCTTGAATTTAGGCCTGCTGGGGGAAATGCAACTCTCATTCTCCACAGTTTGTCCCTAGTATTCTTAATCAGTAATTACTTGCCATGGAAAAGCAAGTTTAAGATCTTCTCAGCTGCATGTTTTTATTACTCCTATATTACTTTCACATCTCACTTGTACTGAATATATGTCTTACTTTTATAAAACTGTCTTGAGGAATATTACTTTCCTAATGCGGTTATAATCAAGCAGAGAAAAGTACTGCTCTTCTGTTCTCTTCAACAGTCAACACTTCAAATATTAAGCATTTATTCAACCTTGTATTTCTGATTGTTCACTCCATGTATTTAGTCCTTCCCTTTTCTCAGTATCCAGGGAGTCAGGGCTACTGGCTTCTGAAGTCAGTTCAGATGGTTATCTGCAATTTTTCTTTACAGTGCTCTTCGAGGTCAAATCCATTACAGCTTGTGCTCAAACCGACTTTCCACACTTAACTCTGCTGGGCTTACTGTGACACACTCAGCAGTTCACCTCAGAACCTGTTATCCATAGATACAGTAGATGTTAAATTTGATACAGAAAAAGAACCTGCTTCCTGTCTCCTTTTCATTTAAAAAGTCTTGTGAACAGAGTGACATTTTAGATGGAAAAAAACCAAACAACAAAGCATGGTATGAGATGCTAATAAGTATCACCACATCCAAAATTAAATACACCCAGAAAAAATACATAACATACAGTACAGCTGCAGTCAGGAAGTTTAATCACACTGGCCATCCCAAAGAGCTTAGAAATTGTGTTTTCTTTGTGTCATATCATATCAACTGGGAAAGAAATGTACATCAGCAAATAAAGCTCCTTAAATATTTGCAGCTGATTTGTAATGGAAATTACAGAGCCAAGATAACGTTATTTTCTTATGCCTCAAAGTCTTGGGTAAACTGGTATATATAAGGCTTTCTTTTTTAAAAAAATACAGGAATTGATTTAAAATCCATCACAGGCATACTACTGATGAAACAGCCAGTCTCAGGTACCTGCAATTTACATTCCAGTTGTAGATTAATACATCAGCCTTTTACATCTGAAGGTAGGGGATTCTCTTTCCTCAATTTTCAGAGGTTTTTTTTCCCCAAGCTGATTAAGATGGATGTGATCATCGTTGTTAGGGAAAAGGCACCAATATGAAAGGAGTAAAGGAATTTCAGTCTTTCAAGTGATGTTAATATTCTGAATTTGGTTGGCATTTGCAGGTTCCCCAGCCTCACAGTGACCAGGATGGCAAAGCAGCCCTGATAAGCAGATTGAAAATGGCTCATCCTCAGCTGAACTATTCCAATACTCATCTGTGCCCTCCATCCAAAACAAACATTAAAAAAAAAAGAAAAAAAAAGGAAAGCAGGTGGAGATGCTAAGACTAATACGCTTCGTACCAAGCAAGGTTATCTTGGCGTGACTGTGACATCTATATTTTGGAAACAGAAGTGGCTACCTATGACTTCCAAGTACAGTCATAGGACCACTTATCCTAAAGACACCCTGTCTCTCCCTACTTTTCATCAACCACAAGTGGTACAAATTTTGACACCCTCTGAGCGTTCATCGGCTTCTTCTAATGATAGCAAATGGAGATTTGCTATCATTAATCCAACAGACACTTTTCTAGCAGTAATAATGGATGGAAAAAACGGAGAGTTAGGGTTTAAAGATAATCTCACTTCTATCGTTTTCATTCATTTCATAGTGCAAGCAGAGCTGAGGTGCTCAAATGTGCCTTAGGTGGGCACACTAAAAGTTTCCATGCTAGCTCTGTAGCTACTTTGTCAAAACCCAGCAAAAACACACGAGAGTGTTTCATGACAATAAAAAAAGTAAAAACTCAGCCCTAAGTGTTAGGAAAGGAAAAAGAAAAATATGTGGCCATATCATCAAAGAACCATAAAGTTCTTTTCTTAACTATTCAGAAGAGTGCCTTTGATTTGCAGTAAAAGGAGCTTTATATCTCAGAGGTACAGTACAGTAGTTTGATTACTATCATGTAATGTGACATTTGCTCAGATAATGACTTTTTTGTGAATGGTTGAGTCAATAAGCACATAAAATCCCTGCATTTTGTCAGTGTTTGTGTTATTGCTGCCCTTTGGCTAAAGTAATTATATTTCTTTTCTTTTCTGAAAACTTACGTAGTGTTTTCCTTCTCTTTATTAAGTCTGTTCTACTTATATTTAATTACTCAAGGTTTGGCAGTCTTCTTGTTGTTTACACTCTTGTGCTGTGAAATGAGTTGCACTAGGCTGGTTAATGTGCTTGGTTAGACATACTGTATTGAGTAAAATTATCTGGACGAATAAGCAAAAAAAAAAATTCACTTTTCCTTTGCAATTCAAATATTATTATTCAAAAATACATATTTTACAAGTATATCATACTTGAGTTTCTAAATAAGTTTTACATATTACCTGATCCCCAATAAGTGAAGTATTAGCTGACTGTATGGTCCCTTCCACCTTACTCAGGTGTTAGCAGAAGGTCTAGAGGAGGAGATAAGAAGGTTGGAATTTCTGCTGGATATACACCAGAGGATTATAGAGAGAGCCAAACCTGGAAGACTTGTATCTCTTTCCAGGTTTTGCCATATACTGCTTTTGTGGCCCTAAATAAACCATTAGATCCTTATGCCTCACACTGATAAATGGGAGTAGTATTTTGCACACACAAAAAAAGTGGTTTGCACTCTTCTAGGCACTGAGTTTGAAAACTGCATTGAGGCCACAATTCCATACTCTAAAAATAAATTTAAAAAAACCAAATTTACTTCATCTCATAAGAGAAAGTCCCAACTGAGCAAACCGCTGATACATATATGATTGAAGTCATAGAATCATAGAATCATAGAATAGATTGGGTTGGAAAAGACCTCCAAGATCATCAAGTCCAACCCCTGATCC
>JAYRBT010000114.1:71912645-71934029 GCA_036023395.1 Myiotriccus ornatus | reverse complement strand
TGGGCACACTGCTGGCTCATGTTCAGCCTCCTGTCGATCAGCACCCCCAGATCCCTTTCCACCTGGCTGCTCTCCAGTCAATTCAATCACTTAAAGGTAGGGATATTCTTAAAGAGTTTACTGATTCAGGGCCTTAACCTCTCAGGAACACATTGATTCATAGCTTGAGGTTGCGGTTATTTTGTTGTTTCTTTCAGTGCATGCTTATTTATAAAGATTTTCCTGTCTGAGTAGACCTTATGGCCTTTGCTGTGCTGGGCTTCTTCTCAGTAATCTAAACAGTTTATAAAGATTTCTAAATATGTAATTAGAAACTTTTACACCTAGCAATTGGATCTGTCAAGGGATTGAAATAGAAGGAACATGAACTTTTTTTGCTGAGAGTTTAATGGCCTGAAGTACAGCTGCAATATTTGGAAAAATCTGTTTGAAAGTTGTTTATGGATTCCATAACGAATATGAAGAATTACAGGTTTTTTCCTGATCTTTTGCTTCCACAATCAGGTAAGAACACTAAGAAAGGGGAGAAGAAAGGGTTTCAGGTGGCACTGAAGAAGCAGAGCAGAAGGAACAGAACCTCTTTAAATGGAACATCATGGACAAAGAGACAGCTCAAGTAAAACAGGTTTTTAGCTCTGCTGCTGAAAGCACTGAAGAACAAGGCATTTTTTACGATGTTCTACCAGTATGGCAGGCCTGATGAGACACTTAATTGACAAAGGGCTGGGATGGTTATAAAGATATGAATATCTCCTTGCCTGTACTAAAGTGAGAAGAGAGAAGACCAGCAGCAGAAACAGGAAACACACTGCACTGTGTGGAGGGAAGAAACTCTTCAGTTGGGAGTGAAGGTCAGAAACAGATTAAGGGAATCCAGCACTGCACACACACATGGGCTGGTTTGCTGTTTCAGATAGATGTGCATTCTTCTGGCACGAGGCACGGCACAATTACAACCTGAAGCAACTTGCATGTTTCTCCTGTTCCTAATTACCCTGTTTCCTTCAAGAGGTGAGCTGAAACCTCAAAATCCTCAGATGCAGGAGTCATATGGGGTTAAATCTGGTCTAGGCTGCCTTGGAGACTAAGGATGGTAGGCTGTAGGATGCTATGTCTCTGAACAAGGAATGGTGTCCCAGTTTAAATAAGACACAAGTGTTTTGCTGAGGATGAGTTATGAGAAAAGACCTAAACTCCTCCCTCTAAGCAATTATAAATCTGAAATTAAGAAGAAAAAAAAATTATGGAAAAGGAAAAATAACAGCCCTTTATTAAAGATATGTGTGATATTGGCAGAAACAACAGTGAAAAAAACCAAGTGAAACAACCAAACAATACTCCTATACCCACAGATAATCCCCTTCAAAACAAACCAATAAACAAGCAAAGAAAAAAATGTAAACAGTTCAGTTTGTGCCCTTTAGTGCAGTTTCTACCACCGTCAACAGGGGGCGCCGTTGGATCACTGGAGATGCAGAGCCTGCAGTTCTTTATGCTGACCAGCAGGGGGCGCTGTGGATTCACTGGTCGTTGCCACATGGGGTAACACCCTCTGGGGTGTGTTGGAGAAATCAAAAAAAATGGGTTTCCCTCCCTTTCCCACACACTGGGAAAGGGGAGAGGAGGGAAAGAAACAACAACAAAAACAAAGTCCTCCTCAATGGAAAAAAAAAACCCGACTCACTCTGTTCAGCTGGTCGAAATCATGCAGCACCATCCTCTCTCTCCCCCTGATGTGCACAAGGACCACCACCAGGAAAAAAAACGGGAACAGGAAAGGGGAAAAACCTCCAGAAAAAAAAAAAACACAGCTCCTCCCTGATGAAAAAAATCCGAGCAGGGTCTGTAGCTGGCAAGCAGGTTGAGAACAACAGAAACCACCGAGCTTCCACTCCGACCTTGCTCCAGCCTCCACAGCCAGCCCAAAAACTCCTCCCCCTCTTTCCCAGGAGACAAGAGGAAAAAAATTAAAGAGGAGCCCCTTATCTCCCCCATTTCCTATGAGACTAAGTTCTGAGCAATTAACCAGAGAGCCAGTTCTTTTGTGTCCCTTAACTGCTCACTTAAGATACCTGCATGCAGTGGGCAGGGGGAAGGGAAAAAATTCCTGCCTGGTTTCCAAGAACCAGCTAAAGCATGACAAATGGCAAGAGGAGGTGGGAGCACACAGGAGAGGGACAGTGCTGTGGCCTCCTCATGTGGAGCAAAGCATTTGGAGGAGCTGTGCTGCAACCCAAGCACAGGGGGTCTGGGGTGCCCAGCAAACAGGCAGCCAACAGGATGCCAGGGCTCCACAGCACAGGCCCCTTGGCCCTCTTTGGCAATCACCTGGCATTTCCTCATGAGATGAGAGCATTAACACCTTTGCAATATCCTTGCTGAGGAGAATGGAAATGGATCCCAAGGAACATGTTGTTGTGGCTTCCACCTAATGAGAGCTGAGAAATACCTGTGTGGATGCTGTGACCTTTGCCAGTATCCACACCATGCAAATTCCACAGGAAAGCAAAGGACTTAGGTTTCCATTAGTCTCAAGCTGGCTTCTTCTACATGCTTAAAAATCCTGTTTTGAAACAATGTTCATTCACCCGTTTTCAAAGAGTGCCAAATGGACACATTGCAAAGCAGAGACACTGCATGACTTTCCAAATGAAACTCCTACCATCTGGGAGCAGAGTAATGGTTTTCAGCTTAACAGGCCAGAGGGTTCATAAAGCAGCCCAAGAGTATGACAGGGCATTTCTCCCTTCAGGAGCAACAGAATTCTGTTGGTCAGCTTTGAATGATCTTCTGCTGCATTGTAACACACCTGTCAAGAGGTTTAACTAATATTATGCTTTCTGGGCATACTTGTATTGACTTCTCTGATAAGCGTTACCTACAAAATCATGCATGAAAACTCACCAAACATATGCTAAACTTTTTCTCAAATAGCTGTTCTGCTCCCTTTCCTGTATCATACACACTGATGTTTATTCCATATTTAGCAAAAATCAATATAGCTGCACCACAGATTTTGAAAAATGCCCAATGTCAGCATGAAACACGAGTAAGAAAAGGCCTAGTGTGAGGGTTGTTTCTGGGCTGAGGTACATGATAATAGTGGCTTAAAAAGTTGTGCATCAATCTGAGGCATTCATTTGTGTGCACACCTTCCACATGACCATACATGAGATGGTGGGGATGAGATAGGCACAGGGACATTAAGACCTGCTCAGTAGACATGCAGCAGCATGTTAAGCTGCCAAAGCATGATTTTGTGTCTGATCCTGACTACATAACCTGTGCTGTGTTAATATGCAGAGGTTTCCCATTACCATCTGTTTATATCGGTATAAGGTGATGTTATCAGGCAAAAAAAATCAGTCAGCAGCTCTAAGAGTCTTTTTATCCACTCTTTGTGTTACAGCTGCATGTAGGAGCTCCATCTGCAGCGCTGACTTTGCCATGTTAGACATACAGCAAAGCCCATGGTGGGAGATGACAGTCCCCTGGCTTAAGGGCTGAAAATTTTAACTAAAGACACAGATGCAGCAGGCAGAATTGCCTCACCTAACTTTAAACATTTAGAAACCAGCTTGGAGCCTGAGCTAGTTACTTAGGCTACCTTCAGAGAAAAAGTCATGTACATAGAGGAGGCATTTTTCTCAGCTGTCTTAGACACTACTTTTACCTGAGATGAATCCCTGCTTCTGTAAATATAGGAAGAACCCAGACAATTAGATTGACACCCAGCCCTTGCAGGACTGAGGGTTAGGAAAGATGTCTCTCCCAATAAGAACATGAAACAGGGACATTACACCCATGCAGCTGACAGAGAGCTGAGGTACAGGGAAAATACCATCAGTTGCCCAGAAGCTGTATACTAGTCCCAGATCTGAGCCCAAATCCTTTCAGCAACAAAGCTACAGGTCCTTCTCCTGGTCCTTAGAGCATGGGAAAAGGCAGCTTCACAGAGCTGCAGGACTCAAGGCTCCCTGTTGATGTGGTATTTCATCTGCTCAGTCCCAAAGTGGAGTCACAAGAGTCCCCACTGTGCCTGCAGTTCTCCGTGAAGGATGTCCTATTTCACACACCAAATGCGTGGTTGGTTCCCCACGAAGCAGAATAATTCATCATGTTTAGTAAACCAGGAGCTCAGATGCATAATGCTAACCACTATTAACCACGGATCAGTTGCTAAAAAACAAGGCAGTTGATTTCAAGGAAAGGGAAGAATAATGAGTGACTGCAACATTACCCACAATTAATTATCGTGGTTGTCTGTTTCAAACAATTACAAGCCATTTATTGGTTTTAATGCCAGTGTTGATGCCCACCTTCTGGCTAGCTGTGCTGAGATCTCCCTGAGGTATGTGCTGCTTCTTCCGTTGCTTTGTGGACTCACATTCAAAGAGCCGTTTGGCCTGTAAACTTGCTAGGTTGTCTGTAAACACGGTGAAAGAAGACAGTTACTGCATGAAACCAGAGAACACACCTGCATGCTAATGAGTTAAATGTCAGGACAGAAACGCAAGACCAACGCTCCACGCTGACCTCTAGAAAAAAAAAGATTTACTTCTGTCACGTTTCAAACAGAAAAATAAAGTGTAACTTCTTGTGTCAATACCTAATTTATTTTGCAACCAATAACTAAATGAATATTACTTGAACTTCTATTTTAATCCACTGTTGTGCTTTTCATAGGTTCTCCCTGCCCTAGAGGTACTGTACTGTCCATACTGGTTACAATATTTGCTGTCTGAGGCTGATGTACACTTAAAACTCTATAACAATGAAAGTGTTTGGACCACGAAACAGCTTTCATTCCCCTCCAAATGCCCCCAAGGTATTGATTTTCCTATTGTAGTTTTATTTTACCTTAAACTGAAGGGATTTCTAATACCAGTAAAGAACAAACTGAAGACAGCGTGAACTATAAAGCATTTAGCTTTTTTTCCCTCTTTTAATCTGCATTGCACCTGTGATAAAAATCAACAATGTCATTAAAGTCAGGGCTAAGGCTGCAGTCAAACTTTGATACTCCCACAACAGCTAGGAATTACAGCAGCACAGAGCACACAGGACACACATCAGCATAAATGGAGCTGTTGATTACAGCATGCGACAATGCAGTGTATTTCCAAGCCGATTTCAGATTTCTGCAATGCAGACCCTAAGAAGCAGAAGAGAAACTTTCTCTTACTCCTATAATGCTTTTGAGGCTGATTCACTTTGGCAGTGATTGAGGGTTATCATAAGATGGCTGTTTGACCATCCGTGTAAAATGAGATGGATTTACTTTATTTACGTGGTGGGCCTATCCTTCTTTGTAACTGATGAGTGCCTGAAGCACAGAATAACTTCTCACAGATGATATAAACTGGCGGTGATGGGTGAATTTCTACGTTCTACTTTTTATTTTTTATAATACTGTAAAAGACAGTACTGTTCTCCTCAAGCTCCATTCATGCATAGCCTCAGAGAACTTCAGTCATGTCTCACCAGCAAATGCCATGGAAGCATTACTGTGCCCCTGAGATTAGCCTATCTCACCAAGGCCGCACACAAAATGAGGAGGGCAGAGCAGGGAAGAGAAACTACCTAATCTTCCATCCACCCTTGTGCTTAAACCACCAAGCCATTCTTCAAACACAACAGTGAATGTAAATTCTTACCATAAATAATGCAGTTAAATTTCAGGCATTGGTGCTGTTGAGAAACCACCTCCAAAATTAGGTGTTGCCAAAAAGAGTATTCCATTTCAATTTAAATACTATGTCACTTGTGCCCCATCCCTATGTGGCAGCTGTCTCCTAATGCAAGAAGGGCGCATGCAAGCCAGACCTAATGGAGGCAGAAGAATTAAGGTAGCTGAGCAGGTTTTTTAGTCTGCTCTTCAATTATCTTATGTCATTTTCAGCTCACCATTTGCCCTCCAGGACCACACCAAGCCCTGGATCTTACACAGAAGTGCCGATTTGCTAGATAGCTAAAGGGCCTTCATCCCAGCCCCTCTCCCTTTTTCTTAGAGGACAAGTCAAGGCACCCAGCAAGACTTCTTGCATTCCCATAGAGGCCGTGACTCTGAAGTGCAGTCCAGGCAGAGACAGAGCAGATTCTCCACCAGATCCATGCAGGCACCATTGCAGAGGGCTGTGCAGGATTCCTGGAAACCCTGTGGGCTGCCCTGCTCTCAAGACTCTTGTGGGCAAAGGAGGCTTATGAACACTGGCCCCACACCGACTGTACCATAAGAGGTAGAGCCAGATCAGATGAGGTCACTGTGCAGACACAACTGTGCTGTTTCCCCTTCCCTCCTGGCAGAATAGGGGAAGGAATGGTGGGGCTTGTAAATCTGAAAGTATTTTTCCTAGGTATTTTCAGAGCACCATCCATATGACTAATACACGGCCCTCCCCTCCCACCCCATCCTGTGCTTACATGCTATCTGAAGCACTGCTCTCCTGGAAGGAGATAAGAAGGGGGGAAGTTCTCCAGTATTTCTGAGGTGCAGAGATAACTTGTGGCAACAGCTCTTTCTGCTGCAGTCAGTTTCAGGGGAGAGAATATTTCCAGCAAATGGAGTCCCACTTTTGCTCCCATTGCTGAGGGGGAAACTGTTGAAGGAAGAAAAACCTCATCCCTGTTCCTGAGAGGGTACTGACCTCTTCTCCACGGGAAGCGAGCAATTATTTTCAGACCCTTTACAATGCAAACTCTGGTAATAAATGCACACTGAAGGCTTTTAAGAGTGAGCGTTATTGAACCACTGGGCTGACAACAGCAGTGATAGTCTGTTGTGTAAATACATACACAGGGACTGTTCCAAGTCCTCCTTCAGCAGTCTCAGCATGCAAACAGAGTGCTTCAACACCCAGTGTGAGATGATCATTTCTGATTCTTCCATTTAGAGAATTCCCCAAAGGTGGCCCTGGGCCATCTATTTTTTGGAACAATGTCAGCATTATGCACACTCAGCCCAGAAGGAGACAAAACTATTTTTGCCAGCCAGAAATAAATCTCAAACACCGTAGCCTTATATATCTACTGAAAATACAGGCATTGTCTCTGATATGTAATAGCTGTGCAGATGGAGAAATCTCCTTAGTGGTTTTTACTGCTTCTGTGGAAAATGGGGCATGACTGTCCCTCGGCTGGGTTTGCTCACAGGCAGCCCCTGCCTCCCTTCTCTCCCTCCCCTTGTTCTCTGTAGTGGCTGGCAGTGCTCCCAGGAGGCACGCGTCCTGCCGCTTCACTGCATTACCTAAACAATCCCTGGTACAAAAGCCCTGCAAGCAGCTGAGAACCTCGATATTTCTTCTCTTTGCCTCTGTTTACCTCCCAAAACCAGACCTGCTAATTAGGCTGTGGGATTAATGCAAGCTGCAAGACTGTGGCCCTAGACAGCTTCTACACTCCTGCCTCCTTGCTGCATAAAAGGGCAGCCTAATTAATTGGCTTTATTGAGTCTCTTTTTGGGTGCAGGGTGTTGATGCATCAGCTAATAAAAACAGAAGAGAAGCTAGCACTTACAGAAAATGACAATATCAGGAGTAGGCAGGGTGCTTTGTGTTATGTGTCACAGCTCATAACGGAGAGTGGTGGTTGATATCTTTATTAGCTCCTGACTATTAGCTCCTGTGTGTGCACATGTGTGTGCATCTGCCTGTGCCCTGAGGAAAAAAAAGACCAGATGTGTAGAAGGTAACTTGAACACCTTAATATACCTTAATATACTTCTGCATCCTATTGATTGGAAAACTATTGTAAAATAGATATTGAGAGTTTTAAAACATGTTGCTGTACATGGACAGCAGTGTATAAACAGCCTTGAAAAGAATTATATTTTAATGCTGTTTCACTGAAATTCTTTTTAAAATTATATATTTGTAAGTGTTTGGCTTAAAAAAGCTTTTGCAGGTTCTGATAATATAATGAGGTCAAGCTGCAGTCTTGCAGATGAGTACAGTATAAATGAACTTATGAAAACTAATTTCAACCATTTCCTGAAGAGCATAACTGGGAGAATATACCACCTCCAAATGCAAAAAGAAAATTATCAGGAGAGACTTTATTCATTTAAGAACCACCACAGAGCTAAAGAAAAGGGTACATGCAGCTTTTTTAAAATGTCAGAAATCCATTTCTCAGAGTTAAGGATCTCTCAATGCCCACTTCATAATTAATCGGTGAGCTACTAACATTTATTAAAAAAACTAACATATCATATCCATATGTTGTTCAATTGGGTGAATCAAGTCTAAATGAGAAAATTTTGAAAATCTTAACAATGTGACTATTGAAGGCTAAGCATAAACAGAACTGTTCAGTGGGGTCAAAGAAAAACTGAATATTCACTCCAGGGAGTATCTAGCTGTGTCATCTGTTCTGATGCCATTTTAGTCTGTTATACTGCAAAAATCTTCCACACATATATCTCCTCCCATTTTGAATTACCTTACTAAAGGACTTGGTCCCAACCTTCACTGATTCCCACAGGAGCAAATTCTCTACTTCTCAAAGGTTTTTCGTTCTCTTTTATTAATCAGTTTGTTTCTGCAAGTGAATTACTGCAAACCTAGACTAAAACTACACCTGCTTCAGTAGACACTGTGTAAGCAGCTTCTTACAGCTCTTTAAATTTATTTCCATATTGACCTAATTAACATTTCTTCTATTTAACTTTTAAGTGCCCGTACAGTAAGATGAAGTTAGCTAAATACCATGAAACATCCATGGTATTTAAGCCAACACCAGCCAACTCGCTTAACCAAGTAGGCACAGATCTCATATTTTGAAATAGAAAGGCTTAAGAAATTTATGCTCTGCTTTTTTAAAGTATGTGAATTTACTTAACAGAAAGTACTTCAAGAATTAGATAAGACAGTCTTATAAAACCAACGGTTTTAATAAACAGTCTTATTCATACCCTGTTCCCAGAAACACAGTAGCACTGATACTGTAAGTTTTAATAGCAGTTCAGGATGTGCTTTTTTATTCCCCTTCTTTTTTAAAAAAATATTTGCAGCCTCTTTCAAGAGCTTAAGATTTAATCTGTAAATTATTTTTAAAGGGAAATGTGGTGATTGATGCAATATCAGAGACTGCATATTTTTTAGGGTTCTTTTGTTAGATGCTGTCTTAGAGCAACACCTAGTGGCATACTAGCTCTGCACCCTCCCTCAAAATAACTTGTGATGCAAGAGAAATTCCTATAATTACCTATGAGAGGTTTACACACACACACACACATTGTAGGAGGCATTCCCAGCCAGTCTGGGGTACCACTTACAGACCTTTATAGTACTTTCATTATATTCAGAGTGTAATCATTAAAAAGTCTGAACTTAGACCCTCAAAGTGGCAAGAACTACCTTACCTTGTTTTCCTCAGCTGCACCCATGTTAAAACTCTACTTCTTTTGTCTTAGTTCATCCAGAAGAAGTTTATTTTCTGTATAAATTCCTACATTCAAAAGGAAAAATATACGTTAACATTCTTTCCTGATACAGCACTCAGTTTCTGTATTTGTACAGCTAGAAACTAAGAATTTGTCACCCTGACTCAGGCAGTCAATTTTTACTATTTTCTGTGATCTCCTTGATTTCATTAGGAATCAAACTTATTCAACTAATTTTACATTCATTCAATTTCAATTACGTACTTAGGGAGTTGTAGTTGTAACTGAGACTCTGGTAGCAAAAATTGCTTTTGTGTCTTTGGGATGCTTTTACAAACGTCCTCAACCCTCCCTGTAAGTTATTCAGGTTGAGCCTATACTCTCTAAAGAAGAAGCAAATTATTCTGGGTCTAGACACATTCAAGTACTAGTCAGGAACTAATATCTCAGAGAATGTTATTTAAACAAAAGGATTGAAATAATTATAAAAAAATAAAGATTTTCAAAGTTAAATTTGCAATAATGGTTAAGCTTAGTTCTCCTAAAAAGTCATAAAAACATTTTTAAATAATTGAAATCAGCATTCAAGGAGTACAATTTTGTAACCAAGTTTTTACAATAGGTAAAACTCGGAAACTGATGGGAAGCATTAGGTGAGACCATGTGTAAAACTCTGACTGGAGTATTTAGCTGTTTTAGCAGCAATTTTTCAAGTGCTGAAAGATTTTTCCCCTTTTATTGTGGTTAAACAGTTTTGTACAACATTTCATTCATTGAAAGTATAAAATTGAGTGGGATTGAAAGGTAATACTTTGTCTTCCACTTCCAATCTACAAACAAAAACAAACCATGAAAGAGTTAAAGCTAATTATATAAACATCTTGGGGAAAATGTAACCACAAAAACTAGTTTAATGCACTAATTACAATGAATACTTTCTCATTAATAAGTCAATTAGTTCAAACCACAAAGTGTTTTAATTTAAAAAATGCCACCAGTTATTGAAAGTAATTTTATTTCATTAACAAATAGAAAAAAGATGTATTTTCTGCAATTAAATAGAATTCCAATTGAATAATATTTCCTTTTCCATTTACGGTAGTTTGACACAAAGAAAAAATAAAAGTAATGATAATAAACAAGAAATATCACCTAATATTATAATAATAAAATTGTAAATTAAGCAGTAGCCATGTGTAGATTTAATGTGTCATTTACATTTAGTCACAAATCAACATGTCTATAATTAACAACAAATAATGATCAACTATTTCTGAAGAAAATAATTTGAAGGGAAAATCAAGAATGAAAGACTAAAACCAGTAATTAGTTCAATCAAAATTTTTTGCGTCGTGTAGGAAATCATGGCTGAAAACACTTTTTGTATAAATTCTTGCCAGCATGTGCTATACAGACTATTTTTAAGCAACAGTATTACTATTTTTGTTGCTTTTCAAGTTTCTTCAGCTCAAATTGAGTCCAAAAGAAAAATTTTTAACAGCATGTCTCTGTGTTTGATACAAACTAAACAATTCATGACAAACATCGCACTAACTCAATGGGTGAGAAACACTGGATGGTGCCTAAAGTCAAAAAAAGGGGGGGAAAGGGTACCAAAGCCACAGAAACCCTCAAAATAAAGAGAAGGATAGAGTGAGCAATTCAACCATAGGCAATATGCTGAGTGAAGGAGCGCTGAGCTCATTTGCTTCACTGGTAAGCCCAGCTTTTATGGGCACTCCTCAGGAATAAACAAGACATGCTTTCTTTGTAAAGGTATCAGAATAGCTGAACAACATTTTTAAACCACAATACATTGTTGAATACAGCACAGTCTAAATGATAAGCTCTGGGTCCTCCACATCATTCTGGCATGCTTCATGATCTCTGTGAAACCTCAGAAAAAGATGACCAGGTCCACTTCATGCACATATTAGGATACGTTTTTAAAGACTGGCAATAACTCTGTCCTGTGATGAAGAGGTTATTCATACCACACATCTTTAGCCACATAATTTAAACATGTATTCTCTCTAGGTTCTGGCCAGTAGCCAGTGGAGAGAGAAACTTTTTTTTCCTGGAGGTGATTCAGATTATGCAAATCAGAGCTCTCTGAAGAGCTTGACAATAGGAAGAGTTTGGATAATAGGGTGATAGTATCTGTTGCTAAGACTGGATCATGTGAACACTTCCTTAATTTCTTTTTTCATACTGGTTCAGCTGCTCATTATGAGCTATTGTACAATTTGAAGAGTAAAACTTGGTTTGGTTTGAAACATTTCCTTTTCCTCCTATCTGGACAAAAAAGTTGGATTTACTTCATATATTTAAAGAGGATTCTTTTATAACCCAAAGGCAGCTGAAGGGATTCTGCTGAATCCAAATAGTCTCTCAAGCATGGAAAGCTATGTCATAAAGGTCAATGTTACAGGATTTAATGAAAGTACAATAACAGAATTTTTGTAACAGAAATTGATCTGAAGCCTCCTGATGACTTTTCTGTAAAGCATTAGGTTGAAGACCTTTTCAGATATACCTTTATTTAAATACATACTGAGTGTAAGCATCCTTGGAAGTTGAATTATTGAGTCTGACAAATCTTTAGATTATAAGCATATGCATTAAGACAGCCTGAGAATATGTAACTGCTACAGCTAAGTGCAGTCAGAAGTCTTTGTGCCAAGTATTATATTACAATTCCTTCACCTTTTCAATAACTTATTGTAAGAGGAAAGAGTACTTAATCATTTTCAGTGTTCAGTGTCTGAGAGAATTCACTAAATTGCAACCTTAACATTATAAATTTAGTATTGCATCATTCTTCTTAAGATCACTGCCATTAGCTTAGTTTTGTTTGTGTTTTTTTTTGGTCCTCAAGTCAGCACCACAGGAAAGAGATTTAAAAAGTCTGAAGTCCCCTGGACTATGTGGAAGAAGAACTGCTTCCCTATCTTTTCCTGTGTTACAAAGTTTAGTAACCTGACAATACTATTTTCCAATAGACGTGCTTTGTTAGATTTTGACCCAACAAAATAAATAAATTATAAAAATTGTATATTATTGATTTTAAGAGTCGGATTCTGATGGTTCTCAGAAGAACCATATTAAATCAAAGCCATTAATAATCTAGGAATATTGTTATGTATTTAGTGACAATTATCATGTAGCAAAGCGTTCTTCTAAATGAAAAATAGCCCTGATTTACTGAGTTAGTTTAGACTTAGTATGGAAGGTATTGAGATACCCCTACTGGCTTCCAAATACCCTTTACACTATGAAAAAGCACTATTGATACTCTTGCAAGCTTTGAATAATGTGGCAAAACACTATAATTATACATGTTACGTCTTAGTATTTCATATTTCTTCATAAAAGTCCAATAAACTACACCATGATAAGACCAAACAACTCCTGTGACTTTGGTTACAAGTCATTGTAAGGCCAGCTGATCTGATTTGCAGATTTCAATCACACGGGGAAAACAGGGTAGCAGAGGTTCTTGTTGACTGAAGGGCTAATGGAGAAAAAAATAAAATCTGAGATTTTATAATACATGAGATAAAATTTCTGATGGGTGAACTATATGGAGAATTAAACGAAGTAGACCTTAAAATCGTATGGCATTTCTAACTCACTACATCCACCAATTTGAAAGAAACTGAAAATCTGTAAACTTTCTAGCGTTGTCCTATAACTAAAACAATCACACTCTCAAAAAGGATTGTTGCTTTATTTATGCTCTGCAGGAACACCAAGGAAAAGTAAATCCTTTTAAAAAATAATTTAGATTTGAGAATAGAGTCATACCAGCATGGCATTTTTCTCTCATGATTCTTAGAAATATAATGTTTGCCCATTGGAAGGACAGAAATACAACAGGGGCAGGAGGGGATCACCTGACACCAGGCAGTGAACATAAAGAAAGGGAGGATAAGAAATCATCCAAAAATACCAAAACCAAATAAAAAATCTCAAGTGGTTGTTATGATAAACAATACAGATGAAGAACATTGAAAAGGATCACTGGTGGGTATGGGGAAGGGGGGTGTGGGTACATATTTGTATGTGTAGATAATTTGTGCTAAAATTTAATTTCCTCTAATCCAAAACTACTAAAATTTCTCAAACCTCACCATGTTTCAGTCCAGATTCATTTAAAATAAGGTTCAGAAGGTTTAGAACAGCTTTTCCAAATTCACAGGTGTTCTCAAAGAAGCACTTCAGAGCTCTGGGGCTCATTTCTGCTGCATGTTATACACTCAGTAGCTCCTTAGTCCACAGCTGATGGTAATGTTTGGCCAACTGTGTGCAGAAAATGAACTGTGTCTTCTCTCAGAGTTCAGTTTTGGAAATAATTGACACACAAGGTACTTTTGGGCACAGATTGAGATGCCTTAAAAATGTCTAATTTTCAAAAACTACTATTTTTCTGCTTTGTTGGATGCCCCACAACTACACACCTAAAATCATGAAGCAAAATTGACATCTTGCTCTACATAGCCCCACTCAAATAGGTCATAATAAGCTTGCATCACATCCTACATCTTGAAGTTTAAGCAAGCACTCACCACAAATTATGGAGTCCTCCTGAACCAAAACTTCACTCAGCACTTAATCAGGAGAGAGAGAGTCTCAGGGATGAGTACTGAAAGAAAAAAATAGTTACAATCTTTGCAAGACATGATCATAAGTTGCTTTACTAAGCATGAAGGTTTTACTACTAATGACAGACAGGTGATGAAATTCTCATGCACCAAGAAAAAGTTACAAATTTATATCACCATCTGATGCTATTTGGAAAAATCTACTAAAATAATATGGGCCAATTAACTGTAGATATTTATCATGTGATCTCATTTAAAATTGCACACTATATAAAATCTACTGGTTATGCCCAGTAGAGTACATAAATATAGTTGCCTGATAGCTCTTAAAGTCTGTTTGCATGCATATATATACATATATAAGTGTGAGAGAGAAGCTTGAAAAAGTATGTCACACATCCATTTTATTATAAAAAGAATGTTTTATTATTTGGCTTGATTGGATCATTTGCATTGAACAGACTCAGTCAGGCTAGTATTCTGCATTTGTAGAAATCCTAGCAGTGTAAAGTGACACTGAATAGGTCTGAAAGCCGTCTACTCAGTTCCTACTGTCATGGCAGTGCTTTATAAAATGTTGAGTTTCATCAGCTCCTGAATTGAAAAGATTGATTTGCTTGTCATGTTGAACAGAGTCTAAAAGAAGTTTAAGGAGCAGCTGACCCTGAGCAGAGCTGCAGCAAAGTCTTCTGGGCATCAAGCAGAAGGCAATTCAAGATTTCCAAGATAATTCCATTTGTTTCAGCTATGAAAAACAGCAACATAACTCACTGTGGAACTGACTCAAGAGGACTTTTCATAATTAATACTTAGAGAAAAGCTTCTTTAAAAGCTGTATTTGCATAAATACAGTAAAATCTCCACTTGCATATGTTTGTCAGAAAAAAAAGAAAAAGTCAATACAGATTTGGTTTTGTATTATTTTCATTCTTATTTTCACTTTTAAATACAGTTGTTCAACTTAATTCACACTGGGATTCTTGCTGAATGAAGGAAAAGGAAAATTGAATTCATGTTGGCATCCCAGGGCAGATGTGCATGGTGGTCATTCACCCCTGCCAGCACTTGATGATGCACAGTCACACATCTCAGGTTGGCAGGGGTGGGAGCAGGGTGTCCCTAAGGGATGCAGTTAGAGCCTACAACACTCAGAGGAATTAAGCTTCTGCTGCCTGCTTGCACCTCTCTGACCATGAACATCTATAAATCACAAGTCTAGAACAACTTCCTCCCAGAAAAGAAATCCTCAGTTAAGTCAGTACCTAAATATGATAGCATGTTTAAAAGCCTTTTTCTGACTACCCACTTTTCAGAGGTCTGAAACAGTCTCAATTTATTCATTCCTGGGCACAGGAATTAATCTAATCCTATCTATCTGTGCTGAATTTACTCAGATGTCATCTCAGACATTTACAGAGTTTTTAAAAACAATTAAGGCTAGGAAAAAACCTCACAGCTCACATATAATCCTCACTCCTCTGCAGTGTATTTCTTTCAAGGGTCTTGGCTAGGGATCCCTGAAAGAATTACAACTGGATTTTTGTACACTTGGATTGGGGTGAGCTGAATTATTTTTTTTTTCAGATAAAAATACATAGTTAAACTGAAATTTGAGGACATGTCCATTTCTCTGAGATTTTCATGAGGATTAAAGTCAAATGAAAGTTGCATCAATAAAGTTGAAACTGGTGCACTTAGGTTTGCTCATTATATAACACTTGTTATATACTACATGTATATATATAAATATATATAAAAACAGTCATGTCATATGCATTCTGTTTATGTTTATGTAGATTATACATTTATGTAAGTCAATTTTTTTTTATTTTAATCATTTCATAATGTGCTATCATATCAACATATTTCATTTTATACAACAAAGCATGCCAATGACCTCAACCCAGTGTTTTCTTTTTCACATGAAGGACAAAATATTCTTGAAACCAGCTGAATTGCCTATAGACTTGAAATTCCAGCTCCTGGTGATTTTAAGCCAGGGAGAAATCTGATAGCTAAAGAAATGCCGTTTGGTTACTACTGTATTTATTGCATCTCAAAAGGGAGAGGGTTGTTTAGATCTGATGGCTCAGTAAAATAGAGCAAGCTGATGAGCACTGCCTGAGCTATAAAAGGCAGCAGCTCATGCAGGCCAGGCTCTGCTGCACATGGGTCACTATGAAGTAGTCATTGCCGACTGCAGCTGTTGAGTGACATTGCAGATGCCCATAGCACACTGCCTAAAACATGTTAGCTGCTCATTAAATCCATTAAACTCTGGGGGTGATGTGGCAGTTATAGGTATAACTGCCACAGTCATGCAGCAACAGTGTAAATGCAACACACAAGTCACATCCTTCTATTTTCAGGCCGTTATTTCAAATTTGGCTAATGAAGAACGAGTGTTTTTACATCAACAGATTCCAAGGTTGAGCTGCATTATAGCATGCAAATCCAATCACCTCTGCTGGCTGTGTTCCCACTGGCAAGACGAAAAGCTGGCCATTAAATTGCTATATAAAGCGATAGTGTGACTACTGGCAATGTTCAAGTTAAGGTTGTATCAGCAATAGCCTTTTCATTACAAACTCACATTTTTCAGGGGTTTTATGCCTTGAGGTAAAATCCAATTGTAATTCTTCATTCAGTGCCTCAATTCAGCTGTGAGGGTTTTGCATCCATCATGTTGCACCCATGGTATTTTTGTCTCATTGATTCATTTTCAGCACTAAACACAAAATATTACAAAATGGGCACATATAAGAAATTATAGCAAAGGGGAATGAGCAGAGCTTCTGCCATTTTTCTGAAAAAAAAGAAAGAGGAAAGAAGTTTCCAACTCCCTGCCCACAAAACTTCCCTTTTCACCTCAGGGTATCATCTAGCATGCATCAGGTATTCCAAGCTAAAATCACAGCGGAGGTAAAATCTGCACCCTTGTGCACAGTTGCCCTGTGCATTGCTTTCGCTTGTATTTTTACCTCAGGCTACCTGAAATACATAGTACCCTGAGGTAAAACATAGCTATTGTGGTAATAAAGGCAAGCCCTAGCAAGGATCCCAATCCTGCCAACAGTTAAAGATAGGTTTATTCTCAAAGAGGCATTCGTAGCCCAACATCAGGAGCGGCACATGCAGAAAATATCACACTCCCTAGGATGAATGGATCTACTGTGGCATTTTTCCTTATACCCAGTGTTAGAGATGCCAGACACCTCCTTGCATTCAGAGCAGCCACTAGTGAAAAGCTGCGTGGTGTGAAGGGCACCTGAAACAGCACCATTTTGGTTTCTTGTTTCAACTTAGATGATTCTTAATCTGGTCTGAGCAGGCATTGTAATGTTCTTAGATGGTGGTTAATTAGACATCAGTTCTGGAGTTGATAAATAAGACGTCTTTTATATAAGAACAGGTAAACTGAACAAAAAAACTAAAAAAAAAAAAACTAAAAAAAAAAAAAAAAAAAGCACATTAGTTGAAAAAGACTGATGGGAGGAGAGAAAAATCTATCTTCTCTCCTCTTGCCTGCCATTTCCCATCTGTCTAACCAGCTTCACTGCAGGACCTATGATGCTTCCTTAGCTGTCACACTTCAACACAAAGCTGACAGGGTCAGGTAAAAAAAAGCCACATGGGTTGTCTTTGTCACCTTGAACCCATAGCTGAGGTAATCAGTCTGCTCTGCCCCTAAAGAGAGTCATCCAAACGCAGATTTCTTGTGTGGTGTGGTGAGGGCATGGTGTGGTGTACACAGCATGCTCCCCATGGACACAAACATAAATGGTTATGCAGGCAGGAGGTCAACAATATCAGAAGTATCACTTTGAGTCTGAAGTTATAGTCCTTTCAAGAGTTTATGCTTTACCTATTCAAACCACTTTTTCAAAGTTATAGAAAGAAATACTGAAGAAATTTATTGTCTCCATTTTTTTAATGAGAAATTGTGGTCAGTGAACATTTCCTGTAAGTGATATTTTAAATTTGACAACATTGTTTGCTTTTTTTCTTTTTTAATTAAAAAAAATAATTTCTTTGTGTTGAAATCACTTCAATAAAAACACTTCATTTCTCTTCTGAAGCTGAGGCTCAGCATGTAAATATAGCTTTACACAGCCAAGTTCTACCACAGCTTATATACTGGTGCAAGTCTCAGTTTTCTTGTTAAAATCTTTTTATTTTCTAGAAATAAACATTTCTGGAACAAAGACTTGAAAGTCTGGCCCAGTGAGTGCAAAGAATTTATTCAGAGAGAAAAATGTCTAACAGACAAGAAAGAGATTGAATCTGTAGCTGAGAGGTCTGCTCTGAGAAGGAATAGAAAAGAAGAAAGCAGAGCTTGAGCAGATCAGTTCAACATTTTTCTGTGCAGACTGTTGCTGAACTTTGACAGCACAGTTAGCATTGCCCACTGTGAGAAGAAGGACACCCTGAAGTCACTTATAAATTAAAGACTTGACCCTTCCAGCATGTATTCTTGTATTCTGTATATACCCATTGCCTTAAGTCTTTAAGAGCTACAGTGGCATTCTTTGCCATTCTGAAAGATGTTATGCAGTGCTGCTTCCTGCTTTAATTACTTCAATTATTTAAGGATAGTATCAGCAACATTCAAGACATGTTTAAATAAGAATTCTCATTGTGAACAGGACTAAGTATTTAATAGAAACACCATCCGCACAACAAACAAATACTCTGACCTTGAAAATTTTCAAAGCCCATGGATACAAGACCAAATACAAATATTTATTTAGATGAAAATTTGCTGCATTTGGCTTTATCATTCTGAGTTGCCCCCATTTCAATTTTCCTAAATATGTTCAGAAACCACAGTTTGTGACAGAAAGGAGACTAGCAGATATTGTCACTATGGAAACAAAAACATTTTTCTTCTGCTCTTAAATGTTGCCTATTAGGAACCAGAGAGGGAAAAAATAATATGTGTATATAATTATTTTACTCTCTGTGATGTTTTTCAGATTGTCAAAGATTGTTTCTATTACAGTTTTCAGAAACAGAGATACTTAACAACAGTAGGAATCTTTACAGGCAATGGGATGTTCCTTCGTTAATGTAGTGAAGCAAAGGTGCATTTCTCCTTGCTACCCCCGTGCTTCGGTAGGAATTTTATTTCCTCACTTGCTGTTCAATTGGATAGGACATTCAGACAGAAGTTAGTTCTGCATTTTATGTTTGGGACTTGGAGCTATTGCTTCTTGATATATTGCTGTTAACAGGCTAAATAAAAATGAGCGATATTTTTTATGAGCTGACAGTTTGTTAAAATGTGGGTGATCATTGTTTATTACACAAAAGCTTTTGCCAGCTTATTCTTTCTCAGACTGAGTTTTATTCTACATACAGATGGACCCTGGACTTTAATCCCAGTGGTAAAGCTCTAATTTACTTCAAAACTGTTGTGAATTCTGGCATTCAACAAGATTAGTGTTTTGCCCTTAGTCTAGTCACAACTACAATCCCCCTTACATATTTCTACAGGCAAAAAGCACTTAAACACCATCTCCACTTAGATGCCATTTTGGTCAGCTTAAATTTTGTGCAAGAGAAGAGTTAAATTTTTTTTTTTTAATTAACAAATATGCATACTCTCATGAAACTTTCAACTTTGTCTTCACATCCATGTAAAAGATACACTTCTTTTGATGGGGAAGCACACTGGAATACTCAAAAAAATTCCACTGTTTCAGTTCCCTCTGTTTTGGAAGTAGTAAATACTTTGTATTCCTCTTGTCTTTCAAGAGTACATTGTGGAGAATTATGTGATTACTTCTTAGCTTTTTGTTGATTTGAGCTTATTTGGTGCAGTCACTTGTGATTCTGCAACACACACTCCATTATCTCTTTGATTTTTTCCTAATTAATTGAAGGATTTGATCACCCACTTCCAACTAGTTTTTAAGCACCCTCAATTATTTTTTGTTTTGGAATTGATTTCGAGTTGAAACGTCTCAACCTAATTGCAAGACATTATACCACAAATCTGTATGAATTAACAAATATTAATGTGTACTTAACATCTGTCCTAGATACCAATATTTATACACACACTCAGAGGATGCTGCCACAGGCTGAAATGAGAAGACAACAACAATGTAGCTTATCTAAGGACTGTATTTCTCTAGTAAAATTTAAATCAGCATGAAGAACATAACCTATTCAGACTAGCTGTCCAGCATTTTATGCGATAACAGGACGTTCTAGATGACCCTTATGCCAGCAGAGGCTGTGCTTCTAGCTGGTATTACTCAGTTAATATTCAGTGTAGGGTATTTCTCCAAATGCCTTGACTGTTGTTTCCATGACAAAAAAAAAAAAATCTTCTGTTTGTCACTAAAATGATGTATTATAAATGTGGTAAGTTGTGTGAACCAGTACCATTTCATATTCTGGGAAAACTGTAAATTTTCACAGTAAGAAAAGTGTTTAGAATCAGTAGAGTTGTTTTAACATTATTTGGTGTTATTTGGAAGTACCTTCCATGCATGAAATTTAGCCTCCTCATAGTAACAAAAATTCAGCTGTACAGGCATAAGGAAACAAACAAAAAGATGAGAGTGCAGAATTGGAGGGAAGAAATCCATGGGTAACCTTTGGTGGTTTTAAGACGTACTCAGAATATTGTACCTTTATCAATGATTAAAAGTCTCTCTCTTTTAAAATGTATCAAACTTTCATTTTTATATGGATGGTTATTACCACAGTAAAAAAGCAACCTCTCACTGAGGAAAAGGTTGATCATAAGGATGGGAAGGCCATTCAAACAAGTAAAACCAGTGCACATGCAAATGTTCTGACAACTGTTTGAAAGAGATTGACAATCCGAAGAAGTGTAAACACATGGGGCCTACATTTACCAAAATAACAAGTGTTGGCAGATGCTCAGCTGGCACTGACACGTCAGGTAACCATCACTCCAGGAGGACAGGTGCTTTCTGAAAATTGGGCACTTTTAAAAAAATGATTGCAAAGAAAGCATTCAAACACCAAGATACCCAAAAAGTTTTATTCGGTTTGCATATAGAGATTTTTACCTCTTTCTCAAGTCTTTCATTCTTTCTTCTTTGTGTGTTCCTTTTCTTCCTTGCTCTATCTGAAAAAAGAAAATGGGGTATGAAACAATATGGGGCTAGAATAACAAGTATATATACAGCATGGCTAGGCTTCACGAACGAAGATTTGAGAAGGGCTCTACCCACGCTTGCTACAACCGCGCTGATAGCTAAAAAGGCCAATGCGAGATAGACAAGTCTGGTTGCAGAAGGCATAGCGGAAAGACTCCCCAGGTGATATTGATGAGATGCGATTGTCTTTTCTCCTCGAGAGTGATCCTGCGCGTGTTCTCAAAAGAAGCAGCAGCGTTGTAGATGGTGTGTCTCCAGG